>OZ026624.1:76085010-76106010 GCA_964020975.1 Hermodice carunculata
ACAGAAAAGAAAATTCACTGAAACAATCACATCATCCCCAGATAAACACTAGCCACATCACCCATAGAGCCAGTGTGGAAGACTTTGCATCCCGTGAAGTGAAAATTCATACACCGATTTACATTCCGCCCATTCCAATACAGAAGATGACCACTTATCTATCAAAACATATCAATATCTCATCCAAGTGCTCCAAAACGCAAGATAGAATCTTTCATATGGTTTCAGCTATTCAGTAGTGGACAAAAGGTGCAGGTGAACCTGATTTCGTTTCCAATTTGGCAGACTGTGGAGAAAGGCCTTTAAAGAAAGACAACTTAGTATTCAAGCTTTTTTTCTGACCTGTTCCGCATATTGTGCGCGCCCAGCACATTTCCTGTGTACCATCTTGGGTTCATATGCGTAACCTAGACCAATGCATACCATTTCTTATCGGGCCAATAGTCTGAGGTATGCCAAGATGGTACACAACCAGATCTGGGTTATATAAGGAAATGAAAAAAGCCTATTATCACATGAAAATTCTTGATTACATCACAGTTAAAAAGGGGTCGCCAACAATGTAAAAAGTGGTCAACGTTCGCAGCTTGTTATCTTTAAAGTAAATATCAAACACTAAAAACTCCAACTCCATTAGTTGCCTAATGTATGGGTCCTTTGGAAAGAAGTATAATGTGAGTGAAACGTTGTAGGTACGTCCTTACTAGGAATATATCTAAAATTCAAACCTTAATTTGCTGTATTTTTTGGCAGATTAGATTTTAAGCATGGTAGAGATAATTTATCGTGAGAAAATAATCATTCCACAGCTGTATATATTTAGTACTCCTGGTCTCAGGATAAACCAATTGTTCATTGAAGTCACAGTGACGTACAGTAAAACATTACCCAAAGGCTACAATGTTCTATGCCGACCACTAAAGGAACCCTTGTCCTTATCATACTTAGGAGGGGCTTAAGATTGGAGCCAAGATGGTGGCTACCACAGCAGGCCTTCTTCTAGCACTAGTCAAACTGCACCTTTATTGAAGTGCTGTGCCCCTACGTCCAGATCGGAAACCTTCTTTTTACAACTTATTTTAAACCCGCCGGTACTCTCTGACCTGTATCCACTATAGGGACAACCTTCTCCCCTAAGCTCCTTCTTTTACTCAGCCAGGGCTCTTGACGGGTGCTACTATTGCTGCTTCTTAATTCATAGCCTGAGGGCAACTTCATTGTATGATAGAAATTCCCTATTCTGGGGCCCACTGCTGGCAAGCCTTTGTATTTATATTTGTAGGTAAAGTTCACACTGGATAAGTGCCATTTTATATTTTACATTACATTGATTCACTGATCACACATATATTTTGGAACTACCTCTATATTTTAAATAGAATCGGGACTAGCCCACAAGCTTAAGTGTGATTTTGAAAATTGTGGATTCCACAGCCAATGATTTGTAAATGAGGATAGTAGTATTCAGACGATCTAGGGGCTTGTAATATATGAAACCAACAGTATATATTTTGCAAATATTTCAGAGCATTAATGATGATGTGATATGTGCTGTGGCTGCAATTCACTTTGTTATCCAAATCAACTTTATTTTCTTGTGACTGTCCCGCAATGCATATCGCCATTTTCAAAATGGAGCATGGTTCCCTGGCTCGAGGTATGGTGTGACATTTTGATTTGTAACTGAGGCTGATAGCTACTTCAGACACATACGAGTAGACAGATTAAAGTTACGATAGTAAGTCATGTTTTAAAAGTACTTTAACGACCGTCTGCCCAGATAACTTGGAGAACGGACACCGGGGACCAAACAAAATATTTGGACAATTATCACTGAGCAATCAGGGCTAGGCCTATGCTGTTTCACGGTATACTGGGGTGAGATTTGGGCAAGAGTAACCATAGATTTGAGGCAGGTGAAAATTCGTGCAATTTTTGATAGCTATAGGCAGAGATTGATCAAACAAGAAGAAGATTTGTTTTATGAATATACATAGACATCTCCCGGAGTGATTCAACTGTAAAATCAGGATAGTTATAAAGAAAATAGGATAAATCTTTCTCGAGCGAAAATACATCAGTGAGTGTGTAGGCCGCCATCTTGCATCGTTAAATAGCAGAAAGAAGATAAACAAACACAAGATGCAGTATATCCCGATGTGGCTTGTGGGGGGTCCGGAATATTGATAGGCCATGCAGGGTATGATATGATAAATAAGTATAGACAGTGTCATTCCCATATCCAAACCGTAATCCTAATAAAACAAATCTAAGTAAATTCCAGCCAAAGGCAATGTTCCTTGGTATGTTTAGCTGAATTACATAAATTTATAGTCCGTCTGTACCCAAAAGAGGCCAAAACGTACAGTCAAAGGTCCAGAGGGTCTAAAAAGCCATGTCTAGTTTTAACATGACAAGAATGCAAAAAAATTGTTTAAAACTATAGGTCTATTTCAGTAAATTGGCTTGAACAGGTGTATCATCCATGTGCATATAGGACCGTATAATTCATCAAAAGGGACCATAATCTGTAGCACAGCAGAGAATTTGCACAGGTTCCAGATTTCTTGAAAATATCAATAAAATTCAGCATTTAACAAGTACTTGTCGCACCCACCGTCTCAACAATAATCATCATCCATAAAAGTCCACAAAGTGACACTAACACCATCATCAATCTATCAAAAAATCTAATAAGTCATTATTACTAATGAATTAAAAAAAATGTAGTATGCCATTGAAAGTCATCTGCAAGTCACCCAAGCATAATGTATATCTAATTCATGTCTGTATAAATTTCACAAGGTCTAAATGTATAACTGTCCTAATTATTGTAAAAGTCTACCGCATGTATCAGAAAAAGAGTCAGGCTTATGGAGAGAGAGAGAGAGAGAGAGAGAGAGAGAGAGAGAGAGAGAGAGAGAGAGAGAGAGAGAGAGAGAGAGAGAGAGAGAGAGAGAGAGAGAGAGAAAGACCTAATTGTAAGTTACAGGTAACTGTAATTGCAACTGTCTTCCATGTAACAGTTTTAAATTTTTTCATTGACAATCAGACATATGTCAACTTGTCAGTTAGCTGATTTAGATGTCAAGATTGAAAGTAACCATGTATCAGCTGCACATCAAACTCTTTGAGCCAACCTGACATGATTTTCACGAAAGCAAACTATACTCATCAGACAAGTTTAAAAACAACATCAGTCCCACTACATTCGGAACACTCACTGCACTGCAATATGTGCAGAGAATGGCTGAATATTCAAAAGGTTAGCAAAAAACGTGACAGTTCCATGAAAGAGAAGCGGACAACAGTTTTCAATGATAGTGATGAAACTAAACCGAATACCAGATTAACCTTGTCCGATCCAGTATCATTTTTGAAGTAGTAACATATGCTAGTGTTCATCGTTGGAAGGACTCATGACTAACAGTTATGAAATTCAGATAAATGAGGGTATCTTCATCCTGACTTGGAACAGGTTACCAACATATTGGCAGAGAGTTAAACCAGTTTGACAGGATCTCAATCCCCCCACTTTGGAAAACACCCACATTCATTTAAACTAGGCCTAAAACAAATTCGGCCCTTAATTTAAATGTACAGTTATGAAAGGTAATTACATAAGCAGAGTACATAGACATCATCCAAATAATGACACGACAATTAGGAACATTAAGTCAGACTACTAAATTTACATTATAATTGCATAACATGTCAAAATTTGAATGTAAACACCAAAACAAGGTCTCCCCACGTGGGCACAACACACCCAAACTTGATAGTGACATAATATTCATTAAGAAACATGGTTGAGTTCTTCCTAGTTCCTGTCTAAATTGGAAATACAGCGCATGGGCCTACAAATCCGTTATAAAAATATGACCTACATCAGCTGAGTGATTATTCTTTAAATTTTGTCAATATGTGCATCACGATGAGAAATAGAAGGCCCGTACCGTTCAACATGATGCCTGAGAACTTAGATGGTCCTTATTCCAGTTTATCTTTATTGTAATATATAATGAATTTTAGTGTTCCAGTATAGAAAGTTTAAAAACAATCTGAGCCTGAGTAAGGTAAGAAAAACCTTTTTCAATCTTATTTTAGAAAAACCCTACTTAATAAGTCTGCGAAAAGGTGATTTATGTCTATCAGCAAAATATTGAAAGTCAGTACAGTTTCTTGCAAAAGCAATTAGTCTTGAGACATAGACACCATAAGCAGGATTTATAGGAATATTACTACAAATGTATGGATAAATCACTATATCAAAACTGAAATCATCTCTTTTATCATACACTTCCAATTATAATACACCGTCATCTTTGAATAAGAGTAGATCTAAAATTCAGCATGTTATGTGGGGGCGGGGGGTAAATGGGTGTGAATATAAAGGAGGAAATAGACTGGTCCCGGTATCAAGAAAGTCTGCTAGTTGAATTGCAGGAATGCAAAAATAGATGGAAGAATGAAGGAGGAGTGCTAGAAATGAATGGGGACCTGGTCAGAAGGATTCTTATGTAGCACAGGAAAAGATAGGTAGAAAGAAAGTCCTGGTTGAAAATCTGGGTTAACGATAGACCCAGGGCTGAAAGGAGCAACAACGAGGTTAAAAAAAAGCACGGAGATAAGCCACAAAAACAGGTACCCCGAGGGTGATACAGAAGAAGCTAAATGGCAGTATATCGAATATGGAAGGAATGTAGCCTAGATGAAAGCAGAAAGGAGAGCCAGAAACAATGAACAAATGACAAGGAAAATATTGGAGAATGGAGGAGAAGGTTCAACTACCTTTTTGAAATAGGTTAATCGGCAAAAACAAGACAAAGCACAGGAGATCACACACAGAGGGAACCAGGCAGATAAAAAGGAAGAAAGACAGGAAGCTATGTTGGAACAAGTTAAGAATCCACAGTGGGGTCAGGGAACAGTACCAGGGTGCCAAGCAGAGGAAACTAAGAATCAATGGGATCCAGAGATGTGTTGCAGAGTCAGAAGTATAGAAGTTAAAATAGCAGTTGAGCAGATGTGATTACCTAAAGCTCCAGGACCAGATGATACTTTGAGAGAATTCATGAAGACAGGGCCAGAGGAAGTTGGAGACAGTTTACATTTGTTTTCCACTAGAGTTATTGAGAAAAGATAATTACCAAAGGAATGGAATAAACTCAGGATTTCATATATTCCAAAGAAAGGCCCAAGAGGTCAATTGGGCCAGTGTAGGGGTATCGCATTTTATCAAACGTGGGCAAAATATTCAGGATAGCATGCCTAACAGGTAAACAATTTTCCTTGGAATGGTTTGATGTGCTCAACCCTGATCAAAGTACTGAGAATCAACATGGTGTTCAGTACTAGATACAAAAATATGGACATGTTCATGTGATTTGAATAGCACGAGGCATTCTTGTTGAAATATACAGATATGACTAGTCTATACTATAAAACGAATTGACCCAAACAAGGTCTGAAAGGGGGGGGGGCTTGGTTGGTATGGCGATTAATCTGACAGTTGCCCCAATCCTGTATCTTTTTTCATATACCCCCCTCCAAATTAACCTAGAGCACTCAAATTTTTCAATCAAGATCTACTGAAGAGGTACATCCTAAATCACTTTTTTTTTTTCATTTTACAAATTATGAAGATCATGCACAAGAAACTGAGTTCAACTTACTGGGATGGTATTGGGTTTTCCCTCTTGGGAAAGATGAATGTGTGCTCTCTAAGAGCACACATTCCTCTCCATTTTGATTAATAAACATTCATTTGTTTGAAACTACTGGGGGGTTGGTTGGTTTGTTTGTTTTGTTTTGGTTTTTTTTTTGTTTTTTTTTTTTGTTTTTTTGTTTTTGTTTTTGTTTGTTTTTGTTTTTGTTTTCCGCAAAAGAGCAACATTGTAACAAAGGGTCTGCTGTGGAATGCAAAATGCCATTGTATGTGTCATTCATGATACAGACAACGACTTTGTGAAAAGAAAAAGAAGACAGTGTCCCATGAAAGTGGGAGAGACGTGGAGCCTCAACATTTATTCAATCAGCAAAGTTTATGCCGTTTTCACATGTCTATCTTGTCTGTAACACATGTTCCATACACGGTGGTCAGGGAAACTAGTATGGTAAGGAAAACATTGCTTATAACCAATTAACAAAATATTTATAACAATTCAAATGCTAATCCTCAAAATAAATTTAGACTTCATAACATGGTTCCTCTTGGTTTGGGTTCCTAAGGCCTTAGCATGTGCGTGTGGTTAACCATGGTGCAGTCAAGTTGATATTACAAGGTAACCATTTCATATTTCACACCCACTTCCCTCATATTGCCTCAGTCCACATAGCAAAGTTTTTTCATCATAAGAAAATGTGCTGGGCGCGCACAACAGGCACAACAGTTAGGAAAAAACTTGAATGTTGCCTTTCTTTAAAAGGCCTTTCTCCATGCATCAGCCAAATTGGAAATCAAATCAAGTTCACCTGCATCCTATGTTTACTGTTAAAAAGTTGAAACGATATAAAAATTCTATTTTGAGTTTGTAAGGATTTGGATGGATATTGGTATGTTTTGTTAAATGGGCACCTTCTGCATTGAAATAGGCGGATTGTGTTAATCGGTATATAAATTTTCACTTGCTGTTTTGGTAAAAGCACTATATTCACAGGATGCAAAGTCTTCCTCACTGGGCGTATCGGTGCTGGTGCTTTCTTTTTCTTGGGATGATGTGATTGCTTGAGCTTTCTTTTCTTTGTATAACTGATGGCTTTTCTTTAAACAAGAAGAGACCCCCTTTTCTCCTCATTTAATATAATGCAATGGAATAGGTAAGACGATGCTGAAGCCGCGACATTCAGGGACAAGCCACAACACCTGTTCTTAGAATGCCGAAAATGAGGAAAAACCCTCACCTTGTATGGTCTGTGGGTCGCTCTGTGCTTCATTCGTGGCGACACATAACATAACCTGCATTTTAGACAAAGGCCTTGGCTTGTGCTTGGGGTTGCCCCGTGTTGCGGACGCTTTGTAAAAAACTGATCAATCATGTTTGCCACAGGACAGATTATGAGTAAGAATGACAGCAAAGTGTTTATGCCCTTTGACTTTTTTAGTCGTATCACCAACTAAAATTATGATTTAACTTTTTTTTTTTTTAGAAATAATCAAATTTCTAGTTGTAGCAGTGTTTTAGTCCACTTTTGTGCCAATCGCCAATCCTGAATAGTTAGAATATTTTCATTGAGAGTAATTGCAGTTTGGCCAGGAGATTCAACAATTTCCAGTAGTGTTGTGTCGCTACAAACAAAAAGAGGGATAGAAGCAGACATTTGTCACCCTTGAACTATTTGGGGCGTTTGAGCATAAAAATGTAAAAGACGGGCCTGACCTTAAATATCAAAACGTGAATGCTATGGAATTGCCTTGTGGCGTATGAGATGGGTTATTTTTTTGTACAGGTCCGCTTTCTATTGTGTACCAAAGTGAAGTAGCCAGAGCGGAATTTAGGACCTGATAAAATTGACCTTATGTGTCAAAGACGCAATCATGGAGGCCAATATTTCCGTGTATTGCGCCTCATCTTACCAATTCGAAGGAAAGTAAGCAAGTAAATCTTCTGACGATTTCATTGATTTGAATTCTAATCATTCCGCTATGCCTAATTGGAAAGAGAGATTGGCTATACCTTAGACTAGGACGAGAAGGTGTTATATAGTTTAGCACACATACTGCATAAAGCTAAATGTAACCGTGGCGATACAGAATTTAATATTGGAAAACAAACCGATAAGAATGATTATTTATCATAGAACACAATTTCTTTAAATATGCATTTTTGCATGCATAATGTGTATAAGCAGCTTTATACCGCTACATTTTTGTTCGAAATCAAAATATTACAAGTCAACCCAGTGGGGACGATATAAATAACAGTTACATGATGGGATTGATATTTGTTCAAGATGGATGAATCGGCCACAAAAATGCTCTGATCGACATCTTGCTCTATTTGCTTATTTATTCTGGAGGCATCATCGGTACCAAGGCCACGTTCTTTTCCTGTCACTAATGGATATTTGCTTAATATTTTACTTTGTCTTTGTCCGGTAACAAAGTCCCAACAACATGTCCAGGCCAAACAATAATGTATTATATGTTAATTATCATTTCATGATAACTAGGCTATTGGTAAAAAATGCCTCGCAACATGCCAATATTATGGCTTGACAGCGAGGGCACGCCAAGACAATGCCGTATGTCATTTAACCCTCGTTGTATGTTAATTATGCTTGCATGACGGAGATCAGGCCAAAGTAATAACATATTAAACATTGATTATCACAACATGCAACCGTGCAGAGCATGTTTAGGTACTTTGTAGACTGCTAAATGGAAATTTGGAGGAACCAAACTTCCGCTTCATGATATACTAAAGTGTATTTTTCTTAAGGGGCTTACAAGTGTATTGTCCATGGCTCTACTATTTTCGCAGACTCGCCTCTGGTTCCGAGCCAAATGTTAGTGATGCGTACAAGTACATTTACTGTTTATCTCACGATCCTGGTGAATGGATATCGAATTAATCTTCAATGCGTGCAAATATTGCTGTGTGGAGACTCTCTGTACCCGTATGAATTATGCATATCTATCCAACATTTAAGCATGAGAAATGACGCGGATTTTCTGACTACAAGCATAATAATGTACACCCTGGCGCAAACTCCACTGATCGCAAGTGATGAGTAAGTGTAGAGAACACGCCTCGTTGAATTTGTTGATAGAATCCCCTAATCTTAAAACGTGCTTCACTTCAATATTTTATATGTATTTATAGATATATTTGTTTGCAGGAAATTTTTGGGGCACAACAAACGCAGGACTCTTTTAGGCGTCCGATAAACTATACATTTTAAGGAACCGTATATGTCCTGATATTGATTGGATCCCAGGAGAATTGAACAACGAACAGTAGCAGAACTAGAAAAGAAGACTAGCATCGTAGCAAATCTGTCTGTGTTGCTTCAAAAGTGGTAAATATTAAATGCTATATTTTTTCTTCCATCATCGCATAAGCTTAAATTGCAATAAATAAATTGAAGAGGGGGTGGAAATGCAGACCAAGGACCTCAACACATGACACTTAATTCACCTTTTTGAATGTGGTTTACACCCCCCCCCCCCCCATCGAAGATCAAACGCAATGCAACCCAGTCATGTAGTTCAATCTTCAAAGCCTTTGGCACTTCAAATCCTATTAAGCTTTCAGCCTTTTAAGGTCACATGTAAATTACAAAAAATGTGAAATATTAAAACCCATAAATTAAAGTTGGATTGGCACCTTTGCCTGTAATAGTTTGTTTGAAAGAAAGAAAGAAAGAAAGAAAGAAAGAAAAAAAGAAAGAAAGAAAGAAAGAAAGAAAGAAAGAAAGAAAGAAAGAAAGAAAGAAAGAAAGAAAGAAAGAAAGAAAGAAAGAAAGAAAGAAAGAAAGAAAGAAAGAAAGAAAGAAAGAAAGAACAGTATTTCCGTGTTGGTACACAGACGTAATAACCGCTCATGGACCGCACGGATTATATGAAACGTGAAGTAACTGAACATCAGCACTCGCCTATTGGAGGACGGATAACTCTTTGAACGCATCCAAGTCCTTATTATTCTACCTTTATCTGTCAGGGTTGGCAATATAGTACAACTTACGCTAAAGCCAATGATTGCATGTAGTCAAGGCCTGTGTCTTTTGCGTGCATGGAAACTTTATGGAAATTTAGCGTCCGATTGACTGCTCTGCAGCGAAGAGATATCCGGACAGTGAACATTAAAGGACTTCCCGCCCGTGGGCCAACCAGACATCTTATCGTCAAGGAACCTCTTGCCCCAACAAACGTTTCCTACAAGTCGTCTGACGTCTGGTAAAAGCTACTCTACGTACTTGCGATATTTAGCACAAGGGAATATTTTCTTAGATTGAAGAAACTTTCTGGAAAATTAAAAAGAAAAAAAAAAATTCAAGACGGGTACCCAAGACGCAGCCGAGCTGTCTGACTGGCCACACCTGTTCCAATCATAAGAGGGAGGACATGACAAAATGTATCATAATTAAACAACGGATTTAAAGACAAAAATATGACTTTGGTCATTATGATGAGTGAAACAACACACACAAAGGATAAAAAAACAACAACAACAACAACAACAACAACAACAACAAAAATATATAAAACAAAAATAAAGTTAAAACAAAACAAAAAGCACAACATAGCAAATATACTCACACAAAAAACAAAACAAAACAAAACCAAAAAACAGCAAAAAACAAAAAAAACAAACACAAAACAACAACAACAACACACGCACACACACACACAAAACTACACCCCCCAAAAAAGAAAAATAGATAGGAACAATGAACGTATCAGGGAAGCACTTACGATCAAAGAATAGACATTTGTCGATTGAAATATTCGAAACGACCGGCTTACGTTACAGCAGAAGTTTTTTTCAGAGAGAGAGAGAGAGAGAGAGAGAGAGAGAGAGAGAGAGAGAGAGAGAGAGAGAGAGAGAGAGAGAGAGAGAGAGAGAGAGAGAGAGAGAGAGAGAGAGAGAGAGAGAGAGAGAGAGAGAGAGAGAGAGAGAGAGATTTAATTTTATTTGCTAGTTCCACACATGAAGATTATCTAAGCCGTAAATTCTCCGATTCACTTTTTTAAAAGGGATTTTTTTCTGAATTTTCAAAATATGAGAATGATTTCTTTACTGGTGAGTTTATCATACACTTTTCAACAGCAGCCAAGAACTATACTAGACCTGTGGCACAAAAACCCGGACAGAAACTGATATTTATGTCTTGTGTTCTTTGTTCTAATAGTTTCTTTGAGTGTCGACACTGGTTGGCTTGCAGTATATTGTATAGAAAGGATACATTTTCTTATGGGTGCGTAAATATTTGTTTGCGTGATTAAATCAATTAATGAAACTGTTTTCCATACTTTTCGTCCGACTCTGTTGAAAAATTTAGTTAATTTGGGTCCGGATCTCAAATCAAACGCTCAGAACAAAATTTCTAATAAACTTAATCATACTTTTATCAGCAACATCAGTCCAGCTGTTTATGATGTTGGCAAGAATGCTGAGACAATTGTTTTCTCGCTTTTCTACTCCTGCATTTTGGCGGCAAAAATGCATAGAGATGCTGGGGTAAGAATGACAGGAAAATATACCCCAGCGTTTGTTGGCTGAAATGCATTCTCCTCCCACACTTGCCGTGGCCTGGCTCAGCATTTGTCTAGAAACGTTGAGATGTACTTAACCCTCATTCCTATATCCGACATCGCTGTTTCGTTTCAAAAACGCCAGGAAATGCCGAGGTTGGAATAAGCTTCATGACTCTGCAGTTAAATCTGGTGACCATTCTTTGTGGTTGGAATATACTAAACTACGAAATCACATTACAAATCTCATTAAAGTTGAGAAGAAATATTTTGAAAAAAGTCTTTCCTAAGAGAGCAAAAATCCAAAATGTTTTTGGAAAGTCGTCCGTTATATATATCTGGATAAAAAAGGGTAAATGACACACCTTCAGATTTAAGTGCTGATGGCTTTAACAAATACTTTTCAAATATTGGCCACGAAGTTGTCAATCAAATAAGGAAGTGTGATCAAAAGGAATGCTTATGGAAAGGGCCAGACAGCATATACAGGTTTCAGTTAAATATGGTAAATATAAATAGTATTTCTTCAGATCTGAAGTCCTTATCTACAAAAAGTAAACTTGATATATTAGGATTTGATGCCAAACTTTTATGCTTAGGTGCCGATATACTGAGCCCATCGCTTTCACACATTTTTAACTTGTCAATTTCTCAGGCAATCGTTCCAGCTGATTGTAAGGTGTCACGTGTCACCCCAGTTTTCAAAGGTCAAGGTTCAAAGGCCGGCATGAATAACTACAGACCTATTTGAGTTGGAAGTCATGTTGGTAAGAGAATTGAGAACCATATGCAGCATCACTTATTGGATTATCTGGTGGAGCCTGCCTAAACCAGCCCAGACCAGTTGGCATATTAAAAGGGCCACTCACTCGAAATATGTTTACTTAAGGTTGTCTGTGATTGTTTTGAAAATTTTAATGATGACATGTTAACTGCAGTATGTTTCCTTGATATAATAAAAAATGTTTTTGATATTATAAATCACAAAAAATCTGAAATTTAAACTGAAAAAAATGTGGAATTGTTGGACAGGAGCTTTCATGGTTCACTTCTTATCTGTCTGACAGAAAACAAGTTGTTGTTTGAAATGGTAAAAAGGTCAGAAACCAAGGATAACTCAATCAGGTTTCTGAAACGAAATATCTGGGTGTTTATTTTGAAGAAAGTTGTTCATGAAAGACACATCTTGATAAATTACATGGGACAATAATGGCAAAATTGATTGTTCTTCAACGTCTAAGCAAAATTCTACCGAAAAATGCTTTAGAAACTATATTCAAAACAATTAGCTTACCTTCGATAGAAACGCAGATACTGTTTGGGGTGCTAGTAAGGTTAGAACTAAAACGGCTCAAAGGTTACAAAATGCAGCGGCTCGAATCATAACAGGTAATTTCGACTATATCAATATTCGAGGTGAAGACTTTGTAAAAAGTTTTAAGTGGCAAAATTTAGAACAAAGACGAAGATTCCATCCGGCGACGCTTATGTATCAATGTATTTATGGTTTGGTTTCAAGTTTTTTATGTGATCAATTTTACCCTTTACATGATCTAAATTGCAAAGAAACAAGACAATCCAATTCTTTAAATGTTATGCTCACACGCCCATACAAAGAGCTGTTTGAGCAAAGTGTGCTGTAAGATGGTGCTACGATATGGAATAGTTTGCCTATTTTCTTAAAACAGTGTCCAAGTGTTTACGATTTTAAGTTGGAATACCAAAAGCACTATTTTAATGAGTGATGTTTTAATGCCTCTTTATACATTTTATTTACTTGTATTTTACTGATGCTCAAATACTACTTTGCACTTTTCAATGTTTGTTTTTACTGCTACTTTTATCCTTATTTATATGTATACATTTGTATATAATACAGGGCCCCGTGGAAGAACACCTCTGCTGAACGGGTTACCCTGTATAAATAAATAAATAAATAAATAAATAAATAAATAAATAAATAAATACATACATACATACATACATACATACATACATACATACATACATACATAGATAGATAGATAGATAGATAGATAGATAGATAGATAGATAGATAGATAGATAGATAGCAAACAAACAAACAAACTAACTAACTAACTAACTAAATAACTAACTAACTAACTAATAAATAAATAAAGTGTGGCTTTTCTCGGCAAAAGTGCCGAGAAATGCTGAGATGTTTTCTCCTTTACGTTCCCCGGCAAAAATGCCTAGACACGTCCGGGCCTTTCTTCTCATGGTCGTACTTTGCCATTTTTCCGCATTTTTGTTTCGCCAAGAAATGCCACGGCGCCATATTTTCCTCGGCGTACCCTGGCAAAAATGCCAAAAGGCAATCCTTTCTCGGTGTTTTGGGGTTTCCTATCGTGTCCGATCCCTTAATAAGTATATAGCACCTCTTTAGATCCTGTGCCACAACTTCGGCTTTTGCACAGGATCCTAAATTGTGCACATTTCAGCGCAATTTTCAAAATTCCTCAATAGCAGGAAACAGATATTTAAGTGCATTCCTTTAACCTCTCCCAATCAAGAGCGTACCTGATATCGTATTTTGTCCCACCTGTCGCCTATATTGCTAAATCTGTTTGGGGGAAAAGCTTTTAACTTGAGCAATATATAATTTTAACTGAAAGGCGACTTTTAATTAAAAAGCTCAACTTTGGAATATATTATCGTTGACTCAAGATTTACAATACCTTTTTTCCGTCTTATTCATTGTCAAATAATTGCGTCTGCAAGCAGCAGTTAGACCAAATTCGTAATGTATCTATTAGGAGGCAGGCATGGGGCAACGATTTGCTCTGCGTAACCGTATTTAATTAAACATGATTGTAAAGCTTCTCAGAAAGCTGTTGGCTGTATGCTTGGACATGGCAGTGTGTCATCCATAAATCATCAGCATTTGTACAAGGGATTGCCATTCAATGCTCCGATACAATTTCCTGGTAAATCTCAGAATCTCGGCAACCAGCATGACCCGGCATGCTCGAGTATGAACAAGGTATGCGCTCCTATTGGAATGAGCAGCCATGGAAAGTGAGGCATTATGTCATTTGGCATTATTCCATATGCTTGGACGTTTCTCTTGCGTTAAAGGAGATACCATAGTAAACCATCAGCAACATTGAAAAATAAATATGTCGAAACTCACAATATTTTACTGAAACAAATGGATGCAACTTTGTACAAAAAAGAACAAAACAAACAAACAAACATTGTTTAATAGCAAAAACACGTTTGACTAACCTTTAACAGCCACCAAAAAGCAGGATTGCCTATCATGAGGACAAAAAATACAATCGCCAAAATCAGATCTGATACTTTGAAGTACAAGTTCACCGATTGAAATGGCAAGTGTGAAAGGTGTGTCCTAAGTTGTTGCTACTGCAAGCACGTGCGTTGTTTCTGTCTGAGCATGACTGAAAATCTGAGTCTTACGATGATATAACGAAAGAAATTTTTGTAATTAATGTATTTATATCTGGGCCTGGAAGAAGTGGCGTTTGCTGATTCATGTTTTTTCCTTTTTTCTTTTTTGTTTTTGTATTTTTACCTCACCTGGTTATTTATTTATTTATTTATTTATTTATTTATTTATTTATTTATTCATTCATTCATTCATTCATTCATTCATTCATTCATTCATTTATTTATTCATTCATTCATTCATTCATTCATTCATCCATCCATCCATTTATTTATTTATTTATTTATTTATTTATTTATTTATTTATTTATTTATTTATTTAAGAATCTACCCCGTCACACCGGGGGCACCAACGAGCAGGGCAGAACTCGTGGTGCGTCTGAAACACAGAATTTTCACAGTTTGTATAAAACACATATTGAGAAGTTGAAAAGACACCCATTCACAAACAAGTGTGACGTGGAGCGTCACTGCTTGCGCCGCATTCAATATACATAAAAACATGTCTACATACATGTACATGTCTATTTACAGCTGCTATCTACAACGTACAAAAATAAATAACTTCACATACGATTCCTGCCCTACAACACGGAGCGGGCATGAACTATACAGTTGGGTCAGACTGGGGGTCACTGATTGACTGCCTCCTAAAGTGCCAAGCTTCAAGTAAAAAATCTTTAGAGATGCGATCAATAGCGTCGCCAATCTCGGCCAAATTCGTAGAGATGCTCACCAAGGAGCCAACAAATTTTATTATTCAAGGAAGAGGGCGAAAAACGTTGCCAAACGTGGTCAAAATATTGCGTTCTTCACTCTCTTTCTAAACATACATACATTTCTGATCGTATTTAATTGAGTACTGGACATAAAAATAAAAAGTGGGGTAAATCTTCCTCAGCACTGTTGCACAAAACACATTTACCATCAGAAATGTTCCATCTTTTCAAATCTTCACCTAAACTCAAACATCCTGTTCTGGCCAGAAATTTCAACTTACACCAGCAAAATTGTCAACACTAAATAAATATTTCTCACCGAAGGTAGACCGTTTACACATTTGGTACCAATTAAGCGACCTTTTCTCATCAATTTCCTGAAAAAAATGTAATTTTTACCCTTCGATGGATAATTTTATAAAACAAGGTAACCAATTTGGATTTGTCGATCGGAAAACACGGTCCATACATACATTATTAAACGTTTTTCTCATTTCATCCACATACGGCCATGCATCAGGAGTGTTTCCACTATAAGGCTCAAACAAAGAATCAAAGATTTGTTTACACAGCCTTGTGTCCGGCAAATCAAATTTCATCCTGTGGAATTTCTTAACTCTGATGTGTTCCAAATAAACATTGAAAGGCAACCAATCTAGCTCACCTGGTTGTACACTGCATTTACCGTTAACATGCCAGGACGCTTAATTCACTCTAATTGGTCCAAACACAGAATATCTCGAATATTGATATTACTGGCCATGAGTTTGGATTCAACTCTTAAAAGGGAAAAAAATACCCAGTCGAATAATTCCGAATGGGCCTCCTTACGCAAACATCTGTAATGATAATAATGAAATAATAATAATAATAATAATAATAATAATAATAATAATAATAATAATAATAATAATAATAATTATAATAATAATAATAATAATAACAATGACAATGACAATGACAATGACAATGACAATGATAATGATAATGATAATAATAATAATAATAATAATAATAATAATAATAATAATAATAATAATAATAATAATAATAATAATAATCCCTAGATAAACTTCTATGTTTGTAGAATATTTATATGAAAACTATCGAGAAAATCTAAGCTGATGATATGACCCATGTTAACAGCTTTGTTCGTCAGGGCATTCAAAGAAGCTGGGAAGTTATTACAAACTTGCTCATAAAAATTCGTCTGTATATATATATATATATATATATATATATATAAAATATATACATATATATATGATACGTTTATATATATATATATATATATATATATATATATATATATATATATATATATATATATATATATATATATATATATATATATATAGGCCTATAAAGTAGAACCTGGCTATAAGCCCATCTCTACTAAGGGACCACCTGTAAGAAAGGACTAATTTCACAAATCCTGTGGATGGTCCCTTAAGACAGTTATTACTGTATATTCACATAAAACAGAGAGACAGAGAGAGACAGAGAGCGAGAGAGACAGAGAGCAAACAAATGAAAAATCACGCACAGAAATCAGTTGAAGTGGTTTTGGAATTTCCATGAGGCACAAAAGGGCTGATTATGTGTTGTTATTCTTGCTGAGTGTCTTTTTACCACAGAGCCTTTTGGTTATTCCGTCATGTGTGCATTTGAACCTACAAAATTGATAGGAGGCACAGGCTGGGGCGTGGTACACATAAAGTTACATTATGGAGAAGGTGACATTGAAATGCATGACACGTTCCACGAAATCTGAAGTCAGCCGTTGTCAGAAATCTCAGCTTCCTAACCTGTCTTTACTGTTGGAAAACATTCGATCTGTAAGTGCAATTAAACGCAGAAATGTGTCCCTAATGAATACCACTTGTTGTTGGTGCAAGGTTGTGATTATAGCAATTTTAAGGCACAAAGACCCCCTTCTGTCTTAACATTTTAATGACGGAAGGTCCAATCGATTCTCAGTTGGCAGGGTCTCCCGACACTACGGTGGGTTGTTGGTTTCATGTGTGTTTTAATTCAGTTCAAAGGGTTATGTTTCAGACTCAAAGCTAGAGTACATGAATAAACAGGATTCGGAATGAAACTCATTTTGCACTCAAAACTTAACCATTTCTGTATGTGTTACATGAAGAAACGTGATCCACGAAGGAATCTGTTTCAGCAACGAACTTAATCATAATATCCCAATGGATAATATTGTTTTCTTTTATCTCAGTCGCCACGAACTTCCCATGTGAATGTTTTATTTACTTTTCCTTAAATACAGACAGGTATTGCCAACGGTATATTTACTCATATTGTCTAAGCTCTGAGAGAGGGAAACCAGGTGGCCACAATACGATAGATCATCTCATTTTTCTAAATAAGCTGTTCTACATCCGACTTGATCAATATTAAAGGGACACATTATCAAGCCCATCGAAAGATGACGACAGCGATGGTGTCTTAGATTTAGTAAAACAATACGTTGCACAAAAATGGTTTTAAAAAGTCACAAATTTGCTCAGCACTTTGCATAGTTCCCAAAAATGTTTTTTTTCCTTCTTTCTTTTATAAATGCTCTCATCTCTATTTTTATCTTTGCATCACAGGTCTTCATCAGCAGGAAACTATGAAAAATTAAGTTAGCTTATCCTACATTAACATTGCAGATTATCGTGGAACAAAAGAGAGAAAAATAGACTGGTCTTGTAACTTTTTTGAACAAATCATGGACTATATAAACATGCTTCATACTTGTAAAATATGATATTATATATAGATGAGGCAATATCAAAACTGAAACTAACTTCGGATATGTGCCGGACCCTTTCATATCTTGGAAATCCTGTTTTTGGTTTGATAGTTGTGTGTATTTTTATTCGGTGTGTGTGTGTGTGTGTGTGTGTGTGTGTGTGTGTTATATTGCCAACTGGCTTCGTCACAACCTAGTGGTGTCTAGTGGCATTCATTTCTTACTCTTTTTGTCAGCCAGTCATGCTGGAAGAGACCTGTGAGTGCGAGACCTCTTTCGATTTTTTTTCTCAGAGAGTTTAGCAACTTCGCTACTAAAAAGCAAAAATAAATATTTTTAAGGCAGTTTGGGGGTTGCACATAAATGTGGAGATGGTTTGTGTAGAATTTGAGTTGAGAGACCATACACAATGTGGCACAGGCAGGCTATCCTCATGCTTGCATGACGTAGGCGTAAGGTGATCTGCCTTTGGGCCATCAGCCTGCTCTCTCTGGGGGCGGCCTTGTAAATACGTAATAGTATTTATGTCACTCTTTAACGTGGGATATTGTGATTTTAGAGCAAAAATGAAATACAAGAGACACAGACATGCAAATGGCATATTTGGCAACATTAAATCAAAGACCACATTTGAGTATATTAAATCTTTCTTGAACGATAGAAGAACACATGGAAAAGAGAGAAGCGCGGCATAGTGCTACCCGTGTACCACCATTTCTGTTTTCACTAGTATCATGTATCAGGCTGAACAATAAGTTTAAATATCAAATATTTTTTGGAAAGTTTTATTTTTTAACGAACTATTCAATAAATTCTTACTACTGCGTTCAAAACCCTTCCTGGTCCAATTAGCGAACAGTGGTCCTTGCTGCTGTTTATGTGCATTGCACCCATAGCACGCCAGGGAAAGCCGTTGAACCAGGGCATATGATTCTAAAGATTATTTTTGGAAACATCATACAAAGATTTCAAAAAAACAAATCAATTTAAGAAAAGATGGGTGATCAGACGTCACCTTCACATTAGGGTGCTTGAGGTCTTTTTGGGCGGGAATGGAACAAGACAATCTTACAATGTATTTGGCAAAAAACAGCACTAACTGTTCACACAGCCAATTGGCAGCCAATAACATATATTAACACTCTTGTTTTAGGAGTAATTGTTTACCTTGTCATGGTAACCCCATGATATATCTCTAACTCCTACAGTTATTTACCGTGACTTAGAAAAGGTAAGTGTCTCAAGTAACGAAATGACAAACAAATTGCCAAGAAGCTTAAAGATAAGAATTATGACGATAATGGTGATAGCAATAACTGAAAAAAAACAGGCATTTCTTGCAAAGTCGATAAAAATATATTGTCAAATATTGTCCTCTTTTAAAAGTGTTTTTACAAGTGTAAATGTTCGAATCGTAACAGGGAAAAACAGTCCAGGAACAAAAGTGCATACACAACACGTTTCAAGTACAGAATGATCGTTGTCAGAAAATTTTTGTGCAATCCCCACTTGATCTCAGAATTACATTGTTGTTGCAAAACCTTTCAATATACGACATTAGAAGTGTGACCTCACGTTGCAATACCTTACTATTTAAAACTGGACGCTCATTCATTTATATACACGGATGACAGTTGTGAGTGTTTATGCTGGGTGGGATCAGTAGGCCTGATCTCGCAATATAGCCAAAATGAAATTTATTTGATTCCTTTTCCATTACAAATCATTTGTTCTCCTGGTAATTTCCTCTGCGTGTTTGTGGAAAAGAATCTGCACATAATACATCATTCAATAATCCTGGTAGATGTGTGTGTACAGATATTTAACCAAAAAAAAGGTACCAATATACTATAGTATTGATTTTCATAACACATGCTTGAGAAAAATAATAAAATATAGAGACTAGTCTTGATTTCCTATAATTACTTAGAGATTTGTATGTCAAGGTTTTATCTCCTGACGTAAAATAAAAGATGTGATCGTTAATATATTGCCACTGTTTTACACTTTAATTGATGTAGATATTTTTAACGGGAATATCCTGATCAATTTATGGCAGGTAACAAAACATCATATTTTATTTTAAATCATCTGTATAAGACGAATTGCTCATTTTCATGCTGCGTAAAATCCCCCAATTTCCTTTCATGGAATCCAGCAGTAGTAACCAAGGTAGGAGGCATGCATTGCGTTTTAAATTAAACTGTATCCGTAGTCTCAGGCAATAACATCCGAAAATGAGTCACATAAATCCTCATTGCCGATAATATTAATAAATAATATTGATGATATTAATCACGTTAAAGGATAATGGAAATAAAATTGATGATAAGTAATATAATGATAACACCGATAGATCACAACAAGTACATTTATTCTGCTACTACTATCACTGCGTTTTATTGAATATTCACAAAGGGCTAGTTTGGTCTTTAGTTTGTTTACAAAATCGTTAAAGAGTAACCCGAGGAAGGTCCCATGTGATAGATATCAAAAGGTAGTGCCAAACCATTAATTTGCAAAGGCATATAAGTCCTATTTATCCAGTGGATGTTCGCTTAACTCGTGTGTAATACCATATATTAAATAGAGTTATCTTCCTTGACAGATGAGAAGGCTGAATCTTATTTAAGAATTTCTATTACCTGCTTATTATGGCAACAGATATTGTGGGGGATGGCATTTTAACAAATTTTAAGCACATGTGTGGACTAATGCAAATTTCAGTCGGCTTCAACTTACTCTCGATGTACAAATTCAATATATTTCAAACGGTCAGAGAAAGCCCACAGGAAAGCTGTTGAACAGAATCAACCGTGAACTTTTGGCTTAAGCCTAGATATATGTTAGTGCGTAAAAGGTGCTTTTATGATGAAAGTGAATAAAAGAATTTTAATGATTT
>OZ026624.1:76106210-76208710 GCA_964020975.1 Hermodice carunculata
ATATTGAAAAAAAACTATTTCTCATCATGTGCAGGCAAAGGTTAATGATTTCTTCACAATTGCAAGCGTCCGGACAACTAGTTACCAGAATATGCCGTTACACATTTTATCTTGCTCCGGCAAGTTCATGTTTGTGTGTAGGGAACGCATTTCCCCGTCCTCTTAAGTCCAACCCTCTTAACTGAAAAATACTAGTTTATCTGTATCTATTTTCCAAATAGCAACTAAATATATGGTAAAATGTGACATATTAGCTTGATATGTTACACATCTGTAAGTGCAATTTGTTGCGTCCAGCTTTGAGTTGAACTAAAATGTTCTATCCGAAGAAATACATTTATAGAATGTTTGTTTAACTCATAATAAACTCTTCATGAAAAGACCTTTCATTCAAGTACCAACATGCCCATAGTCTTAAGTCAGTGATTCTGGCACTGACTGGCAAGTCATGTTGCAGCTGCCGCAAGGGCAGCTGCAGCATGACTCGCCAAGCAGTGCTAGAACCACTGACCAAAGCCTGTCACCATACTATGGAACGAGTTAAATGCAGTTAAAGACAAGTGTCGCATGGACTGTTACCTCTTTCCGAAACGTCCGTAAAGCCATCGGTCCCTGAAGATATACCATGTTATATCTTAAAAACAAAAAAGTGAACGATTAGAAATAGTGAATGGTGAAATAATTGTATACCCACACCCGCACACCCACGCACGCACCCACCCACACATATATATGTATACATATATATATATATATATATATATATATATATATATATATATATATATATATATATATATATATATATATATATATATATATGCATGGCGTTTCAATAGCTGGTTGGTCAACCTTGTACCGATATCTATCTATCTATCTATCTATCTATCTATCTATCTATCTATCTATCTATCTCTCTATCTAACTAGCTATCTATACTTAGCTCCATTAAAAACGCATGAATTTCAAAGTTTAATTAACTCATGGGAATGCGTATGTTAAACTCAAATTTGTACCCATCTGTATCAGCAACCAAGTGTGAACAAGGTGAGAATTGGTTGCTTCATAATTACGCAATAGAATCTGTTTTGACCCATATGGCCCACGTGAGTCCAATTCAATTAAAGTGTATTGTGTAGCATTGAAGTGAGTTTCTGGGTGTGTCTGGGGTGAATACAAGTTGGGGACAAAAAAATGCCAGCACTGTCACTGTCACTTGTGAAGTATGCCTCGTCTGGGAGTGGATGATAGGCAACGTGGGTTTGGCATGCTGCAAGCTGGATGCAGTTATACAGAGGTTGCTGAACGATTTGGATGTCGCCAGTCAACAATAAGTCGTTTAGTGGAGCGGGAAAGAGAGACGGGAAGTGTAGCTGACCGTCCGCGCCCTGGGCAGCCACGTGTGACAACCCGAGCTCAGGACCGTCATATTCGTGTTTAACATCTCCGTGGCCGTTTTAGGCCAGCCTCTCTAACAGCCAGAAACACAATTGCTGTCCAAAATCGCAGAATCAGTGCCAATACTGTCCGCAGGCGGTTACATGAGGCACATCTGCATGCAAATAGACCATTCCATGGTAACATCCTTAATGCAAGATCCCGAAATGAACGTTTGGATTGGGCGCGACCACGATCACGATGGACAATGAATCATTGGAGAGCCATTCTCTTCACAGACGAATCCAGAATATGCATCGATCGCCCAGATGGGCGACAACGTGTATGGAGGCCGCAAGGAAAACGATATGCAGATGCATGTGTGAGAGAGGGCAACCGCTGGGGAGGACCCAGTATTATGGTCTGGGGAGGCATCTCGATTCGCTACAGAACCCCACTTGTTGTTCTGGACGATAACATCACAGCCCAACGCTATATCGATGAAGTTCTGCGTCCTATAGTCCTTCCATTCCTTGAGAACCATGACGACATAATCATGTTCCAGCAGGATAATGCAAGGCCACATTCTGCACGCATCACACAACGTTTTTTGGAGGACAATCAAATTGATGTCTTACCTTGGCCTGCTTATTCACCTGATCTGTCGCCTTTTGAACACTTATGGGACCAACTGAAGACGGCTATAGGACAGAGGCAACCCCCTCCGCAAAACCGTCAGCAACTTATTGCAGCTGCACAGGAAGAGTGGGAAAGGATTCCACAGGCCAGAATTTCAAGATTAGTACACTCTATGAGAAGGCGCTGTGTTGCATGTGTGACTGCTGCAGGGGGACACACAAGATATTGAAGTGTGATTTTGCCAACTTGAGATGGTTGTAAAGCAAGTGTGTTCACTGAACTGTATCATTCAAAAGTTTGGTAAAATTGTTTAAGGTCCGCTGAAAAAAAGTTTGAGGACCATTTGTAAGCAATTTTGATACAAAAGAATTTATTCCAATAAAGGAATAACTAAATGTTTACCACATGCGTTTTTAATGGAGTTCAGTATATCTATCTATCTATCCATCTTTAGTATTTTGGCAATTCAAATATATAATGATATTATTAATTCGATTCTACCACATCATTCAATGTATTTTATGATAGGTTCACAATTTGTTTTGATATATTTAAATGCACCATCTTCGACTTCATCCGCGGACTTGCTGATATCATCAAAATGATTTTATGATACGTGCAAATATAACATTATTTAAAAGCATGCGTGCAGCTATATTTAAACATATCTCAACTTATTAGCCCGATTTGAACATATATTGTAATGCATTAATCTTTAATCATAATATGAAAAAATTGATTCAAACATAACTTCTGGAAGTAACAAGAATCAATGCTTCCGAACACCACTGCATCTCTGGGTTGAAATATAAAATTCCACATGGACGTGTCACGGGGAATGGATTTGAAACAGCACGAGTTATAAAACCGTTCACTGCTAGCCTTTGGCGCGCAGTGAACGGTCTGAAACGAGAGCTGTCTAAATCCATTCCCCATGACACGGCCATGTGAAATTTTGTTTCTCCTATAGAGCGTTAAATCCTATGTTTTTGTCAAAAATCTACTCTATTTAGCGTGCTTGCTGCAGCCGTTTCGACTCCATTTTCTTCAGTTTCAACATTGCGTTGCTAAGGTACGTCACTCAAAAAAAAAAGACTTTCAGTTACTCTTTTCTATCTTACGTAATCTGATTGGCTTACAAAGAAAACAACAACCAATAGGATTCTCTCTTTTATTTCATTTCGGTCGTAAAATCGTTCCACAGTTATGTTGGGAAAGATTGTGTTTCCACATGGGTAACTATGGAGGAGGCCTTTAATATGATATCCCCCATCACAATTGTTTCAGAGCTGGTTTGATCACTCAAAGTTTAACAACCTTCTTGTCCATAATGACTGTTTCATGTTTTGACAGCTTCGTGGATTTCAAAGTCACAGAACTGGAGTGTGGAACAAATAAAGGAGGAAGGCTGAATGTAAATATAACCAGTGGCTGCTGGTGGCAAGTGTGTTCTGTTCATCTGTTAGTCGGACGTCTGGTCAAAATTGAATAATGAATGAGTCAGGAATTACCATGTCAATTTGGCTATACGTTTCCAAGTTTAGTTATAAATAGTATAGGAACAAACTTGCATATTTATAGTCCCATCAGTAGAATTAAAGTACCAGTGACTTTCCTGCCAGAATTTGAGTGTGATAGACAGCTCAAACCTGAAACTGGTGATTTTCAGCAACCTTTGTTGATAAACAAGACTAGCCCATGTGTCTTCAGCCTGGCTGCAACTGGCCTCACTGCAGTGGTCTGTGCTACTTAGATGCAACTTGTTAGTCGTATCAGTACACTCCTGGTATATCATGGGATCAAAACTATATATTACAAGCATCACGTAAAGTGTACCGTATTATTATGGTCAGCTAAGTCAAAAAGGTTTATAATTATACTTTCAAATTCATTCCAGGTAAAAGGTCACATACATATATGGTGCTTGATTTGTCTTTGGTATACCAATAAATTTGTAAAGACCACTTATTTTTCGTTGCTCTGTTAGCTTTATAAATGCGCACTACTCACTCATCAACACAGTTGAGACAAAATGCTATCATTTGACTCATTCCATACCAGTCCCTGGTTGTTCCGTATATTGACCTGGATTTAAGACGACAATTGCATATTTAAATTCTTCATGAAAAGAGCTTTCATTCAAGTAATAACATGCCTATAGTCATTAGTCAGTAGTTATTGCATTACCTGGCAAGTCATGCTACAGCCGCAGCATGACTTGCCAGGCAGTGCAAGAACCACTGACCAAGGCCTGTCACCATAGTATGGAATGAGTTAAAAGCTACTTTTAATGGTCTTGACAAACCCTATATAAAGAGAATTTTCAACAGTTTTAACTGTTGCCACCTGTGTACAATGCAGGTTGCATTTATTTTCATTGACTCAACAGGCTGCTTTATTCCTGTATAACCCTTGTGGTTTGGTCATTGATGCTGGGGATTATGATGCTGGACCATGTTGTAACTGCAAAATTCAGAGGTCGGTCTGCTAGCCCACTGTGGGAATAAAAACCCATATATGGCCATTCGGTGACCCAGCAGCAGAAAGTATGGCAAAACTCCCTCCTTTAAGTATGTGGATTACGTTCATCCCATTAATTTGCAAACCCTAAAGTGGCAGACTTTTGCTGTTTATTTTTATTTTTTAATTTGTTGTTTTGTTTTTATCTCCTTCTTTTTCGCTTGTGAAAATAAACACAGACAGTTCTGTATATATATATATACTCGCACATAACTACCTCCATTGAACCATTCTTTTTAGGAATGGGGATTTGGTCGAGTGGATATGTGCGTTTCCCATTTCAGCTAGGCGACTGGTGCCAAAGGTAGCAGGTTCGAGTCCCGCTCGTTCCGAATATAAACTATATATATATATATATATATATATATATATACATATATATATATATATATATATATATATATATATATATATATATATATATATATATATATATATATATATATATATATATTTCACCTTGCATCATAATATTATGCATACATTATATATGGATGTACAAATATTGTTATTTTTTACATGTACATACTTATCAATACTTAAAAAGGCCGAACCTGTCTGGAATGGGCACCTTTCTTCAGTGGGCACCTTTTACGGTTCTAAGGGTGCTATCAGAGAAGTTTCCTGATGCAAATAAACCTTGGCATTGTGTGTTCATCTGAGTCTTACCCTTTCACAATATTCAAGTGCTAAAGTGTGAAATGTCTCTAGTGAGCTTGATTTTAAATGCTAAAGGTAAATGTCCTTCATCAGACGCTCCAAACTGCACATATGGACAAGCAGCAGTTAAAATTGCACTTGATTCTGCTATGTAGATTTGACAATTTTAAAGATTTAAAGTTTGAAATATCCCAGTATTCAATGAAGTCAATGTAGGGTTAAAAGTATTATGTTACCCTCTGGCCATGCTCACTGATTTGCTTACACAGTTTGTTTATTTAAAAATAACTACATATAGAGGTATCAATCCAATTTCAGTTTTCAGGTTTGTGCTATAGGTGCATCCAATGAAATGAAAGAAAAAGATGTAAATTTCTGATGGTAATGAGGAATACCTAAACACTTAAAATGTTGATTACTTCAAATGTATTTGAGATATGTCAATAACAACATCAATGGTTGGATTGTGGTATAGGTGTGTCCAATGAAATCAAAATAAAGGCTGTAAAATTTGAAATTGTGCTAATTGGACACACTTCGAAGATTTTAACATTCACAAATTTACACCTATTACAGATGAAAAAGCAATTTCAATTCAAAAGATTGTGATCAAGATACATTTGATTATGAGTGAACACAATTTAAAACTCTTCAAGTTTATTTATTTTCAGGGAGGCAGACAGATTTGCTCTACAGCAAGTATTATTTCCCACCTAAGTTATTTATTTATTTATTTATTTATTTATTTATTTATTTATTTATTTATTTATTTATTTACGTGTAAATTTTGTCATCAGATTTTCTCAGACAACTTTTTTCCGATAAAACACCAAACTTGCCATAGTGATTGACACAGTAGTGGAATTGATCTTCTGGTTTGAAATAAACAACGAAGTAAAAAGTATGCAAATTAGGGTCATTTTAAATTTTGAATGTTGAATTTAGACTATTTATTTGTACAGGTTCCCTTCCAATTTTAATTCATAAGTTGGGCTATAGACCACAGATTATTGTTATAAATCGTTCTATTTTTCATATAAGCATTTTTCAGTCTAAAAAAATCAGCATTTTGGTATTTTAAAATTTCGTGAGCGGCATTAAACAGATAAAAATGTCAGAAAAACACGGATGGATTTTTGTGCTATAATTTCCGATTTGCTAATTGGTGATAATTGAAATACGGAACAACACATGGATGTCAGCTTTATACAGGTGATGAACTGTGCTCTGGCTGGGGCCATATCATTGTCTTTTCCCAACATAAAGCTCGCACCTGGCCTGGAAGACAATGCACTTATATGACCACCAATGAAGCAACTCTGTGATGCAGCACAGCTGACTTAGCTAACTTTCTTTTAAACAGAAGCTACAGCATGCTGAAAACACAGTATTTTCACAATTATGGGTTATCTCCGTTAGGATGCGCAACCAGCCAATCACAACTGCGGTCTGTAATCTGTAGGCGTATCCAATAAACCACAACGAAAAGAGACACTTGAAAAGTGTAAATGCTGAATGTGTTCGAACTCATTTAAGGTTGAGCTGCCATTCATACCTTTTTCATAGGTTTGTGCTTTGAGCACATCCCATAGACCAGAAGCAGAGAGTGTAGATTTCTGGAAATCCATAAACTTTTTATCTCGAATTACTTCAAAACTATGACAGGTAGAGATGCCAAACTTCAATTGATAGGTTGGTGACATAGCTGTATCCAATGAAATATGAATCAAAGATGTAGCACTCAAATCCATGAAAATTAGGCAACTCACAGCATATGTATCGAATAACGTCAGAACTATTACAGATACAGGTCCCTTTCCAACTCCAATTAATATCCACTCGAATCAATATGAATCCATAAAGCAGCGGCGCAGGGCTTACTAACAACTCTTGGAATCCGACACAGGAACGATTGTTGGAATGTTGGAATCTGGTCGTTCCATTGTGAGTTTGCCTGGAGAATGGGGTGCTCCAGTTTGGTGGTGCCAAGGTGGTGGATTTCGAGAAACAAAAGGATGCAAGGTGAAAGCTGGATCCACAATGCCAAGACCTTCAGATGGAAGGACGACTATTGCCTGGTGTAGTATATGATGAGATACAGGTTCGCATCGGCGGAAAAAATCGTCGGCCTTGATGCCAGGCCTGCAACATTGCAACATCAGTGGCATACAATCAACTAAGGACTGGTGTCAGCCAAACTGAGGTCATACATCCCTGCTATCTGCATCCCTCCAGGTCCTGCATATAAGGCTACATGGACGCAGTAGTGTCAGGGGCATGTTGATTGGACTGGAGATCAGTAGAAGAGTGTGATGTAGTCTGACGAGTCACGATTTTGCCATGGCATAGCTATACTGCTTAGACGTATGCCTTCTGAGAGATTTGAAAATGGTTTACATGATGGAACATGGCTGCTATGGAGGGGGCAGTGTCATGATGTGGGGGAAGGGGGCAAGGGGCAATCATAGCAACAGAGAGAACAGAACTCATCAGGGTAAATGGAATTTTAACAGGTCAGCGCTATGTGGATGAGATCGCCGAATGATTCCAGCAACCACCTGGGCTGCTGTACCACAATCAAGACAATGCATTGCTACTGAACAAGTCAGCATACAGCATATCCAGCTGTGTAACACCCAAACGTTTCCATGGCTAGCCCGATCTTCTGACCTGTCCCACATTGAACATTTATGGGATGCGGTTAGCCATCGAGTCAGGAACGAGTACGACGGACCTGCTGCCCCCCTGAAGCACAGGGGCTCACAGATCAACGGAACCAAAATCCCTAGCCCGATAGAGTCAAGCACTCGTTTTTGGTCAGGGGTATACTTATGGTGCAACGAGGACAATTTATACTGTGCTAATATTGATATATTTACTTTGGTCACCAGGAAGGAAATCAAAGCAGAAAATTGGACATTTGCTTGCTCCACAAATGAGAAAATGTTTTTGGCCCAAAAAGGAAAGAAATTTATGTTGTGCGCAAAGTAGGAAATTTACTACTAATGAGCGTACTAAGGAGGGAACCTTTACAGCTTGCTAGATTGGAAATCCGTTTGGCATGCAAAAGAGAAAAAATGCTCAGGATACCAAAGGAAACCTACTAAGACAAGAGAGCACAAGTATATGTTGGTGGCTCAGTCTCCTCTGAACAGAAATTTTGAACAGCTAAAGTTTTGGTAGCAAAGTTTCACAATTGTTCATGATTATTCTATCCCGTGAGATGGTACAAAACCTTGTTTAAACCTTCTATCCAATTAATGTAATTAGATAAAACGGGTTATTGGTTAACCTCCATATATTAATGCTATGAGAAACATTTTATATTGGATTAAGTAATGGAATCCACATCACCCGTTTGGCAAAAATTCTCTAAATTGATATCAATTGCGCCAATTACTTTGTACATGTTTTGCAAAGTAATAATTTAATTTTGCGACGGTTAACACGAGTTTCTCTTAAGTTACTGACCAATAAAACGAATTGATAGTCATTTAGAAATCATAATATGGTATCCCTTGGCACAAAGAATCAAGCTAGATAAAATTATTTTAGTTTGACAGGTTTTTTCCTCATCCATTATTGCATCATTTCACGTTTTACCAATGATATGAATGAGACGCTACTCAGAGCAATGATACCACAAGTCACCGTGGAATAAAAATCACAGACGAGACCTAATGAGGTTTGTTACTAACACTAGAATCATGTTCACATGGCGAAAACTATGAATGATCGCTTATCTTTTGAAGAATAGGAGTGTCACCACGCGTTACTTACGATATTAAAGTATATTTATCATTTATGCACTCACTCAGTGACAACAGGATAGGAATTCATGCCATTACATATTTATACTTCAGTCAAATGGATTCAAAGATGTACTTTTTATCAAATATTTCTAAAAATTTTGCTGTAAACATCCCGAGATGGTTAGAAAGTTTGGCTTCAATAATTTTAAAGATTTGAGACCTGCCTGTTTTGCTACTTAATTTGATCTTTTGGCATCAATCTGTTTAAATGTTCACCTTTCAGACATTTTAGGCTAGCCTGTTTTTTTGTCAGGTTAAACCCCCAGGGGCTATCGGTAACAAGTAGCGGCCTACGACAGTTACAAGCATGCCTAATTGTACTTGATATCTGGTTAATATTTTCATTGCATTCTCTTGACTGAAATACAAATGACTTTCATTCTTTTCTGACTTGCCCTATAATTTTACTGTTAATATTCAAAGATTATTAAAAAGCTGGCCACAATAATTTACACTTTGTAGACTTTTCTGTTTTGCTACTTAGCTTGATCTTTTGGTATCTTTCTGTTTTCATATTCACTTTCAGATATTTTAGGCTTACAGTTTTCTGTCAGCCTACCCCCCCCCCCCCCGGGGGGGGGGGCTATCGGTAGCAGGCCGCGGCCTACGACAGTTACATGTTTGCCTAATTGTACTTGAAATCCTGTTAAGAAAATTGATTTGATAACATGTTTTTGGCATAAATGCTAATGACTTTCATTCTTTTCTGACATGCCTAAATGCACATTTACTCAATATAAAAAAATACTCAAAATACTCAAAATTGGCAGGATTTTCTCAAATGTCAAAAACCTGACACATTACGTTGATACATTGACTCAGGGTTGGCAGTGAAATAGAGCTTAATTGTTTGAGGAGTAGGTGCATCATGGAGTTTGTTTTACATCTCAGTTGCAGGATGTAAATAGTTGCAGTCCTTGCTAGGATTTCCCTTGGTTTATACAGGTGGTCTAGCTGCAACTGTTTATTTTACAATCACTGGGACTGAATATAATGCCGCAGCTTGTTTCCACTTCAGTTAAACACTGGCGGGTGGTTTTACTAGGATGAGCTGTCCAGCTAGAAAGGGTACATAATGGTTCAGGGGTAAGTCAAATTGTTCTGAACATGTACTATACACATTTAGTAATTATGGTTTGTTTGACAGGCATTCTTCTTTCATAATGAAGCTCTGTATTTATAAGCTAAACATCACGTATTTGGCTGATTCATCATTTGCCACGTTCATATTTATTCATTATTATGTGGGTTGTCTTTGCTGAATATTTAGCTCAGACACGGAGCCGCTACTCAGAGAGCCATGTACGGGTATAAGGCTGTGAAACATGTTGAGTGGTTACCCGCTGAAGAACCTTTTATTTATTGTCAAATGTCAACGTCAAAATTTTACAGAGGAACGTGTGCAATATGGACAATAGTACTTCCACATGTATATAGGTTAGACAGGGACAGGTTAGCTTATGAAGAGTCAAGAGTTCGGACTGCGGAATAGGGCAAGGGCTACTAGGAAGTGGTTCGTGGCAAAAAGAAACAAATATAAATAGGTCTGTTAAATATGTTTCACCGTGCAAAACACAAGAAAAATTATATTGTTAACATCAGACCATGCCTGGAGGTAATGCAGTTCTATATCAGAGGAAATAAAAATTGAAAGTTTACTTGTGATAAAATATGGGGACTCGAACATGATTACCCAACATGGAAATTGGACCACGCGACAGCACGCAGCATTATGGCTCTTATTATAAGCTGACAATTATGCAAGTTTATGACAATGATTATTTAATATAAAAAACGCTGAACACCACGAAATATAGTACTATCAGCTTCAACTTTGTCTGTTTTTTTTTTTTTTTTTTTTTTTTTTTTTTGGCTTCTCAAATGTGCTGCGTGCTCTCCCTTTTGGATAAAAACTATATATACAGTGTATAAGCACTCTGGTGTTCACAGACAAAATCACAAAAGACGTTTCCGCATAAATCCAGTTGGACCAGATGTTATGAATCCTGTACATGCATACTAATATGATGATTGCACAATTATGCAAATTTATTATAACAATTATTCAATATAAAAAAGGCTGCACACCACAAAATATAGTACTATTGACTTCAATTTAGTTTCATCTCTGTAATTTTCTTGAATATGTGGCGTGCTGTCAATTTTGAAATAAAAATTATATATGAGCACTCTGACGTTCATAACAAAATTGTCAGACAAGTTTCCGCATAAATCCGGTTGCACCAGATACTATGAATTCTGTACATGCATGGTGAAATTGTGTACATATATATCATAAAAGGTAAATGTACAAAGTATTTGGTAGTCTGCGATACATGTATGCCAAATAACGCATCCTTTATCACGTTGACTACCTCACATACGCAAATATGTCATGGTTTATAATGTCCTCAAAACAAAACAGCAGCAGAAATAGGCAAATAAGTCGTCAAATTTGGTAGAGGCCAGCAGATAGATTTGGTGAGTGCAAAAGACAGTTTACGTAGCTTTGTTTTTTCATAAACGCTATATTTAGTGTACGGTTATGAAAACACAGTCTTGGTGCTTTCAGTACGTTGTCACTCCTGATAGGGACAGTCTGATATCGAAGTATACTGGCTGTTTTGTACGCTGTTGCATGTGACAGCTGAGTTAAAAACTGCGTCTTAAAACACCACAGAAAAATAGGAAACAATTTAATGCAATACAATAGGAATATTTAGGACCCAAAGGGACTCAGTCTTACTCTGACCAGAAATGCGTTAAACATGTTCTCTAGTGATCTAAAATGAATATCCTCAACGAGCACTGTAGCACAACTGCTAATATACCTGACAATGAATGACTTAAGTGAGAGGTTATTACTCAGATTGAGAATTCTAGAGCCAATGGAAATGACTTGCCAGCTACGCCAAAGGAATAAGCGTTGGGCTTCATTGGTTTCCAAGCTTGTAAAATCAGTTAACTGACAGGAGGTCTGGGAATAGTAGTGCCCGTATACTCGTTTAGCAGATTCATCTTGTTCTCACAATATACATTCCCCTGTGACACCTCTACTTCACGTCTTGGCTGGAGGCCTATTCTTAATTGGAAAATGCAAAATAAGAATTTTCCATGCCCACCAGATTAAGGAAAAAACAGATACGGTCCGCTTCAGCAGCCGACCTAGTGAAACAAATGATTCTTAGCCAAGTGTTGAATACTAATAACCCTTCCCGATGAACGTGTTACCTATAGCATATTGCTGTGGATTTCCAATTTTCGTCGGTGATGAAAATGGTGAGCTGCATAATGGGAACATTATCTGGAACAGAAATACAGTCACGACTAATGAAACTTCATTAATGTTTGGATATATACAAAATGGGTTTATAATCGCAGCATGGTTCGTGAGAGTAATATGTATATATATATATATATATATATATATATATATATATATATATATATATGTGTGTGTGTGTCTTTTTGTCCAAAACCACTGCCTAGTAGTCATTACCCTATTCCGCAGTCCGAACTCTTTACTCTCCATAAGCTAACCTGTCCCTGTCTAACTTGTCTATATATATATATAACGCCACACTGGGCTTAGTATTCTCTCCAGATCCCCAAATAAGAATCTATCTACAAAACGTGATACACATGAATGTGTATGTACTGAAGTAATGTAGTGACAATAGGGGGGCATTAGTAAATTCAGGATAAACAGTTGCAGAACTGCAAGTTGGTGGGATTGGTAGTTTTAACTCTTTCAGTGCCCAAGTTTTGGCTGAGTCAACAGCTTACAGAAAGCAGTTCACCTAGACTTTCACATTTAATATAACTAAATAGTACTAAATAGGTAATTCAGAAATGGACACTCTGTGGAGGTGGTCTTGTGCTGTATATATACATGTTTTTCCTCAAATGCGTATTGGGAACCAATCAAACTAATCTGTTAGCCACTTAGGACACAATAGGTTCACATGTCAAGTATATGCACAATGACACACAGAATCCATCCCCCCACCCACCCCACCCCCACCTCCCAAAAGGGGGGGGGGGGCGCTACCCTATCAGAAGCAAAGGTTAGATTACTAAATCTATGGGTTTATTCGTCACAAGTATCGCCAGATTGGATTAATGTCACAAAGGGAAATAAACTCGATTGGAGAAATTAGTCCACTGCAACTGCTTATGCAATAACACAAGAATTATGAAAGGGTTACATAAAAGTGCAAGCGTCTGCTCTTTCATGATAAATCTTTGCACCTCGAATGTATACATTAATTTTATTTCATCGGTTGACTCGCTCCAACCGTGGAGAAAAAAAAAGCAGAATGCCTGTCACTAAGTACACTAAAATAAAGGACTTTAAACCTGGGCAATTCGGTGATACTTAGCCCCGTACTGAACAACAGTCAGTTAAGTCGGGACAGTACCAACAAAAGTGTAAAATATTTTCTGTTGAATGAGTGTGTGTGCAAACCCGGGGACGGACTCGAGCCAGGTCTGCCTTTACATGTTAGTCCAAGTGGCCGGTCGAATGTGCAGGTGACAGATATCGGCAAAGCGATTACCTTACGCATATGGTAAATGTATAACCTTGTCAACAAAAGGGCAAGTTACATGAATTCGGACTTAAATTCTGCGCGTGAAGAGAATCTCGGATGCCAATGGGAATCTGTTTCATAGATTAAGAACAGAACATGATGGGAGATACAAAACAGGTAAGGTCAAGATCAACTGGTGCCTGTGGGTCCTCAGTAGGGGGCTCGGTAGGTAGGCTTGTATGCGAAGCTGGCGTTCTAACATAAAAAAAAAGAGTCTGCTCGCAGGCAACTTGAAAACCATTCTTCATAGAAACACCCAATTTCTTGTGGTAACTGGTGTATAAAGTAAATATACCCTGTAAATGATATATGTATATAGTAAAATTACTCTTGTAAATTGGAAAACTTTTGTTCCGGAACTATTTAACGCATTGGTTATCATTTTAACAAAGAATTTGATGGGAAAACACATCTAGCTCGCAAGAATTCTGTGTATTGGGTTGTTAATTCAGCCAAATAGACACACAATTGCCAATTGCCACCTGTCCCAAAGTGAAAAAAAAGTAGTTTTTGGAAACGTTTTTGTCTCAGGTTGGGGGTATTCCTGAGCTGTCTGCCTTGAGTGTTATTTTTTGGGGGGACACGAGAACGGAAAGGTAATCAGGAGTAGGGCAGTTTGTGCCAAATTTCATAGAAAAAAGTTTTCCTAACGTTAGATTTCGAGTAAATGCAATCCAGGTTCCTTGAGAAGACTTTCCAGGGAAGCATATCTACGACCACCAAAACAGGCTTTTCCAGCATCAAACTCAAACACATTCTTCCACAATTGTCAAAGATGGTATTACCATACTTCCTACGATGGGTCTTACCACAGACATATGCAATCTGACTAGCTGTTTTCGGGACACCTTGTCAGCTGTGCTACACCTTGTAAACAATTATCATGCTGTGCTCGTGCCCTGAGGGGTCGCTGGCCCCAGTAATTCCTAAATGCAAGTGGCTTGTGGTTTCGGGTGTGTTTCGTCAGTTTGACCGACATGTAGATGTGGAGGGATAATATCTTGCAAGGCAAGTTTGGCAGACAAGATAACACGGATGTATACTTCATTAATATCTCGCCAGAGTAAGCTCGACGACCTCAAAAGGCATTAGGTCAGTATTAATTCTCCGGGTTTGCGACGATTTTAGCAATGCTACTGTCATCAGCAAGTGACTTAGTCCCGTGCTGAACACAGTTCTAAATGTCGTCGAGGTAAGCTAAGCAGAAAAGAAAATAGGAATTGATTGCCGACATGCGTGTGTATTTAAGAGAATAGAACCCTGGTGGATCCTGGCTTCAGTTCAGGCCCTTTTAGGACGGGGGGGGGGGGGGGGTACCTGAATATGTGATATGTGAAAGTAATTGCCCTCTGAAATGGGATATTGACTTATTTTAAACCTGTAATATCTGAACGTTAAGGTCCGTAACATATGAAAATAAAACCCTTCAAATATATGATATTGAAATCAAGTAAACACCAAGTATAAGGTAATTGTAATATAATACAGCCACATTTTCATACGGTTAGAGACTGCCTGGATTGAAATTTCATGTCTAAATGAAGTAACCATGCTTTTATACTTTAGGAATATCACAATGAGAGGAGCGTTTTTTGATTTTTCTTATTGTTGGATTTAAAAACAATGTTAGCTGTCGCAATCATACACGTAAAGGTATTAGTTGTATGTAGCCTTTATCTAATAAAATCAATCTAACACCACTTACATGCCATGCATGGGCTTGTTGCGAGCGAAGATACAATGTACTTGTATACATACAAACAGCTTTCAATATTGCATGTGTAATGTTGATGTATTTCTGCCGCGGTTGTAATTACATGTCCATATAAACAACTAATATGTGATCAACAGGTGCTCAAGCTGTTTTCATTTTCATTACTGGTCAGTTTAACCCACAATAAATTGTTCAACCATACATGACCATAGAAAAACAATTATGCTTAATGTACAGTGCTATCTAAAATTGCTACCAAATAATAAAAAACAAAGCTATACACACATTTTTCCTTCGTCTCAAGCCACCTACTGTGTCTAAATGACACCTGCGAATGGCAAGCATGTACAGCACCAGTTTGATATGCGTCTCATAACATATGTTCCCTATAATTGTGATCCCTCCATTGTAAAATTTCTGATTGGGCTGTTGGGGCCTAGTATTCTGACCCATCATACCATCGATTGAAGTCTTTTTTTTTACTGTCCAGCCGAAACGAAAGTACATGGAATGACACAATTGATATTCATTAAATATAAAATCTATAGCCTATTGTAGCAAAGCCAACTCACTGCTCCTGTGAACAAATTCAAGTTTTTTAAAATTTATGTCACTAGTATGAGTTGACAAACTGGCTCATTAAGCACACTAACGAAGTGAAGAGAAATGTAACTAAACTGAACCATGCCTACTATAGATGGTAACGAGGAACATGACTTACACGTATTATCTTTTTTAAGACAAAATATCAAAACTATCAGAGCTGAGACTGATCTGTATGATGCATGATTCCTAATATGTTATGTTTGCTTTGCTTACTCTCTGGCCATATTTGTATTTGGTTGGTTGCCTGTGTCCCAGTCCAAGAATCAAGAGCTCTAGGTCTACTAAGCAGGTTGTTATATGTTTAGCGGTTCAAGCAAAATAATGGCAGTCTGTGTGTTATCTCTGTTTGAGATATCTGCCAGATCAAGTTGTGACTGCTAGGCCTTGGTCACTGATGACTTCAATGTCATCACACTCTCTTCATCTGATGATTCTGGTGTAAAATGATTACACTGAGAGACAATCTGGGCATGAGGCTAGTGACGATCCATAAATTGATTCACAGTGGTTACAAAAATGCAAGAACGGATGCAGACCATGGAGGAGAAATTTGTAGTGGCACAGATATCGTAGATGGAAGACAAATATAAACTGCGAATCAATCTGCTACAAAGTGAGACGACAGAACTAAAACACCAACATGATCGGACAAAAATGCAACTCAAAAAAAAGCATTGCAGAAAAAAAGAACATTGGAAGATGTGAAAATACGAGACAATGAGAAGAAAACAGAAGATGCGAAACTTCCAAAGTATGAACTGTTAGAGTGTGGGAACTACAGCAGACATGTCTTAAAATAGGAGAAAACAATGCTTACCTTAAGCATGAAATAAGATAACAAACCACAAAATGCGGGCACAAACTGACTCCTTACTTAAGAAAAAATCTCTCTTGACAATCTGGAATGCAAAATTTAAGGTAAGGTAAAAGAACAAAACTCGTATTAATGAAAGAGCACATACAGGCCATTGAAGCAGGACCTAGGACCCCTTTGCACAAACAGCAGCAACCCCCCCCCCCCCAAAAAAACCAATCCCATTCCATGCGGAAACAGCTCAATCACATAAGTCCTCAGGGACTAAAGAAAACATAACAAAGGATTCTGAAGTACAAAACACAAATAAAGCTGGGCCAAGATAATCTGGCTTAACCTTGCCAGGATCGGAGAGGCATGAGTCACATAAACAAAATAAAAATATAGTGTTGATTAGTATTTCCCCAAACGAGCCTATTATCACTGCGCAATTTATAAAGGCTGTACAAGTAACAAAACATTTCACCTACACAGCTCAAGCGGCGAGGCAAACAGAGATAGAGAAAGATGTAGACCTTTTTGTGTTCCATACACTAGGAAATAATGCGGAAAATTAGCTTCAGAGGAATACATTGACAAAATAGAAGAAATTGTCAAGGAGGACAAACAACAAAACATCAAATCGCAGATCATTCTGTCAGTGGGTACTGTGGGAAAATATATAAAGCAATTTGGCAAGCCAAGTAGGAAAATGCTGTACTGTACGTTCCAGAATAAAGTTCTGACAAAGTACACCATTCTGGTGAGATGACCGAGTCTGGCTGCTTGGATGTACAGATGAGTTTATTAATGTCAAAGATGAGCAAAAATCAAAGTTACAAAAGTTGCGCTTCTGGATAGTTGTCCACATATACCAAACAGTATAGCATATGTCCCAGCATTTAACCCCCCTTTCAAGCAAGCGTGGGACTTTTCGTCCCAGAAATAATTATATCAGAGAAGTTTTGGCTTTAGCCAACCCCTCAAATTCCAACCGATCAGCTCACATGCCGATACATCAATACAATATCTTCACACAAAAATGTAAATTTATAATGAGGAAAAATAACTTTTAAAATAACAGCAGGAGGAGAATAAGTGTTTGATAATCAAGATTGATACATTACAACATATGTAATCAGCATAAGTTGGTTGACAGGTGACAGGACAAGGTAAACTTAAACACCGCCAAACTGTCTCTCCATCCCAGCATTATTGGTCATTTGTTTACACATCAATTGACAGCATTTCAATCAACCCGTGACTGGGAAATATGGTTGAGTTTTGCAACCACTCCCTCAGTCAGTTTGATTAGAAATGATAAAATAACAGGTGCTGGAACAGGCATGTATACATTAATGCAGATATCCCACCATGGTTCTTAATAAATTCTACATGTGTTCAAATAAGTCAACAAGGAAACCGGGCAAATAGCATACACCCATGGATATACTTTTTCCCAGACTTTTATAACCACAGTTGAGGTCTAAATACCAGAGACACATTAAACTGCTATAATTAAGAGTTGATGAGTAAAAGTCGCAGTGTGCTCAGAATACACACACTGACATTATGAAGATGCAGATGATAAGTGAAAGCATAAGCGGTAAATGTGCTACAGCATCATATACTTGGCACTTAATGTTAAATGGGAAATCATCGAATGTAATTATCGATCTTTGATAATCCATCAGCCATACTCATAACATTGTTAGCGGTATGTTGAAAGCTTAATATTAGAGAGACAAGAATGTAAAAAAATGCCATCACAGTAATTTGTTGCCAATAAGCAAGAAGTGCAATAAAGTATTGAAAACATATGGCGCACACCTTACACCAGACAGGACAGCAATATTTCCATCAAATCTACGATATGCTTTAGAAACATGTGTTGGTATAAGAAGACGATGCCTAGAGTAAAATACTGAACAATGAAACTGTGCTATTGTGTAGTTAAATTACCTTGGATGATATAAATTCACGCATACAAAGTATACTAATACATAGTATCTAGAAATGAGACCATTTTCTTTCTCAGTAGGAGCCTGGAACATAAATGTATCAAATCAAGACCGAATGCTAAAGAAAGAAACCCCGACATTGAAAAAAAATCACTTGTTTACCATGAAGGGGTATCACAATTTTCAAATTACTAGACTCAGTTCTAGAAGAGCCCGAGTGCATTCAAGAGGTATCACGATACTAGTCAAGAAAGAGCTCTACATAAAGGGGCCAAGTTCTGCAATGGACTAAACTCGGGGATTGTGTGGGTTATAATCTGTAAAGATTCCTTTTCAAAACAGACCAGAATATTTTCCTCGGGTGTGTTTATTTGCCACCCAAGAACACATCATATTATCAATCTCAATCTGTAGATATGTTTGAAGGTGCAGAAAGAGAAGTGGAAAATTATAGTTCATTACTGATGAGAGACTTCAATGCTAGAACGGACATTGAAAATGATTTTATAGATAACGATAGTGAAACATATACCAGTTGGCCAATGCTAAACAGCAGCTAGGAAACTAGAAAGAGGGTAGAGCCAAGACCACACAAGTCTTTGACTTTTGGAAAAGGTTATTACAATTTTGCATAGGGTGTGCTAACCATTAACAGCTTCCTGCTTGGCTTGCCAAATAACATTGTCTGTTGTCGTAGTACCCAATGACAGAATGATCTGACGTCTTCCATTTTGTTGTTTGTCATGGAGAGTTTCTTCTATTTGGTCAATGCAGTCTTTTAAAACTAATTTTCCAGATCATTTCCTAGTGTATGGTACACAAAACGGTCCACATCTTTCTCTATCACTATTTCCCTCGCCGCTCCCTTGCCGCATGGGCTGTGTAGGTGACATGTTTTGTTACATGTACAGCCTTCATAAATTGATCAGTAATGATACGCTCTGTTTGGAAGAAACCAATCAACACTGCCTTTTTCTTCTATTCATAGGGCTCATGCCTCTCAGATCCTTGCAAGGCTGAGCCGGTATATCGTGTCCCGGCTTCAGTTTTGGTCTGTACTTCAGAATCCTGTGTAATCTTTTCTTTTGTCCCTGTGGACTCATTTGATTGAGCTGCTTCCACATGGAATGGGATTTTTTTACTGCTGTTTCCGCAAATAGGGCCCTGGGTACAGTTTCTATAGCCTGTATGTGGCCTTTTAATGATAAGATTTCATCATGGGCTGTCTCGAGTTTTGTTTCTGTATCTTTTATTTGGTTTTACAGATCGTCAAGTTTTTATTGTTTCACACCTGTGCTTTTGTACAGTTGTTGATCTGCTTGCTAAATATAAATTTTCCCTAAGTATGGAATCAATTTTGTCTGTATCCTATCATTTGTGATCTTTATTTAATGCTTGAGGTAAGTATCATTTTCTTCTACTTTAGCATGACTGCTGTAGGTACCGCTATGACAGTTCATATTCGCCAGTTTCGCATCTGCTGTTTTCTTCTCATTGTCTTGTTTTCTACCTCTTCTTCCATCATTCTTTCTTTGCAATGCTTTTTCAAACTGCTTTTTTGTTACCCTCGCCAAGTAAAGTGCCAAAGGGTATTATAGTCCTATGCATTGTCCGTCCCTCCGTCCATCCATCTTGTCAACGTTACCTCAATTTCTCAAAGAATATTCAATGCAACGGTACCAAATTTTTGTCCTAGAAGGCTCTTATGGTGGACGAGGTTCCTACTGCAAAACCAAATTTTTCTGAGTATTTTTAAACTTTTCATGAAATTTTTAATGTTTTTATTTGAAGGCCATCTGAGTGGCGTCAATCCTGACGATGTTACCGCGATATTTCATAAAATATTGACCCTAACTTTACCAAATTTTTTGTCAGGGATGTATCTTATGATGGACCAGGTTCCTATTTAAAAACCAGCTTCTTCCAATTATTTTTAAACGTTTTATAATTCCTTTAATGTATTATATGAAAGCCGTCTGGGTGACGTCAACCCATGACGATGTTACCGCGATATCTAAAAGAATATTGACCACAGATTTACTCAACTTTTGACAATGATGCGTCTTATGATGGACAAGGTTTATACATTGAAAACCATCTCCCTCTTTGTATAAATTTACGAACTTTTTATGAAACTTTAAAGTATTTATCTTGGAGGCCGTCTGAGTGGTGCACAAGGGGACGATGTTACGGTAATATTTCAACAAGGATCCAACGCAGCTTCATCATTACATTTTTCAGAGATGCACATTATAGTGGACCACATTCCTATTGAAAATCATTTTTCTTATTTTTTTCAAACTTGTTATGAAACTTTATAAATTTGATGGCTGTCTACTTGACACACAGTACAGTGGTCTCTGTTGCCAGAACGTGACCCAAGAACACATCCAAAAGTGCTCTTTCATTTAATAGACAATAATATAGAAATTGTATGTAAAGTATTCTACTGCTAAGTCTAAAGAAGAAGGCAGAATTGATGAGAACTGGTTATGGGCGCCGAGGGTAATCCGTTCTCTGGACGCTATTTTCTGATCATGTTGGTGTTTTAGTTCTGTCGTATCACTTTGTAAAAGATTGGTTCCCAGTCTATGATTGCCTTTCATGAACAACATCTGTGCTGCTACAAATTTCTCCTCCATAGTCTGCATATTTGTAACTGCTGTGAATCAATGTATGGATACTGTGGAAATCGTCACTAGCCTCATGCGCACATTGTATCTTAGTGTGATCCTTTTTCACCAGAATCATCAGATGAGGAGAGTGTGATGACATTGAGGTCATCATCGGACCAGCTTCATGCAGTCACAACTCGATCTGGCAGGAATGTCAAAAAGAGAGAACACAGACTAATATTACCCTGCTTGAAACGCTGAACATATTATTACTTGCTTAGAAGACCTAGAGCCCTTGAATCTTGGACTGGAACTCAGGCAACCAAACAAATACAAATATGGCCAGAGAATCAGCTAAACAGCCAAAAAATGTCAGGAATCATGCATCATATAGATCAGTATTAGCCGTATAAGTTTTGATATTGTCATAAAAACCAATTTCGGAACAAATCAGACTTTTAGGGCTTGCAAAGCTTGTTACCATTTATGGTAGACAATGATCAATTTAGATTATGCAGTTCTTTTCATTTCGTTAGTTTGCTCAATGAACTAGTTTGTCAACTCATACAAATGACATAGATTCAAAATGTGACTTTGTTTACAGAAGCAGTGAGTTGGCTTTGCTACAATAGGTTGTACGTTTTGTATTCAATGAAGATCAATTGTGTCCCTCCGTGTAGTTTCATTTCACCTGAAAAAAGAGAGAGACAGAGAGAGACAGAGAGAGAGACAGAGAGAGAGAGTGAGAGTGAGAGAGAGAGAGAGAGAGAGAGAGAGAGAGAGAGAGAGAAGACGACTTCAATCTATGGTATGATGGGTCAAAATGCCAAACAGCAATTTCACAATGAAGGGATCACAATTACAGGGAGGATATGTTGTGAAATGCATATCAAACTCGGACTGTATACTGCCATTCAGATGTGTGACTTTGACCCAGCAGGCAGGTGGGGAAGGAGGAAAAGTATGCATAGTGTGTGTGTGTGTGTGTGTGTGCGTGTGTGTGTGTGTGTGTGTGTGTGTTTAATATTTGGCAGCAATGTTTGATAAGACTGTGCGATAAGCATAATTGCTTTTTCTGTGGTCATGTATGACTGAACAATTTTTCGTGGGTTCAGCGGACCAGTAATGAATATGAAAACACCTTGTGCAACTGTTCATTACATGTTAGTTGTTTATATTTACATGTAGTTACGACTGCAGTAGCAGTAAATCAACACCGAACATGTGACAGGAAAAGTTATCTGTATGTATACATGTGCATCGTATCTACATCGATGTTTTAAGAGAATCCTTTCAGCTTGCAACAAGCCCACACATAGTATCTAGCTGGTGTTTTATTGACTTTATTTGATGCAGGCTACATAAAACAAACACCTTTATGATGACAATAGCTACTTTGTTTTAAATGGAATAATAAGGAAAGTCAAGAAGTATCTTCTCTTATTATTATTGGTACAAGCCACACCTGCTATAACATCCCCCTGGGTCCTTGGTCAACCTTTTTTGGGGTTGTCCCGATGGCCTAAAGGTCAGCGTGTTGGACTTTACATTTGGCTAGGCGAGTGTGCCGAAGGTAGTGGGTTCGAATTCCATACAGGTCGACATAAATTTATCGTATTTTTCACTTAAAAAACATAGCCAGGGTTACTTGATTGTGACATGAAATTTCAATCCAGGCAGTCTCTTTAAGTATACAAATGATCACAAGTGTGTCTGTATTGTATTGCAGCTCCTGTATACATAGTGTTTTGTTAGTTTTCAATATCATATATCAAGGGAATATATTCATATATCACGACTTTCATTTTCACATATCACTGGTTTAAAATAAGTCATGTCATTGTCCTCTGAAATATGATAACAGGTTCCAGAGGGCAATTATACTTCCACATATCATGAAGCCAGGTACCCCCTAGAAGGGCCTCACCATTAGCAGTGGCCAATAGTTCCTGAAGTATATTTCCTATGTGTCTATGAGTTTACCTGCGTTGACTGTTATCCGGCTGCCTCGGATGGGTGTTGACATGTCCAGGAAGATAGATTCTTTATGTGGCTATCAATCAGTAAAACCAAAACCTAGTCCTCGCGGCCAGTCTCTACCCAGTAAGCTAGGTCAAACTTATTTTGTAATAAATTCTAGGTAATAGACTACACCGGACACAACCGTTGACAGAGTCCCTGCAACGTAGCAGAGGCTAGTGATGCAACAAAATTATTGCGCATATCTGCTCGCACAAACGTCGGAAACAAAGAAAACTGTCAAACAGGGGAACACGTACCATGTACACATGGAGCGCCCGCATCCAATCTGCGGACCAAACTAAACTTAGGTGGGATTTTTAGATGGTACGTGTGCATGCAATCATGTGACCCAAAGAAATGAGACAGGATCATTACAGTCATAAATATAGTGTATACTGATTGACCTCAGAAATTTTTCCGTTGTTGTTAGGTACTTTTTACTTGTGGGTGTGGTGAGAGGTCATACATGTACGTGCGTTATCAACGGTTTTGAATTCTTGCGTTTGCTCATACACTTAAGGCTACAATGTTCTGGAATTCCTCATTATTTTCCTTCCATGCAGTACACGAAAGGGGACTTATGTAATTCACTAATATAGCTAACAAAGGGCATATATTTTTCCACATGAGGGAAAAATGTTTTTGATTAGATCCATTGTCATCTAAGAGCCACTTCTGCTGCTCTGCGACCAAATTTTATCTCTCAACAACGATTTAGTTTCTGTCACCAGAGGGCGGGTTGCGTCATGGGCCTAGTGCGTTCCCAAGAACTTGGGCAGCATTATCAACCGTTTTCAGTGATTATCTATAGGGACAATGATTAGCAGTGATAATGATGGTGCTGCTTCAGAACTGTGTAAGTTGACAATGAAAAATACTCGTGAACGGGATTTATAATGATATTTGAGCGATAATTTGTCTTATATTATTTCCTATAAAACAAAATCAGACCTTCTGTTCTTTAAAGCGCAAGACCATATAGTATGTGCTGTATTGTTGCATATGAATGTAGTCGACTAAGGAGATTAAATAGGCCCATGTTTACAATGCCTAAGGCAAATTTGTTAAAAATTGCAACACACAGATCTATGTTTTGACAAAACAATGATACGGTTTCAGATGATCATAGGTTGTTTGTTCGGGCATTTGTAGAGCAGCAAGAAGAAACATGGGGGGGGGGGGGGGGGGGACACCGGGGCCGGAAAATTAACAGTTGTCATCACACCTAGAATTGTTCATTAGGATGTCAGGAACATGAATCTGGCTGATGACATCGTCTGCGGTAGGTGCGAACAGCGCCAGAAACCATTTTCTAAGATGGTGGATATCATAGACTAAAAGTGCAATATCACCAACACTATATGACACAGGAAGCTAAAAGAGGCACCAAATCCCATGTTTTGGGGGTGGATGAGATCAATAGATATAGTATCATTATTGTGAAGTTAACAAAAATATATTTTTTCCAAGATGGCGGACTTTAACTTGTTGATGTAACAGACACTGTGCCTACGTTGTGCATGAACAAAAACCACCCGGGATTTAAAATCGTGAGTCATCAAGTGACCAATGTCAAGATCCAATTTGATAAAGGTAAACCTGCATCAAATAGCTATGGACATCATCAAAATGATCACGATCACCAGAGTATGACATGAAGGAAAAAATAACTTGAGTTGAGCCAAGAACTTACAGAAGCTAGCACTACTTTAAAATATAATTCCTGCACATGCACCTAAACCTTGATAGAAATCTAGTATCATTCATTCATATAGTTCAGCATTTTGGAAAGATTCTAGATGCTGACCTTCAGAACATAGTGGATTCATTTGCTAAAATGAAGCCATTTTGTGATGATGTGTGCTTTTATGGTTCAGTTTATGGTAAATTTGGAATGACCATGATCTTAAGAGACATCCTGCTCATCACCAGAGTCACAAATGGACTGTGATTCAAGTGTGAATAGATTGGCTCAGACAGAAGATTCGCACGAATCACTATTGCACTCTGCCTCACAAAAGCATGCTGCTGTACATGTCTGTTCATTCTCAAGACAACTGCACTCTGAGTCACAAAAATCGGGTTTAAAATTGCACACCAAGTCATTTAGCAGTTCTGGTGGTGCAGGTGACAGGCTCATAAGTTTTGGAGACACACGTGTCCCATCTGTCATCTTTTCATACCCAAAATCTGCGGGCTCCAAGCATTCCTGAATCGGTATGATGGCTTCATGCCATATCTTCAGTTGGTACATACGGGGGAGCAGGTGTAGCTCAAAGCTATTCTCTGTCGGTGGGAGCTTCTTTATATGTACACTTTTTTACCTGCTTTTTCACATCTGAGTGCATTGAGAGACTGACACCCCGCTTTGCCTTATACTACAGATAACCCACACATTTTGTAGCTGCCACCTTTTCTGCTTTTTGTAATGTATGGTGTTTGTCAAGGTGTGCCAGTTCTTGGACCTTATCTGCTTTCTGCATCATCACCCTGAATGCCTGCTTTTTTCCATGTCCCCAGAATGAACTGACGGTGTCACATCATTTTTAAGCAATAGACAGACAGGATTATGTTTACCTGCTTCTTCCCAAGTCTGTCAAAAATTGCATGGGCAGGGAATATAGCGAGTAAGGTATGAGTGTTTACCTTCCTAACCCGTAAGCAGGAATATTTCCTTAGTGCCAATAGCAGAGCGATGATGCATAAGCAATACAAGCACATGTGTGTCAGGGCTGCTTATAACAATGTGATTTGCTCCACCTTGTATTGCAGCTTTGGCATGTGTAATAAGCTTCCTCGTGGTTTGACTTCAAAGCTTCTGCACTCTCATTGCCGGCCTTATATTGTTCAAAAGTGCTATCTTGTGACCTTTCGTTTTTTTTATTAATTTCAGTCATATGTGTATTGACCTCAATCTTGCAAATGGCTTATTTTGTAAAAAGCACTAACATGAAAACATGTCATCACATCACTTCAGATATACCAGATCCTAAAGTTATTTTTCATAATATATATAGAGCAATATCTGGTATTGTGCAAACAAAAATTTTGGCATAAATATAAAATAGACAAACTGTCGCTTTCTGGAATAAATTGATGGGTGATACAGATAATATTATCATTCATAATTTCGAATCATTAAAAATATCACCATGGTGACTTCCAAATATATCATTTTGGATTCATATTTCCCAGAAAATATACTTGTTCCTTTGTAACCCATACTTTTGACTTTATGCCTCCTCTTAATAGCTATTGGGAACTCAATTTGGAAATGGCTTCCTGTGGGACATGCACCTACATTGAAACATATGATCACATGGTTTCATGATTTGAAGGACCCAGGGATTAATATCACGCATGATGACATCTCAATGTTATCATTTTGTCAATATTAATCGCCGATGTCCCTCGACCTGTAATTTTTCTTTTCATTTATGCCAATTATTGCTTCAAAGAAAGCCATCTTGCAAATAGCTTCTTTTGTGAAAGGCACTAACTTTACAAAAAGTTATCATGTAGGTCCAGAATCTTCAGATCCTAGATATTTAATATATATTTGAAAACGCTTTGTTATTTCCCCAAATAGATGTTTGGTACGAATAAGAAAATATGACAACAGGCATTTCTTGACCTTTTTGGGGGTTAAAAAGATAATTTTACCAATCAGAATCTTGAATCGTAAAAGTAATCCTCAAAATTGACTTTAAACTATTCATTGGATTCGTTTCGTCCAAAATCCTACTAAAAGATGCCAAATTCGCAATCCTGAGACCGTTCTTTCTGACTTCATGTCAACCAATATTATATCGGTTGCCATCTTAGGCAATGGCTTCCTGTGTGAAACGCACCAACATTTAAACATGTCTTCACGCGGTTTCATCATCTCCAGACCCTAAGGATTAATTCCATATGTGATGACAAATGTTAATTTGCCGGCCCCACCTACTCGAAAACTAACGCTCTTTTTGCCACCTTGCTGCTCTACTACATGTTCTTGTGTGTGTGTGTGGGGGGGGGGGGTGTAGAGAGAGTCAATGATAGGCCATTAATCTGGGATAATAAATTAGCCGAGTTTGGAGATTTTAAAGCTTTTGCGAGGCTTTGCCGAACATAAACTCCGACTTGAATCAATGAAGTTTTGCCTCCGTGCACGCCATTTTAAGAAACCGTCTTCTCTAAACAGAACCATGCAAGTAACACTAAGCATAAAGGGTAACTCGGTCCTTGTACTTCAAATTACAATTCTTTAGTTCGCTTAAATCTAATCAATTATTGAATGTATCTGAGAAGATTTCCACACATTTCTTTTACAATAAAATTATGTTGAAACACTATAAAAATTATATTGAAGCACACATATTCTCAAAATATGAACACGCACAGTCGTCGATCAGATGCTTCTCCATCGAGTTCATTTATTATGCAGCGTTTTCCGTGTATTGATCAGCTGTTGCACAAAAAACTAATTTATGATGTCGTCTTTTCCGTGTAGTCCATTGATTTATGTAAGGTTTCTTCAAGTACCGAAAAGAAACATTAGTGTGTGTACAGTCCCCATAATGTCACGTGTTGTCGGTAAATTGTAAATTATCTTTATTGATTATTCGTGTGACTGAAAATGGCGCGTGCAACAATTAAAAGGAGACGTTGCTGTTTATTTGGAAATAAGTAAATGTGAATTGATATTGGTTCAAAATGAGACGTGAAACAACGATAAAGGAAAGCTTATCCTAGATACTAACTGGGATAACCAATCTGAGATAACCTTTAGGTGTGTGAGAAAAGGGCATATATAGTTTCCCAGAAGAAGATGACGTGAATTTACTGTGACATCCAACGAAAAAGACCAGAGATACTCAAGTACAATTAGAGGATATGGAAGTCCATTGTGTTCTGTGGAATAAAGGTATATTTTACAGGAATATCGAATAATGTGTACATTTGACTGGTTATACGCCTAAACAAAAGTTATCGAACCTGAAATAGAACAATTTTTACCAAAAATATGTATATCTCAAGACAGCATATTTCTGATCATACTTGCTGTAAATAAGTCTCATTTGTCATATGTTATTGTCCTCCGATTTGAAAAACCTAAAGACGTGAAGTACAATCACGAAAAAGCCCAGCTTTTTGTACTTTTTTATCGAATAAACAGAAAAGTTATTGAATGCCGAATATCAAGGTCATTCCATACTCCGCGGGCCCTACGCTGAGCATGTGAAAACGCGGATATGAAAATGAACCATTGTGTTTCTAAAAAGAAATGAACTTGGTCTAAGATTCAAAATATCTACAGCTGTTGTGCAAAAACTGAAGACACTAAACCCGAGACTTCTCAGGGGAAAAATACAAGCAAAATTTGCCCTTTCTTTCAGTGGGGGGGGGGGGGGGAGAGGGAGTTTCTTACGGTTTTAGATCGGATGTGCATTTCTATTCACTATTCGTGGAATAAGTCAATAATATGGTGATAAGCAATCGATTTTCACTGAGTTTTTGATCAATTCTTTTACCACCAAGGGACAATTGTGTGCATACAGAACGGCACATCGTGTTTTGTAGGATTACAAAGAATCCCACGATAATGGTGATGTAAAAGAGACGAAGCGCTTTGAATTCACTATAGAATACGATGGTTTTTATCGGGATAACTTATCAATTGAAAATGTCCAAATTAGTGAAGCATGTTGAGGGATTTGATTCAACGTTGGAATGCTTATTATAGAAGAAATGCGTTTTCTATCAAATAGGAAAACCCCTTAGTGTACTTAACTTTCACTAGACGGCATTGGACTATACAGTTTAATAATTTACCAAGACGTTTCAGATGATCCTGTGACTGTCTCATTTGTCAGAGAGAGAGAGAGAGAGCGAATAAAAAAGAACTGCATATTCTTGTCTGATAAATTCCAGTTTTACAACATTGCAGACCCATTCAATATTTCAGAGAAAAAATATATTTAAAAAAGAATAAATCAGTTGTAAGATTTTAACTTCACTAAAAACCCTGTAAAAATCATAAAAGTTCAGGTAGAAAATTTTAAAATCTCAATATTAGCAATTTGATAAAAACAAAAAGCTTGTTTGTATTTACATATTGAAATCTTAGTTGACACTCCTCGTGTTTTTATCCATTTTTCTTGCGAAGCTTAAAGTAGGATCACCTCTTACTTTTACAAAATACGTCACAAGGCTATGAGCAGTAAAAACATCACATGTCCTTCGTCAATTAAACAATAATTTAATTGAACCATAAAGAACATACGCTATCTGTCGTCAGGAATGCCCAGATCGTGTAACTCTATTATGTTATGAAGGCTTTACTTGCGCTAAATGAAGTCCATAGGGAAATACACATCATGGACAAATTGCTACTGGTAATTTTGAATGCTGTGTGCTTTTTATTTTTACTTCGCGCCGTACTCTATGGTCGAAAGTATTGAGTGAAAATATAAAATAAATCCACACGATATCGGGTTGCGTATTTAGTTGCTCATACCGTACGTAAGTGTGATGTGATCCGATAACCAGTACAAGCATGTTGTTGGTGACACTTCTACAAGGGCGGTTTTCTATCCTGTACCCTCTCTTTCCCAATTTTTGTAATTGTCGTCTCCCTTTTAGTTTATTCAAAACAAAATCTGTCTCGTTTTATGATGTCTTGCCAATCTGCTTGAACGCTATATGAATTATTTTTTCGGTTTTCCACATGAGTTCTCATGCAATTTCTTATGCACGTGGTATTCATGTAACAGACCTGGCTTTCGCTGTCAGAGAAAAATTCAAGAGAGAGAAGCCATTTTGTGTTACAAAGTTGTCATAAATTTAGGTATTACACTTTCATTTGTAATTCATTTGCGTAACACGCGTATGAACTAATGTCTATGCGATACAATGGCATATTTTATTCGTTGTATAGAGCGGTCCATGAAAAAGTCATTAAAGGGTTACACCATGGCCAACTAAGGTAAGATCATTACAGTTGCATTACCGGGTCATAAATATTTTACTAAGAGACAGTAGTGAAATGAACTGCAAAAAAAATAAGTTTGACAAGCGCAACTGGACCAACGCTTCCATCTTTTAAATCAGCACAAGATACATGTGTAGGGAAATGGTCAAAAACGAAGGTCAAAGGAGACAAACCATCTTGGCAACATTATGTGAATTATCTGCTTTCAACAGTCGGTACAATACCCTTGTGTTGCTTGCATATACTGTTTTGCCTTTAAATAATGGATCCAGTCGTACGGATCTGTAGCCAAAAGGCTACCATACAGTTGCACCTTCAAGCAAGCGGATGTGCCGTAATGAGACAGGTAAGTTGATTATGCGAGGATCAATCAGGCCTCCAAACTGAATTACCTTTTGTTAAACACTTCATCGTTCGTATTCCGTGCCCACAGGTTTACCATTCTTTGCCATTTTGATGCTGTGCTCAGAGATTTGTATTCCTTCAAGAGTCACACAATTGACTGGAAGGTCACCATGTTGTCATGCAGGGACCCGGATGGGCATTTGGCCTTTGACTCCAATTTTCATGTTGTCTGTAAGGTATTATGAAGAGGATTATAGAGATCATGTACGTCTAAGAAAGGTCAATAAAAGTAACTGCCATCAGGTTGGCTGTTATGATCAATGTGCCATACGAATCTAAACAGACGTAACTGCCACCAGGACTTGTTAGCAACGAGTCAATGTGCTCAGAATCCAGAGAGGCACCACGAGGGACTTCACACTGATTAATGCTGTTTTCAACGTAAAATAGAACGCCGTTATTCAATGCAACTTCTTTATCATAATATGTATTAGCAGCAAGACTTCGACGCCAATGTTTATTCCTTTGTGTAAAATTCCTTCACACCTAAGGGGAGTTAGTGCGAAAGGCGTACAACACACAAAGTGCATTGGACCTAGTATGAGAGAAATTTGACGATCGGTGAACATCCATTCAAGCGGGCTCTTAGCATGATTTGCGTCATTGCTTGACTGATTTCCAGATGTCATAAATCTTTGGCCTGACCCAATAAAAATCTGGCGGAGAAAAACAACTGTTCTCTCTGGAAAAATTCCAGCGATGTGTGCAGAACAATACAGCAGAGAAGTCAAAAATGCAAACTTCTCTATGTTTTACCTTTTCTTTAAAATTTCAGGCAGACAAAATTCTATCCACCCTATTCTCATGTATAATTACATATGTATTAAGAGGTGTATTGTGTTTCTGATACCCACCTTCTCTGTTTGATAATTAACAGGCTTCGGGAAAATAGTCTTATTGTGCCTTGCGCGCTGTATCTTAATTATATCTGCCGATTATTCTGTGCAACACTGATGTCTGCTGCGTATCACCTCTGTCCGCTGAGTATTCTGTGTATCATATTGCTTCGTATCCTATGTACATGTATAGCCTTGGTCTGCCGTTTATTCGGTGTATCTCCTTTGCTTTTTACCCGGTGTATTACCTTGGTCTGTCGTGTAACATGTTTATCACCTCTAACTGCTGTGCATTGTCTCTTTCTACTGTTATATCCGAAGTATTACCTCCGCTGAGTTACCTGCGTATCACCTTTGTGTAATGTGTATCCTGGGTATGCAGTCTGCTGTGTACCTGCATTTTTTTTCGTTTTTTTTCTGTCTAGATGTTGCAAGTGTATCTATTTGTATCAAGACACCTTATAAATGAACCTGGTGTAGCTACCAATGGCCCGAAAATGCTCGGCTTTCACTTAAATTGCTAACACACGCAATACCTATGAAAATGAACCCGACAAATGCACTGACGGTATTTTGGTGCGTGGCAGTGCTCTTGATAAAAATATTTCGTTCAGTCCAAAGCAATAGCAAGTCAGTGCAAGTTGTTTTCAGCAGTTCATGAATTGTGTTAAGTCAGTGCTACCTCAGTCCCACTTTAAGTGGATAGATTCGACATCATGACAAACTCAGAACGCTGGAGTTGTCAGAGATACTATATATATATATACTGTAGTTCTAGAAATTTTCGCACTCGATTTAATTTCGCGCTTTTCGCGGTAACACCTTAAGCGCGAAATTAAAATGCGCGAAACAAGTTGCATTGTATTTCACTACATTGTTTGGCATTGGATTGCGCGAAACTAAATTGCGCGAAAAATCTGTAATTTCAGAAAAAATGAGTTTGCGCGAAATTAAACGCGCGAAAATTTCTAGGACTACAGTCTATCTATCTATCTATCTATCTATCTATCTATCTATCTATCTATCTATCTATCTATCTATATCTATCTATCTATCTATCTATCTATCTATCTATCTATCTATCTATATATATATATATATATATATATATATATCAATCAAGTACCATCACGCCTACATTCCTATAGAATATAATGGTCCAAGGGTAACATATTTCCCCGATGTTCTACTGGTGTGCTGCGCCCGAAGGCCGCTGAGGAAAGCTGTTGGCTTAGTCCAAAACTTGGCACTGAAAGAGTCAAGAGTACGCATGGAGTGATACCAACCTGATTTTCTCGTAATAAAAAATATCGGCAACGGAAGACGGAATTTCTGGAAATTATTTTTCCAATATCAAATAGAAAAAAAGGTTGTTTTTTGGGGGTGGGTGGGTGGAAGAAGGTTAATTTTCCAGGATTTTTCAACCCGCATTTTTGGCATTCTCCCGAGCAATTCTGAAGGGTTGGAAATACTGCACGTACTAGAGGTTAAATAGTCTGGAAAACCCCCATTTTTCATGTGGGTATCTGTTCACTTACAATGAGGAGTTCTTTTTCTTCCATCGCACAGCATCCTGTCTTACCAAATTATCGAGCTTTAGTGGAATCCTCCAACGGGTCTCAATCTATATGCATTTTATTATCACAGACAAGCCCACCACCGACTTTACTTGATCAAAACTGATGCTTTTGTTTGCATCCTGACACTTAATGGAGAAGATTAAATTGATGTAAGCCTCTGATGATAAACTGATATAAGCTAGAAGGGTGCTTTGCTTACACCGCTCTGCTTTCGTTCTCGCTGGCTTTGGCTAATCAAGACCTAAAGACGGACGACACAAGTGTAAATTGAAGATCCATCTTAAGTAGTTAGGAGGACTACGGCCTTGAGTCTCTCGGTGAATACTTGGAAAGGGAAGAGAAAAAAATGGTGATACGCCGAGGCCGGGGTTACCTCAGCTAACTACCTTCAGATCTTTTGGATTAAATCATCGTTCCAAAACGAAACCGGTGGTCAGCTTGGGAGTAAAAAAAATGTTTATACATGTGTGTAAATAAGGGGAGGCTGTGAGTATTTCACACCCACTTTAAAGGGCAAACAACATGATATTAACAGTTTGACAGTGAACTCCTTCAAAACTAAGCTTTTATTGAGTGAACAGCTTTCCTCAGCGCGCTTCGGCCGCATTGAGCCCAGAATGCGCGGGGAAAAACTGTTGACCTGGTTCTTTCTTAATAACTCTGCACTCTGCAACGGTAGGCCTGGTGTGCTGGTGCTTGAATGAAAGGGCGGTTTTGAAGAATATGAATGACGTAACGTTTTGTTATTCAGAGCACATCGACTCTTGTCGAAATCGGCAATACAAGGGTTAATAAAAAGTTCAGCAAAACTAACAGGTTTTGGAACAGCATTTTGACATCATCCCTGGGACCACTGTCACATTGTACTTAAGAATTCAATGGTGCCCACTGGGTTAAAAACCACGAACTGGGCACGCGGTTAATGTCAAATTGCTGTAATTTTACATCTCGGTGTTTTAAGGTAGCTAATGAAAGGGATCATAATATGATGCTCGGCAACTGGATCCATAACATTGAAAGACCTGCCTGCTTTGTGGTTTGTATTTCTCAGTGTAGATATCTGTTGCACGAACATTCCAATAAATACTTAAGATCCTATGAACACGGCCGATTCATGGTACACACAAACACACACACACACACACATATATATATATGTATATATATTTGTGTATATACATATATTTATTTATACGTATTTATGAATATATATATATATATATATATATATATGTATTATGGAGCGCTGTTTTCTTGTGTACTAAATAAAAAGTCACCAGCCTTTCACAAGACACATTACATGTTTTGGCAATCCTGGATTTTTTCAATAGTTGATTGTAAAAACTAAGGTCATAATAGGCCGCTGTCGCCTAGTAATATTTGATGGTGACGGTACAATCGTAGGTTAGCAATCATGTCATTCTCTCAACAATGAAATACCTTCACCACAATTAATATCGTTCAATTCTGCCCTGATACTTCCGTTAATTGATCATGAGCAATGTTTCACGGTTCTACTGCCATTCAGTGTTAATTATTAACTTTATATTAATAGCATGAGGTTGCCCTTAATTTTCCTGTCGTGCAATTGACATGTTTCATATTTTGATTATCTCTGTTCACAATATAACCTCTTCGAGCTGATTTATACATTTCTTGGCTTTAGTGTGAATCCATGCAGAAATAAGTAAAACTAATTTTCCTGTAACAAATGGTTATCGTTTCATGCCAGATATATTGATGATGTTGCTTGCATAAACATAAAACAATTATCCAAACAGCTTCACAAATTTATCAAGCTTATACTCCTCTGAAGAATACTCAAACTGACAACAAAGATGTGTTTCTTGCTTTTCATATTCACATTTCTAATACCAAATTTGATGTCAAAATATGAAAAAAAAAAATGGTTTTAATTTTGAATTGGGCCATTTTCAGTTCCTTGAAAGAAACGTATCTGAAAGTATCATTATACCTCTTTGCAACATGTTTCATGTTTTTGTTGCATATGATCTTTGCAGATCTTGCTTTCAGGGTAAAATTTATTTATAATAAACGTAAATCAAGAAGATTGAATGAAGTACCCCTGTTGAAGCATTCTCATAATTTCTGTTGTTTTTCTTCGGATGTAGTAATGAAGTTCATATTCTTCAATTTCAAGGATTTCTGATTGGCTCGTTTCACTCCGATTGTTTAATATTTATTAATGGTCTCTGGGTCGGGAGTATGCCTCGAGCTGGGTCTTAACTGCGCAGGGTATCAGACATTAAAACTCACCTTTAAATCCTCCATTATTTCCTTAACCTCATTCATTTTAATCGTATAATGCATAATATCAGGTAGCAAGCAGCATGGGCTGCTCCCTTTCTCTGATTGATGTGCTCTACAGCCGGGATTTTAATTAAAAAAATAAAGAAGCGCAGCACATATTTATAATTACTCTTCATCTCATTTTATAAATGTGTGGATAAAGTCACAGTAACCAGAGGCAAAATTTTGTTTCTGTATCTGGTTTATTACGGCGATAGATTCTGTGGTTTTTGTCCGTAAACCTGCAAATGAAAACCAGTAAACAAAAACCTTGTATGACTTATTCCTTCGGATATACCATTGAGAAACGATAGATAATACCTAAATATCACATCTAGCCTGAAAGCAAGTGAACTCTAACTTATGCATCATTTTGAGTGAATGTAATGAAACAAAATGTACGAATTTGTAATGGAGCATACGCGCGTATAACCGTGTACAATGCTGGTGAAAGTCAAATACCTTTTCAAATAAGCATTTAGTATTACTCTTATCAACTTACAGGGAAATTCGGGTCCCAGGATATCTTATATTGGACAAGAGGAATCCACGCAGAATACATCTAACATGTCCAAGGTGTAACGTACATATTCTACAATGAATCAGTGGTGCTACCAACTCGCTTAAACTTTAGAAAATACAACTGCGAGCCCTGACATTTGTTTATAACGAGTATCATTCGGACTATGACTCGCTCCTGAAAAGAGCTAATTTACATACCTTGGAACTTGGTAGACTGAGACATATTGCCACAGAGGTGTTTAAAGCATTTCATAGACTGAACCCAGCATACATATGTGATATGTTTAATCTACACTCACATGGCTATTCATTAAGGGCGAAAAACAAACTATTTCAGTCGCATAAAAGATCTTACAAAGGAGGCTTACATTCTTTAACTCATATTGGGACCAAAGTTTGGAACAGCCTACCTAATGACATGAGAACTGTACCTGACTTCAAGATTTTTAAGAGACAGTTAAAAAATTGGGATGGCTTTAAATGTAAATGTACTTTTTGTAAGCAAAACAGTTAGGTAATATTGCTTGTTTTTTATCATATGCTCAGCTCATTTATTGTTTTTAGTATTTTATATCGCCAGGTGTCATCATACTCTATTGATTTGTTAAATATTTTTCATCACAACTCGGTAAATAATAGCTGCAGTACTGAGCTAATGTTGTATGTTTTTAACACTGAGTGTAAATAAAATTTGTATTGTATTGTATTGTATGAAACCGTTGAAACATGCGTATACACCAGTGGCCAGTAATGGCTCAAGAAGTATCAAGCACAGCACGGTAAATTCGAGCAAATTTGAAAAATACATACGTATACTTACTACTTGGTGCACGATGCCAAAACATTCACCACATCTACTCAGAAACCTCCAGCAAACCCATGGTTAGGGCTGCGTTCTAGACGAGCCACCCTGCAGTACGGTAGTTCACAGACTAGCACTTCAAAACCGCAAACCACAATGGTGTGCAAGGGTACTAGAAACTCGCTGTTAAATACCCTAGGGTCCGTGAAGCTGTGAATCTAGGTATACTACCATAAACTGTGTAACAAGAAAAATTGGAACTTGAACCTGGTGTAATTGAACTTGGAATCCAAGAAAATAACAGTTTTCTTACGCACATCTTGTATGCACCGATTATACATATTGCAATATATTATTGGCTTGTTTTCCCATAACCGGAAGAATGTAATGAAATCTTTCACATATGAACCATAATAATTATCAATGAAATATCAAATAAACAAATCATCATACAATATTTAATTTATGATCCTGAACATATAGAGATATCAAATACAACTAATCTATATTGGACAGATTATCTGCTGGAGATCCAAATAACATTCCCGGATACCTACTGGAGAGAAAAGACCAGAATAGAAATGGCGGAAGTGTCTGTCTCTCCATTAAACGCATTCTGTCATTGAACAGAAAAAAGGACTTGAATTTTCAAGGCGTAGTGTTTTTAGGAGTAGTCATTTTATTGTCAAAAACTAAATCGATACTTGTGTGTCTGTGTAGACTATGTACCACCAAAAGACACTTTTTATGATAAGCTGGAATCTTTTATTATGGACTCCCCTAACCTTATCCAACAGGGATCATATATTTTCGGGGGGGGGGGGGGGGGTACACGGACATACATAAGATGGACAGTACCCTTTATTGGTCTTTATCTAATTTCATGAACACTTTTCACTTGCGGCAACTTATCACCGACGTAACCTGGATTACACCAAGTAGTTCTGGCATCATTAATGTTATAATGATCTCTGATACGGAGAGGACGAGGCCTTCTGCTGTTGTTCTTTTCAGTGTCAGCAATAATTTAATGACTTTCTGTACAAGAAAGGTGTTCATAAGTATCTTTGATTCATTCCATACCAGTCCCTGATATTTACCTAGATTTAAGACTGCAATCGCATATTTAAATTCTTCATGAAAAAAGCTTTCAATTAAGTACCAACATGCCTATAGTCTAAAGTCAGTGGTTCTGGCACTGCCTGGCAAGTCATGTTGCAGCTCCAGCTTGACTTGCAAGGCAGTGCCAGAACCACTGACCAAGGCCTGTGACCATAATATGGAATGAGTTAACAAACTTAAAATACGCAACTAAGGAGTGTGAAGGACTACTAGAACGATACCTTTTTGTGAAGTGCTAAGTGAACAAAACTGGCAGTCAGTATTTGACATTAAAGACATTAGTAACGCATGGTGTACTTTAATGAATATTTTTACTTCTGTAATGGACAAAATCGCTCCCGTGAAACAAATTAGATTGAAATAACGTAGTGAGCCATGAGATAGTGGAACTACTCAGCAAAAGGGACAAAGCCCTTTTTCAGTTTAGAAATTATGGTAAAACAGAGCTTTTTAAAGAGTACAAAAGCCGCGAAGAACGGCATTCAAGGAGTTGTAACCAAGGCAGAAAAGATTATGTACGCTCCCAAACTCGAGGAGAACAAGGATTTCCTATTTCCTAAAAAGGCTGTGGCAAATTATCAAATCATTGGGTCACCGGGAAACCACTTTGTGCTGACAGAAAGCTAGGTCTTCACATTGCTGTTGAAATATGTTTTGTGGATCAATTTGTGGATTCAAAAATTCGACTACTTATTCTCTAATGTTGATTCCACATTAGTGCAAAGACTTCTCAAAAGGGAGCATGCCCAAGCCATAAGAGACATTTTTTCAGCAATGAAGGTATTTCCAAAAACTCCCTTGGCTTCACAATAATCTCAGAAGGGGGGGGGGACTTAAAACTACTTATATCATTTAATATCACCAAGTCTACAGGACATGACATGTTGGGGCCAGATTCTTAAGGGATTGTGCAAACTACATCGTTTCAACTTGGATATACATTATAAAACTATCTTTAAGACTGGGGGTGTTCCCTAAACACTAGAATGTTGCTAGGACAGTGCCATTGTAACAAAATAGAGATGCAAATCTAGGAGGCAACGACAGACCGATATCACCCCTGTCAGTGGTCAGTGGAAGGAATTTGACACTGTGAACCACAGCATTCTGTTACAGAAACTGAAATCCATTGGAGTAAACGATATCCGACATTCATAGCTTTCTTCATAGTTAAGAGAGAAAAAACACTTTGTTGCGGTCAACGGAGTTCACTCCTCACTACAAAATGTAAACTGTGTTGGTATAAACATATTTATTGGATTAACTTCCGTACATATTTTGCACAAGTTATTCGCAATTGGGAAAAATTGCATTGCCCTATGTGAATCCCTCTTGCAAGGAAAGGACAGAGCACAGAACTGACTAGACACATGGGTACGAGTGGAGGAGACGCCAATATGGACGAGACAGATAGAGGGGCATTTATAACCGTGTAGAATCTTTCCAGATTAGAGTCTGGATTTGAACAATCCCACAAGTGAATTACAGCCTGGAAATTGGATCCGAGATAAGCTTAAGAGAACAAAATTATTTAGCCAATACCAGTAGGTTTGAAGTGGTTTGTAGCAGATATATATTCGTGCACTGCATTAAAAATATTACAATTGTCTGCAAAAGAACATTGTGTTGAACCATACAAGAATGTTCTAAGAGTCAAAGGAGCAAGAGGAATGATTTTATTATGAAGTGTTGATCTTGAGTTTCAGTATTTCGGACAGAGGAAAAAATAATGAAATGTATCTTCGATGTGTGAGCCACATGTGCCAGAAGGTGATTCTTTGACCCCAATTTTAAATAAGCGAGAATTAAGCGGACTAGCTCCCCCAAGCGGAAACGCGTATGTTGAATAGCAGTGCACCTATTTCCAAAGTTAAACAACTTGGGAAAATCAGTGGACCCATGTACTGATTTAAAAATTTTACGATTAAATAGTTGAGCAGAAGGCCAATTTCGAGTTTCAATAGGGAGCTGGTTCCACAGTCTAACAGTCGACAGGAAGAAAGAGTTGTGTTGCAAGTAAGCGCAAGCCTGAAAATGACCAAGATTGAGAGGGCGGCGCGTATTGAAAGAAGGCACATCTTTGGAAGTAACTACAGAACATAAGGGTTAGGGCACAAGCTTGTTCACTATCTTATACATAAGAATTCATGCCAAAAACAACTCAAATGTGCAGAAAGAAATAACAATGACAAACTATGTTGTCTACCAGGGGTCAATTATTGGACCGCTCTTGCTTTTAATTTATAACAACGATATGAAATTGGCCGTTTCATGCGACCTAATTTTGTTTGCAGCTAATTTAGTTCTATGTTATGCAAAAAAAAGAGGTTCATGCAATCGAGATTACAGACTGCCAAGAATTACAAAAAGTTGTGAAAATGGTTGGAAGTTAATGAACTTTTACTTCTCCTTGGTAATACGCAAAGCATACATTTTGGATCCAAGAAAAAGTTCAAAGGTGTCCCATAATTGAAAGTAGTGTGTACGTTTTATGTCCACTGCTATTGGCAAGTTATAAAGTTATACATATATATATATATATATATATATATATATATATATATATATATATATATATATATATATATATGCATATTGTTATAATTCTATACTTTTTAACATTCATGATGTGTATAATTTTTATCACAGATGCATCCATGAATAATATATATTATCAGTCAATCATAGCTGGGGTTCGAGTTTAAAACAACCAATTTAAGAAAACATTTTGATTGGTTCTATTTTAGTGCATAAATCGGGTTAAAATTGATTTGTGGCAAGTTTGTGTAAGTTCAAGTTCGAGGTAGTCATTCTGTTCATTTGGGTAGTCAGCTATATTTGGTATTCACTCTTTGAGAATGTTCGTGAATATATATATATATATATGACTTGTGTTACATTATTCATTTATTCATTTATTCCTTCCTTCCTCGTTGTCAACTACTAGGTAAAGGGAAGCAACCACCACCACCACAAAAAGGCGTGCCTAGTGATGTAAGGCTGTAAAATATGTTTGGTGGTTTCCCGCTGATGACCCGTTAGTAAATTCAGCTGGTTGTTAAAGCCTTCAATTTTCACAATATTTACAGCGAACGCGATAATAATGATTAATAAAGGTATACGCTTTGACATGGACAGTGACTGTTTGGGTGAAGGGGCGTAGATATATTGAATTGTGTTTTCTTCAGGTCAGAACTACATGGAGATGTGGCAATATTGCTCCTGTTGTATAATTACTCACGGGATTTAATCCCATTTATTTATTCCCGTGAGCAATGTGATGCTGTACGTAAACATAATCAATAGCCATAACACGGAACATGCCAAAATATTCATTAAATTGCATCATTTCAAAAATACGTTGACACGAGAAACCCTAAGCAAGAATACAATTATTCAAATGTGACAAAAAAGAGATTATAAATTGATAACAAAACAGTCTTTGGAATATACTTATTAAGTCTTCTGAATATACCGATAACGTCGGAACATTTACTAGCTGTTTCATTGTTATGGGCATTCAATTTTCAATTATCGTGTTCTGTTAGCCCCCAAAATAAACTCTTCAACTTAAAAAATTATGGTACAACTAACTTTCAACTCTAAGCTCATATTATTTCTTTGATAAATATGAAATAACACATGTTTAGTCTTAAGGACACACACACACACATAATTATATATATATATATATATATATATGTGTGTGTGTGTGTGTGTGTGTGTGTGTGTGTGTGTGTGTGTGTGTGTGTCATGAATTTTGTCATTTCAGACATCTAAAATGAACAAGGCCTTGCATGACATGTAATTAAGTTATTTTCTGAACGAGGCCGACTCTGCTGACGGCTGTTCCTTAAAGGCTGACGCATCCGCACATCTTAAATATAACAGTTCTTTGCCATTTATTTACCTGTACAACAGGTGCAAGTCTGCTCGCGGGTATTCTTATACTGGTAAAGCAAACAAGGATGATTTCACTTCAGGATCTGGCCAAAAAATATATGCATATGATGCAAACAATATAGAAAAAATACACGTGGCCATAGCCCTCGCCTACTCCTATCAAAGTGCTAATACGATCAATCCTTTTTAAATAACCATGCTCCATTCCGATTTTCAAATTGTTCTTAAAGTTTCTGTATTATGAATACGTATGATATAAAAACAAAAGCTCGGGGTAAAGAAGAAAGACATGCGTTGAAGGATGGAGAGTTTGGATATGTGTTGTCAATTGCTGGGGAATGTTCTTTAGCTTTATGCTTAGTTGTGGCTATCTATTTTGATAACCTCAAAAGTGGCAATACAACTCGACTAGAATTCAAATTGGAGGGGCAATATGTCTAAACCTTGAAACTTGTTTTTACATTGACCCTATTTATGGATATTAAGATTTGTGGTCAGGTAAAAAGCAAACAGTGTCGCTTGGAATCTTGTGGAAGGGAATTCATTGCTTTATCTGTGTACTAGCTTGTCACCGGGCGCAAGAGGTATATCTTAATTAGAGCAATGCACTTGTATTTAGCTCTGAACGTGCATCACACCCTCGGTGACAGCCTCAATGCCCTGCCATAACCCCATAACACCAACACAAACGATAATCATTTCTTATATTTTCATTTGTACCTACTGTTAAGCAAGAGTATTCACTTTTCACATCATAATTAGCCCATTCAGTACAAAGAATTACCAGAAACTGGTCGTTCCTCGTGTCACATGCTTATTTCAGGAAGTACCGGTGGCTGAAGCTTCATTCCGGGCATTTGTTATTTGTTGGACTTCTACATAAATCTGTGGCAACATGTCTAAACATATTTAAGTGGATAGGTTGTATATTCATTGTATAGAGGAATCCTAAACCAAATGTTACTGTTCCAGTTTGAACCGGCACGTAAATTAAGGACAGTCCTATATAGCTTACTTGCATACAACTTAGAATTATGGTACTACCCCAGTTTACAATTGCTATTATATGGAGCCAATCATCAAAAACTTTGGATTTTTCTCTCATAGAACTAGATAATATACTTTTCACCTCATTCACTAAGTAATACGGCATTCGGGTCAAATCCACCGTACTAGGCAGCCATGAAAATGATTACCTACATTATATGTATATTATTTTTATGCAACAGCAGAGACACACTTTTGTGTCAAACCGTGCAAGGATATTGTTGTTTACGTCATACGTAATGATATTATCGTCCCATAAGCCGTTTCGCGGATAGCCTTGCACATGTACATTTGGTGTGAATGTGACTTCCACCGCACAGGATGTTGGGATGCGAAGAAGCGCAAGCTGTAGATTTGCCTGTCTAAAACGCACTGTTGCTGGCATTTGGAAATGGGCTGTAGCTCAACTGATAGCATACAGACATCATGAAATAAAATATTGAATGACTTGAACATATATGCTGTCGAAGGGTTAGCTTTTCTGACCACTTGTTTAGCTTTGAAGTGGAAAAAATAGCGATGCATCTTTCTCAACTTTCACACATTTAGCATGGATTAGATAGGGAATACTGTCCCCGACCGCATGGTGTCTCTAACAGTGCACCCTTCCTCTCTGGAAGCAGATACGGGCAAACTCGGCAATTTTGGCATCCGCGTAATGGGTTATTTGAAGGTTTATGTTGGATTTCCTTCTGTCAAATGACTACCAGATAGCGCATGGTGATATACTCTATAATCGCCCATGTACTATAATTGTAAAAGGTGCCAATGTATCATTGCGTGATTGATGCTAAATTCCATGCTGAACACAGTTTTTGTTCATTTCTATATTCAACTCTCAATATGCAGCCTATGGGAGGTCCCTCACCGAGATGCCTTGTTTTTTCTTGAACTGATCTACATATGTACAGGTATGAATACACCATTGCAACCAATCAGGTGCAGGTTACCGTACAACATAGCTCTTGGTTTTCTTAAGCTCGCACTTTTGGGAGCCATTAAGGTGTAATTAGCCCACTGCTTCAGCAAGTCTGTTACACGAAGTTATCAGCCTATTTGTGTTTTTTGGTTTGACGGCTATTTTTTGCATGATGAATTTTCTAAACACAGGGAAATCACATATTCATACACAGTGATGTAATGCTGACAAGCCGTGCTCGGAGCACGTATTTCCTGGCTAAGACAGGTAAACACGGACATAACTGTTTATTCTATCTATAGACTCGCCTTTTCTTTCTTGCGTGTTTCCTATGAAAGGTGTCCGTACAACATCAACGGCATACTTTATTTAAAAAAGTTACGCGACAAAAGTTATACGCCTTTATTCTTAAACGAAAATATACAGTAAACATCATGGTGGTTGTTTTATTCGTACAAACAAGGCATATGGTCGTGTCAGTCTCAGGGGTAAGAAGCTGGACGCCCAGCCGACCGATGAATGAAGAAGGGCACTGCAGTTGCTGGATATTATCTTAACATATTTTTGTTTAATATTCGCGGGGCCCCAAAAGTAATATGATGATAACATTAAATCCCTGTAAAGATAGTAAAACGCCAATGGAATGTTTCCGTCACTATGTGGTCATTTTTACGGGAACTGTGTGGCCTCAGCATAGGATGCATCTCTTAGTGTTCTACAAACTGAGTAGAAATATACCTGTGGGGAATATTCCACATTTGTGATACTGGAATGGGTTCCTCAGCGATACAAGACAAGCCTGCCTATGTCACCATGCTTAGTGATTACTTGTGACATTGTCTGCAGTGACCTTAAGGACCAGTAGCTTCTTGCTTACACCAATGTGACCTCACCTCATTTGTTTACTTGTCTGCTACCACCTGCCAGTGGATGTAATTTTCTGCTTTTATGGACTTTTACTGGTTTTATTGACTTTCTTGCCATACAAAAGGGAACCAATTCTGTTACTCTTTGAATGTGGCTGCCATCAAGACTTTATTAACTTACATGTCTCATATTTACATCATTTGTTCAAGACTCAAGGTGGCTTTAATAATATTACTGTACACCATAATCTTGCAACTGAAGAGTTTATGGATCTATCAATTTTCCATATGAATTTCAACCAAAATGCATGGACATGCATGAACATTTTACACCAGGATTTACCCAGTTTCATAGCAACTGCGCAAAATGGTGACTCTGCTAGGCTACATTTACGGAGAAGCCCAGATTTGACCCATTCCATCTCCATTCTACTTTTATCTGCCGGCGATATATCACCAAGTCCTGGCTCCAGATGGAAGTGTCCGTGTGAAACATGTGCTAAACCAGTCAGGAAAAAACAGAAAGGCATTGCATGTGACGGATGCGATTCATGGCACCATGCTTGATGCATTGACGTGGATCTTCCAACCTACCGCACTTTATCCAACTCGAACCAGAACCGGTATTGTAAATTCTGCATATCGCCTACTTTCTCGGACTCCTTCTTCAATAACTCAACAGATCAATACTTTTCATTCAACATCAATGACTCCTTTTTTAATGTTTCCATCTTCACGACCACAGGAGGTGTAAGCTCCGAGAGAGCTCGTGTTGTCCATGGCTATCATAAATTCATGTAAGCTTAAGGCTTAAAGGTTTGTCATACAAATTCTGGACAAGGAGGCTTGCTAAGTCATCTTGATGACATTATCTTTATGGTTAATAAAATGAAACCAGACATTTTAGCTGTCACTAAAACCTGGCTTAACAGTAATATATCTACCGAGGCTGTAAACTTACCAGGTTACTGCTTCTCCAGACGGGACAAACCTCATAACTTTCGTGGTGCCCAAGGAGTCAGACTTTGTGTTAAACACTATATATCTTTTCAAGAGATGCCAGACATGGACCACACTAACTTGATGAACCATTGTATCAAAGCTCATCGCCACTATCGTAAACCACTCATTGTTTCTGCGTTTTATAGACATCCGCGCGGTGACACTAGTTTTTACCAACACATGCAGTGCAATTCAATTTAACCACTTTTGATTTTAATTTGACAGCGGATTTCAATTTTGACTATAAACATATTGATGACTCATCCTCAGCTGCAAAAACTCTCAATGACCTCATTACTACCCATGACCTTAGACAAGTTATAAAGTCCCCCAATAGAATCACTGATACCACCGCAACCATTATTGATCTGACTATTACAAATATACATAACTGTTCAGGTGGAGTTGCCATGGTATATGTAGCCGATCATTTGATAAATTTTGTCATTTTCGATTCTAAATCCAACAAACTGAATCATCGTTTTGTAACATCCCGTAATTTTAAGCGTCTTAATGTAAACCAAATCCTTCAAGACCTCTATCTAGTACCATGGCACATTATTGAATGTTTTGATAATATCAATGACGCTTGGATGGCCTGGATGCTTATTTTTGATGATGTAGTGAATAGTCATGCCCCACTTAGGAGATTCTGGACTTCCGAAACAAAAATTCCGTGGTATAATGAAAAGATTGAGGCTATAAAGGACTTACGGATCGGCTACATGGTAGAGCTACTATTACTGGTAAAGAGAGTGACTGGGCTCAATTAAGATAACTCAAAAATTAAGTCACTACTCTGACAAGACAAAACAAAATGACATACTAGACTAATGGTATACAGGAAAATCAAGGAAATGCTAGAGAAATGTGGAAACTACTCAAAGGTTTATTGCCTAAATGTTCCCTAAATCCAATCACTTCTCTATATGTTAACGATACCCTTGTTTCAAACCTCGAACAAATAACCAATTGCTTAAACGATTTTTCCACTAACATAGGAACTAAATTATCCTAAAAAATCAAATCAACCTCTCAATCAGCTCTTTATTACCTATCCAAATATCTTCCACATTTCTCTGGTCGTTTCGGATTCACACCTATTTCTTCCTATGATGTATCTAAGCTGCTTGCTGAAATGCAAAGAGATAAAGCTACTGGCCTTGACAACATTCAGATCAGACTGTTGAAGTTGGTACCAGGCCATCTCTGACAGCCTGGCTTATATTTTTAATATGTCTTTGGGTCTAGGCAAATTTCCTGATGCTTGGAAAAATGCCCGTGTTTCAGCTATACACAAGAAGGGACCCAGAGTTGACCCTGGTAACTATCGACCTACTATATCAATCCTTCCTAAGGTCTCCAAACTCGTAGAACGAATCTTCTACAAACAACTCTATAACTACTCCTCTGAACATAAATTACTAGCACCTCAACACTCTGGCTTCAGACCTAAACATTCCACGCAGACTTTCCTTCATAGTTTTACTGAATTTGCATTCACGGAGATTCGACAAGGAAACTGCGTTGGATTTGTCTCTTTGGACCTGCGTTAAGCTTTTGACACTGTCGATCATTCTATCCTTCTCGATAACCTATCACATTAGGGACTTAGAGATATTTCTTCGGCTTGGTTCTATAGTTACCTTGATAAAAGGCAACAAGTCGCCTGCATTAATAGTAACTTATCTGAAACTAGAACGATTACAACTGGCGATCCCCAGTGGTCAATTCTGGGTCCCCTGTTGTTCATCATTTATGTAAATGACATCGGAGCTTGTTTTGAATATACCTCGATCAATTTATACGCCGATAATACTTTATTTTACTTCTCCAAATCTAATACTATGGTTGTCTCACAGGCTCTCCGCCATGACGTGACCAATGTCCCTTCATGGCTGGGAGCCAATAAACTCAGCCTTCATATTGGCAAAACCATTTGTATGGTTATAAATAGCAAACGTCGTGCTCATACCACAAACATTGGATTAAGCCTTGGCGGAGAACAAACTAACCAAGAAAGTTCTTGCGTATACCTTGCTATCACTTTAGATTCTAAATTGACCTTCGTAGATCAATTTGATGAAATTCTTTAAAAAAAAACTCAACAAGGCACTTGGCATAATTTCTAGAGCGCGTAGTTCATCCCTCAAAGTGCTTGTATGACCCTATATAACACTTTAACATTACCATACGTTGATTATTGTAGTACTGGCTGGAGTGCCAGTCTACGGAAATAGATATAGTGAGACTGCAGAAAATCCAAAATAGAGCTATGAGAATTATTTTGAAATGCCCTGCAAGACACCACATCACGGGCATGCTGGATAATTTGGGATGGATGAGAATTTAATAACGATTTCCCTATAATTACTGTATTCTCATTTGGAAACTCTTAAATGGAAAAACCCCAGACTATTTATCTAACCAGTTCATCTTAGCATCTCAATCACACAACTACAATACCAGATTTGCCTCTATCGGTTCAATAATACATCAGTGTACTACCCCCAAATCTTTAGGTTTTGTAGCCCCTACAGTATGGAACGCCATCCCCCAGCATGTTCGTGATACGGGCTCCCTTTACAGTTTTAAAAAGAATATTTTGACACATATTTTTGGAAGTGTTGAACGCTTCTAGGTCCACCATCAACAATCATGTGTCTTATTGTATTTGCTCATACCATCTATCTGTGTTTTATATTTTAACTCATCTGTGCTTGTTACTTTTATACATGTATATTGTTAAGGGCCTCCATGCCTTAACAGAATTTTATTCTGAATATGGATTGCCAAATAAACTCTTCAAACTCTCGGAGATATTGTTTTTCATTCACACAATTAAGGTACATGCCGTTGGTTTTAAGAACGGCCTCTTTACAACCATGAGTCCGACCTATCCTTCCACCTAGCTGGACGTCCAGAGGGTAGCAAGGTAGCAGAATATAGAATGAGTTCACAACAACAAAGCGACGAGTGAATCTTTCTGTATGTCGCTAAAGATCCTGCTGAAGCAAGATCTATAGCACAGTCAAAGGTGTCTGCCTATCGGCGAAGACTCTATCTTCCTTAAAGTAGACAACCGGGTTAAGAGCACAAGCCATGCGGCTGGAGATTGCATTTCACGACCTTACAACACAAAATGGCATTGAGACAACAATTTTGCTTTACCTGACAAACGACACGCCTTTTATAAGACCAGTTTTATTGATTGCGTACGTAATTCATATACTTTATGAACAGGGCGACGTATTTTTATAACTGCATGTGTACATGTGATTACAATTTATAGATTCTTAGCCCTTTTTGTTGATAGTTTCCGGTAGTCTATAAGCGTTTACACAGGTCCAGTCTGTCGTCTACCGCCCCTGTAATTATGATATATGAAGTATCTGCCTGATGTACAACACCGGTCGTACCTATAAAGTCTTTAACCGTTTTTTCCTTACTGAGGCGTGGTCGCTGTTTTCCGAAATTACCGGCAACATGCATCATAGTGGTATATTTACATTCAATCTATCTTTTGACATAGCAAGTATTGGAGAGAGTCTGGTGTGTTATGAGACCATAACACATGAGCCTTCTTTGTTATCGGAGCATAACACATGTGTCCCGCCCACATTCCAATAAGCCACGCTCAACTGGGTTTCCGGAACTAATCGCTTGAACATGCTGGGCAAATCAGTTTCAGGTTGTTCCACTTAATTCCATGTATTAGATTTCTACATTTTTTGTAATGAAGCAGAAAAAATAAGGGGGAAATGTAAATATAAGCAATGGGAGTCGCTTGTGTGTGCGTTATGGCATAATGACGCGTGTGACTGAAGCTGGCATCGGGCGAGGCGCACTGGCGTGCGCCACGCCCGCGATGCCAGCTTCAATCACGCGCGTTATTATGCCATGACACACAAAATCGACCCTCATTTCTTAAATGCATACGTATCTCTAGGCATGCATGGGAGCCTTGTGCCCCCTTTTTAGCCAGTGTGCTACGCAGTGATAATAATTAAGCGTAAGTGTAACCCGCAGTAAGCTAGACGCATCAGCCCCAGCAATATCAAATGGAATAGACTTTTGAGTTTTCAACTTTGAAGACAAGAATTCCAAGGAAATTTACCAAGGGCAGTCGAAGCAATTTTTGCGTTGTAAGGCTCCTACTTCACTTGGACTTGTACACAAACGTTGTTGAGCTGCACCAGACGATCTCTGTTCTATCGTGCCTGTCAAGTAGGCTACGAACGATCCGACACGTACAGTTGCTGGATGGCAAAAGCACTTTATTCTCTGCATACACAAAGCTTATGCAGCTAGAGGGAATCACACTTGAATAAACAAGTATATATTTCCCATTAGATTCGTTATAACATTCCGGTGTATTTACCGCGCGTTGAAACATCTCGCTTGTTAAGTCATGAAGTCATTGAAAACACATTAAGAGATTATTTAATCGTTAAGAACCCATTCAGGTATTTCTTATTGACTAAGAGGAAAAAAAGGTGGCCAGAAACAAAACGCCAGATAATATGGTGAAACAACTTGAGATTAGCTAAGCAAGGCTGTCTTGATGCGATAAACAATATTGCTCGAGTGAATCTTCAGGAACTACACAGCAAGCATTTTGGTAAACAGATTATTTATTTGCAACAACGCAGAGACACAGTTAAATATGATATCTAGACTTCGTGGCGACTTCCTGTTTCTACGACACCCTGAAAACTGATATTTTGGGTATTAATGTGCTTGTACAAGCCAGAAATTAGAGTAGCAGGTTTTTTTTCTAATTTATTTGCAGAACTAAAAGAAATCTAACAACTTCCTAATGGATAACACTTTTGATATTCTATTTATATTTAAAGCTTACCAAATTACCATTGAAATGACTTCAGATCTTTATAAAGGGACATGGAATCATTTCAACCATGAAAAGACGCTGATCTGGCGTCATTGTTGTTTGGTGACTGCCGCATCTGTTGGTTAGAAATGATATTTCGAAATGACTTCCAGCAGGCAGAAATGAATTAACTTGTATACATAATCGATGAACTAAAAATTAATGAGTAGTCATTACGTTTCTACACAAATCAGATTTTGGCCTGGAAAAGGTGAATGAATCTCTCTCTCTCTCTCTCTCTCTCTCTCTCTCTCTCTCTCTCTCTCTCTCTCTCTCTCTCTCTCTCTCTCTCTCTCTCTCTCTCTCTCTCTCTCTCTCTCTCTCTCTCTCTATATATATATATATATATATATATATATATATATATACATATAACAGGACGCTTAGAATAGTTTGATCAAGAGCTATAGACAAGCAATAGTCAGGACAGGAGTTTGAATAAGCTCTGCTTGTTCTCTAATCCCTTTTGAAATAAATCCATGCAATGAAATATGTTTTTAACAAAAAAAACAGAAAACAAAACCATACACAGGCCCGACATAGTTCCATATGATAGACCACAGATGGACCTACTCTCTCAAAATAGCGTGTCAAGTGTATGCATATTTATCAGTCTAATGGCAGCAAGTGCAACTGACGTTAGCTCACTATGTTATTTTGCTTTAAGGCCCTGCAGTGGCCCAACATCTCTTGTCGACCAATAACAGTTGAAACACACTGTACTGTGCAGGCTCAGCACCATTGGTTAACAAGAAGCATCCGGTCCCAATTGAGTAGATGTGCAACATAACGTTAGGCGAACATAGACGCGCGGTCCAATGCTTGACGTATCGAAACTCGATCGTTCTACTGCCATGCAATTCCACAATTTTGAAGCTTTAGTTTAGTTATACCTTTCCCCAAATCGGTATTTATCGTTGTTATGCGGCAATTTGTAATAACTGCCTTTTTGTAATAAAAATGAGCAGAAATCTTCATGAATTTGCAATACTAGCGGTAATTTGTAATACGTTGCGGCAAAATGTAATGTCATTACATTTTGCAATTTGTAATAACACCTTCTAGCAAAATGTAATATATAAAATATGCTCGGTTTGTAGTCACAGTGACCTGATAAATTGTAACAAAATGTAACAATTGTATGGAAGTGTCGTCTTATCTAATTTTCTTTACAACCATTCTTATGTAGAACGTTTTCTTGAAAGCTGAATAATAAATGCCCTGAATAGCTAGACATTGTGACGTTCTGTGGCAAACTGATTCAATTCTCATTTACTTCTTTTGCGGAAAGAGACTTAAGGTTTTGATGTGACGACCCTGTTAGCAACGTTGTTAAAGATGGAAAGTCTCTACAAGACGAACGGATTTTACATAGATTAAATATATGTTCACATGACTGGAAAGTAAGGGTTCTAACCGATTATTTTTATAATTTAAAAAAGGGAATCAGTAATGGATAGAAATAGTCCTAAAACACGTATCAACTAACAAATTTTCTATTAAAATTATATCACATTTCCAAGACTCATAAGTTTATACGGGCAATGCATTTTTTCATGTAACAGCAGAAGGTGCCACAGAAGAGTTGTGGATTATAGGCCTACACATTTCATTAGTTCTGCAGTAATGCTCTAATGACATGACCTTTAAATTCCGTTATTGTTTCTAGTCTGTCTATTGCTTTGATACTTATACTTATGGACTGTATCACTATATTTCGACATAAGGCCTTATTTTCATGATACAATTTAAAGATACTTTTGGCCGAAGCCTTTTTTGTTTCACCTGATAGGTCTAAAGAAGGTATGCCTACTTATTCAAAAGGGGCACATATTTATGACATTATTTAAATGCTATTTTTCCCATCAAAGGGGTCTATTAAAAGATTAATTCCTGACATATTATGCCATTGTAAACATTTGTAAACATGTTTGCATCTTTAGATGCGATAAACACAGTGGAAATTATAAAAACTGTAGGCATATCTATTTTCCTACAGTTTCCTCTGTTGTTATTTGTCTCTTCTTTTGACCTAACAACTTGTGTGTTACTAGAACAATGTCTGGACATGAGAAATAGATGTTGCCTCTAAATTTATCATAAGGTTTCACTGTGGATTCCTATTATTCCCCTATACATTCATCTGTAGCTACACTTTTGCACCATTTTTGATGAATTCTGTTACTGGGTCCATTTTCTTATGATTAGGCCTAACAGAGTTTGAGGTCTTCCCAAAGAAACTTATCAAGGCCTGGCCGTTTTAACTTTTATATTAGGGGAGTTCCAAATTATACATCATGATGCATGGCATGTGATTTGGGCGATCCATGTTATCTGTGATTGCGATATGCCTATGTATCTAGTCGATAGGCTTAAATGTGATTAAATTTGTGTCAGGCTTAAGGATTGATGGATAAACCGTGATGTGGAAAAGCGTTTCACAAATTACTGTGCCCTGCAAATCTAATCAAGAGCGGACACCCACACCCCTCTGAAATAAACTTTCGGACGAGTCCAAGTGGGCAAGGCTTATGTCGGAAAGGTTGGTCCAACTGTTTGGCGTTTATTGGCCGTGTGATCAAAATGGCAAAACGCAACACAGATTGCACAGGGTTTTTTGATGTAAGGCTGAAATGGGCAGGGCGTTATAGTAAATATGCAAAAGTCTTTATCAATTATGAAAAAAAAAAGGAAATTTGCGTTCCATGAAAGGCAATAGTATTGCTCTTTGTGAAACTAGTATGAATATGACCGTTCGGTGAAACGGTCCCTCATTCCGGGTATTTGGGTTTGGTTAGCTTGACAAGAGCTAAGCGAGGCTTCCCATTCCCTCCCATACTCCCAGGAGGAGCTTGTTATTTCCTGCCCCTGCTAAGCTGCGTGCGAAATGTTAAGAATTTGTTAAAAATCAGGAAAAGCAATCAGCCCATGTAGCGAACACACTAATGGAGATTGAGTCAATGGACATTCACTGCATGTTAGAAAGGAATTAAGAACGCGCTTAGGTTGTACCGCAAACACACAAAAACTCGTGAAAAACGGAAATCACAGCGCCACCTTATGAATAAATTGATCTTTAGGGATATTCAAAAGTTTTCTCATGAAATTTGGGAGAAATTAGAAACGCAATTTTATAAGAAAATCTAAATTTACCAAACTCTCCAGTTTATAATCCAAAAATCATTGAAGCTAGACCATTTCAAAAGATTTCAAAGCCACTCACCAACGGTACTTCTTTATATATATATGAACCACATTTGAAGTGAACTTATCCAATAATTTGGGAGAGGTTAAATGGTGAAGTACCACAGGAATTTCATTGACTTTATTATTAACATTATTATCCATACAATTTGTATGCATTACCCATGTATACTCCAAGTGAAAAGATATTATCAAAAATTAGTGAACCAGAGCAACGCCATCTGCTCATCGACTTTCTTTGACCCTTGCACAGGAAAAATTTCTGCCTAGTTTCAACATAATGTGCATGATGATTTTGGATTAGAATTTTAAAGTACCAAAACTCACAAAACATTTAAAAGAAAGCGGAGGGGGACAAATACTGGCAACACTATTTCTTGAAAAAAATAAGGTGTGAGAGTCCCCAGACGTTTCCTTATGCAATTTCAAAGCAAATACCAAAGCTATTTTGCAGAAGATTTAGTTTGGCCGTGATTGAACCTGAAGAATAAAATAAAAAACACTAAAGCGTGACCATGCAAAAGGTTTTGTAGAGACACAGCCAAAGTATATCCCTACCAAGTTTGAAAAAAAAACTGTTCATCGGTTTTGGAGAGGTAGTCGAAAATGTCAATTGTGGACGACAGACAAAAGACATACGGGCGACGGACGAAGACCTTCATTGTAAGCTTGGCTGACTGACAAGTCAGCTAGCTAATCTTTATATTTTCCTGTCGAGTCCTCTGACTGATATATCTTATTAGCAAATATATGGAAGTATTTGTATTTTCCAAGATATTCTTTTAGCACTTCGAATGATCATGAAAATGGAAATGCTTCATAAGGTTTTGATAAGTTAAGTTGTTGGAAATTGATGCAATTTTCCATTCATTGTGTATAAAGTTAGAATTGATAAAAGATTGCGAAGTCCATGAGATGACTCTTGCAAGCAGAGTATCGGACGTTCAGGCCCTCACTGATTTACATCGATACGAGCCGCCATTTATTTCGATGTTTTGCCACAGTGCATAGACAGCCTATTGTCAATTAGCCAATGTTGATATTTTCCAGTTCGGCACTTAGTATGTTCGAAATTACTTTTGGGTCTTTTCCTGAAACCAGCAGGGCAGAAGCATCTGCATACAACAGCAGTTTGCATGAATGCTTCTTTGTATGTCATTTATATAGCATAAGCAAAACAATGGACACAAAATATTGCCTTGGGGAACACCGCATGTAATGTTTTCAAATTCTGAAAGAACACCATTAGTAGATGCTAATTGGCCTCTGTTAGGTATGAATGGAACCAATCTACAGATCCTACACCCAGGGCCTTCAGTTTGTGACACAATGTATCAAGATTCACAATGTCAAATGCCTTTTGAATGTCAATCAAAGCCATCCCTGTGTAATTTCCCTGCGCTGACTGGCCACGAATGAAATCCAAAAGATGTATCAGGCAAGTATCGGTAAAGATATGCTTGCAAAAACCAGATAGAAAGTCATATAATAAGTTGTTCTCTTTAAGATAACTTGCAAGTTGAGTATGAACCGCTCGTTCAAGTATTTTGGAGAAGATACATAATATAGCCACAGCTCTTTAGTTTCCAACTTCTAATCTTGACTTTTTTTCTTAAAAAGTGGGTTTACACGAGGTAATTTGAGCTCGTTAGGAACAGTTCCACTCAAAATGGATAAAGTTATCAGGAAAGCGATTGGTAGAAATAAATGTTGTGCACCATCTTTTATAAAGGATTTAATCTTAACCTCTACTTTTTTATGCATTCAGATTTGGTCACAGGACCATACTTAACAATAAATATACTCACTCTCATATGTAGCCATCTGTAGATCCAGCAAATTCTGAAAATACATACTTTTATAACATTTTCTAAACCAAAGACCTTTTTGGTAACTGATCTTTCCACCGGACCCCAAAAACCCGTGTATATTGCATGAATATCTTGAAATCAATTGTTGTGTGATCATCTAACAGCTATCTTTACTGAGTTGGATATGGTATTGCTTTATGGACAAAAGTTGATTTTAACACTTACCAAAACACACTATTTTAGTTATTTTTCCCAAAAACTCCTACCTTGGAGGAAAGGGGGGCTTGCCCCCCTCCCCCCCCCCCCCGCTCGGTCGCTTCCGCTCCCTTACAATGTCAATATCTTCAAAATCCGAAAAAAACCCTTGCAGGAAAAACTGATGATGGGCTTGCGAATTGTTCCCATCCAACATTATTGCCCATGAATGAACAGTTGCAATCACAATGTTGATATTGTATTTCCATGGAGATCAAGGCTTTTATTTCAATCAATTGTCTTTGTAAGCTTTAGTGATCATTTTCATTAAATTTTAAGCTGGTTAATAACCTCGGAACATCTTCATTCGCGTGAAATAACGGTGTCCATTTCTTCGCCCTTGACATAATCACTTCACACGAATGATGCCTTTCCTGAAATTAACATAGGTTTAATGACACACTCATCCTTATTGAAGTTGGATTAAATAACAGTTTTCTTGTCAATATTGACGTATCCAAGGCTTTGCCTTACCCCGAAGACACAGACTGGAGAAAGATGACTCTTGCTGAATCACATGCTTATTTATTTTTTCATAGATGCTTGCCTTGAAAATGAAAGACTTCCTGGTCCATTCTTGTAGTTACTTTAGTTTGTGGCAAGGAATCTGCCACCCATTTAGAACCAAAAAAGAGAGCACTTGGTCATATGAGACACAGACATGATGTTTAAAATATCATTTGGGCTGTGCGCTAGGAGATTGAGCTAAGGAGACTTTCACGGACAATATAAGACATTGTAATATTTTGATGAAACCAACACTTCATATAAACCTATCCATTTACATTTTACCGGTACTTGGGTGAATCTTACATTTGGAAAGATCTACTTGTGCAACTCATAAATCACCAGATGATCCATATTTTGTCGTGACCCGTTAAGAGATATATTATTTTTGTCGTGTGTATCAAGTTTGATGCCGTTATTTATTTGGACGTATTCAGATTTAAAAAGGCAGTATTAGCCTCTGTATAGCACAGTAAATCTATAATAAATACAGCACTCTAATAAAAAGCGACATACGCATTTGTACAATGGCTTCTCCGTACATTTTTTCTGCAAATGGTACCGGTGCCAGTTGAATTCGTACATTGTATATTACAGCGGACCAAACAGGTCATTAATTTGGAGTTATATTCTTCCGACAAGGTCTTCTGTGACTGGTACTGGCAAAAGCAGGAGACCAGGCATTGAGTCGTAAAGCAGCTCTCAGAACAAGGACAGTGGACATTGAGACTTTGTTTTTAGTTTACATATGACAACACTACACATGTTGGTGAGGTTTGTTTAAAAATTTGAAAAAGAGCTGTGTAGTTAATGTATAGCACTAAGTTCCCTGTGTAAACGTCATATCATTGATAAACTAATCAAGGATTTAATGTTCGCAATTTGAATGGAGAATGCATGTCAATTGAGCAGCAGATATACCATAGCAATCAAGAGCCCCCCCCCCCCCCCATCCGTGAATAAAAGTCTCCTGATCAGATTAACATAGGTAAACAAAAGGGAACAGAACAAGGATGGTAGCCATATCCTAGTTCCCCTTCGAAGTGATCGGGATACGACAATTGCCATCTTTAAGTGTGCTGAAACCAGCATGCAAAGCAGAGGCTGATAGCGGTCGGTTGAAAATAATAAACGCCATCCATATGGAGTGTTTAGGCAGGGCAGTTGATGAATAACGCGGTTTTTAAAGAATGGCTGGCGTCTCAAGTATTATAATATACACCATCGGTTTCTGTTGTGCAGTGGGATATTTTAGCACCCGTCGATCGATTTGGCGAATACAGGCAAACAGCTGTCACACTCAGACTGAGAGGTCGAGATATGTACTTTAAAATTGCTTGTTTCACCTGCATGGGGTCAGTGGCCTCACGGGAACACTCTTGACATTGTTAACTGTGACAGCAACACTTACATAGATTGAATGAGATGTAACAAATACAGGGTTTTAAATTCGTTTGTTTTTCTCAGTTAAATTACTTCATCACATATGACTAGAAGAGACACTCTAATCTCCGTTTCGCTCTTGCAGTTACAATACAGTCTACTCAATATCAACAGATTCGCCAGCGCATGAAAGAACCATTGGCATATTCCCTGACTTCTGTTAATAGGCTCTGACCATTTAGTGATTAGCACGACTATGGCTGGGATTAGTCTATCATGGGCCACGTAGAAATTCGCCTATATGGCGATGTGTAGTTTTACAGTTTTCAGAAAATCTGATGCAGCACGCAATATCTTTTCCGGGCATATATTGCTATAAAAGCCGTCCCAATTCTCATAATACGATCGCATTTCCGTCTCCATGACTTTGTTCACGTGTATTTTGACGCCTTTAGTAAGCCTTACCTTACTTGTGCGTCTGTTCCTCTATCCATTTTCTGTGGATCACTGTTCATTGTTTTATTTTTAGGCACTTTTAATATCGTATTTCATTTCGATCAAAGTAAATGTGCAATTTGAAGACCTTCAAAAATTCTGGCGCTATGGGTATGTTTTTTGTTTCTCTCCTGAAAAAAGAATTGTATGCATTTCAATAAAAAAGGTTTCATTTGTTTTCTGGATCGTGTTCCGGATTCCTGTATTTTGGTTTTGGCTGGTCGTGAAATTGTTTATTTTCAAAAGTCTGCAAAAATTATGCAGTGTTTGCTCACAAATAATAATAATAATAATAATAATAATAATAATAATAATAATAATAATAATAATAATAATAATAATAATAATAATAATAATAATAATAATAATAATAATAATAATAATAATAATAATAATAATGCAGTGTTTGCTCACAAATGATAATGATAATAATAATAATAACAAGAACAACACCAACAACAACAACAACACCAACAACACCAACAACAACAACAACAACAACAATAATCATATATTTTACTCGACCAAGAACGTAATTTTTCGTTGACGCCTGTTGTGCTTCTAGAATGAACCTATAGGTAGTAAAGGTGCAAGTAGACTGGAGAATGAAATGCCTACTGTATCTCGGGGACCCTCTATTACGGCACTTGCACATATAAAAGAACTTGTAAACCTTGACAAAAACTTTCGGACTGTGAATTCCAACGTGGTTATCCATCTACAGAGACCACAAGGAGTGAATTGTTGCGCTTTGATATGAAGTTAATATGACATAAAATACGTCTCACAGGTAGAGACGAAAAAGCAGACTTGCATCTAATGAGACTATGATGAATGGACATTGCTAGAGTAAAATGCAGTTGCCAATCTTCATACGCACACCCTCTGTAAACTCTTGATACCATATTTCATTTATTTATTTATTTATTTATTTATTTGTTTGTTTATTTATTTATTTATTTATTTATTTATTTATTTATTTATTTATTTATTTATTTATTTATTTATTTGTTTGTTTGTTTGTTTGTTTGTTTGTTTGTTTATTTATATATTTATTTATTTATTTACTTATTTATTTATTTATTCATTTCGTGTCATAACCAATGACTAATCTGTCTAACCAGCGATCTGTTGGCGGCAAGTCTATAAAAGGCTTACAGAGTTTACAGAAGTGCCCAAGTATTATCTAAATTTACGTGGCCACAGCTCAGCTGATACACGGAAAAGTGACCCGATTTGGAGGAATCATATAGACATACATACATACATACATACATACATACATACATACATACATACATATATATATATACATACATGCACTCGGACGGGACATAAGCAACGCAGTCACGCCTTTTTCAGTTTGGCAAAAGGTGGTGCAGTACAGGTGCATTGGTCATGTTGGCTTACTTCGAACAACCTTGATCATAGACCATGTGACCTTTCATCCTTTACAGAGGGAAAAATTAGATTGAGGTGTATCACAGAGCGTGCCCATGATCGCCAAACAACCATCGCATTTATAGTTTGTATTACAGATGGCGTATGGAGGTACGAACGTCAGAGGGCCGCTTTGCATGTGGTTTGCCCTTTTGAAGAGCATCTCTATAATGAGGTCCAGGTCTCTTTAAAATCGATCGCCCACATTTCAGAATATTTGCTGTCCGGCCCAGCCACAGAAAGGAAGACGTATCGGGTCAATTTAACACCTCGCCTGGGGGAATGCAGAGGAATTTAAGCGTCTGGAGCATACGGAAAAGAGCAAATCTGTTGCACGGGATATAAAAACATAAGTAGTTTCCTCAGAGACTATCAGTTTAAAGTTATTCATAAAAGCACTTCAACAAAATGGAAACTCCATTCAACATACAGGTTTTCATTGAAAGTATGGATGGGTTAAAGTTTTGGGCAGAATCCAGTATGGCTTGTAATTGGACTAGGCACTTTTCAATGACGTGAAAGACAACTGGTCTCCCAAACGTCAAGCACAGGTGTGCAACTTGATAGAAATCAATCCTTTTGAGTGACAATCAGTATTGTTTAATATTTTGTGCAATCATTATACTGAGATTTGTTTATATCCAGAATGACCTGCCAGAGACCCACTCACTCGTGATGTATTTTTGTATTTCCAAATTGAATGTTTATTGAGGCCTTTTGGGGCAAACAATTCCTTGACAACAGGTTATTTATACCGTGGGTATTTTCTTCTCTTTCTTTCTTTTTATTTTGAAATCTTGCACTGTGGTCATATATTTTGACTGATGGTACGTGGAGAATCTACCGGGAAGCGTTAAGATAAGATCTGCACTCTTTCAGTCACTCTACACGAACAAATAGCGGGCTTTAATGTTTAATTATATTAATGACAGACCTGCACCAGTCCCCTCAGTCGCTAAGCAACATAGCTAAGCCTCTGCCATGATGAGGGCACTTGTACCGGCAATGTTGCTTAACCATTCAGAAATGACACCTTTTCTATCAAGCAAATGGAATTTATAAATATGTTTAGCATCTTATATGTTTCAAAACTTAGTAAATGACTTTTGTTCCGCCTTTTTGCTTTTTCAAGCCTCATTTGGCCCTGCGCAGTACATGTATATGCTCTCCATCCCGTCAGGTTTCTTGTTGCAGCCCAGGTGGCAGCACAGCATTCCAGCTAATATGAATACCTCCTATTGTGTCAAGTCGGAGATTGACTTAGTCCTATGAAGTGAGATATACAGCTACAGAGAGTAAACCAATCCACTCGTATACTAATACTCGAAACAGGGCGATGGGCAGTGAAAGACGAGGAGGTTGCAGATTTTTTTTCCTTCGAAAGGTAAAATTCTTCGTGAATCCTGGCTATTTGCGCCGCACGGCAAGAATTCACGTGATTTTATGAGACGATCCAGGTTACGTTTAATATTCATTCGGTGTCAATAATAAATAGTAAAAAAAAATACATACATAGCCATAACGCATACATTTAGGAAAAAGAAAATGCGTGATTTCACTCGCTTTGTCGTTTTCGAATTTTCCACTTTGTGGATAATACATACACATTTAAGAGTCAAAACTTGTTTAGGGCCGAATATATCATCAAGGATGATACATTTCTTATAATGGTTGCATGCTTTATGTTATGTGGAGGTAAATGTACATAGCTATGGGCTTATTTGTAGGGGACCTTTAGGATATATTGAATTTCACATTTAATCTGTAAACCTGCCAGAACACCACCATAAAGAAAGAAAAATTGCGATGTTAAAGGTTAAACCAAGCAGGATAGAGGCACAAAGTATGAACATGTATTACGTTGCGCATTTTTTCTTATTTTTGGAGCCGTAAGGCCGAAATGACTCGGGAATTGGAGACGGTAATAGGTGTAGAGCATGGTAAAGGTTTCTAGCCACAGAATGATTGGCTGTTTGTGCTGTAGTGTACCATGGACGGTTAAGGTGTTTGTAACATTTTTCGTGAAAGTTACCCGGTAATTTGAGTCCCAACATGTTTTCATTCTTACCAGTATTCCTCAAAAAATAGACCAATAAGAGGCCAGAATATGCCTCTTGGTGTCCCTAGCTTATCCCAGACACACGTGTACATTTTATTACTCATAATCCGCGCCAGTATCCAATATTACCTATGGTCTCCCACTAAAAAACAAATTAGGTTTGGTTGTGACTGTATTGTGGCTATACATGTCTGGAAATGGAGTAAACTCAGTCCATTACATGCATTAGGACTTCATATGCCAGCTCCTGACGCACTTTCCACTGAAAATGTCAATAGTAACACGATCAGATCATCGACAACGTGGGAATGGATGGTCAGGCTGAATGTTAACTTCCTCGACTTCGAACATATAGCCATGGACAGCGTTCATCTGATGCTTGTTTGGCGTTCCATCTGCTGTCCTTCATAAGCTCTCGCTGCCATACCACTGGAGAGAAAGAATAATTTTTAACAGAAAAAAAAACCCAGAGCCTTTAAGTGCCTCAGTCGGCAGGGTCCTATTTGTGCGTTTTTGCTGGAGTGTCGAAAATGTAAAGCTGAATCAAATCTGCAACTACCGACTTAAAGGCTTATGTCGAATATCTAGGCCAACATAATAAAGATATGAAATCTTAGGCTAGTCAATCGTAGTTCTTATGGACGTATTTAAACGATCTTCCAGAATAAGCTATGTCGGCTTCATATGTTACGGAGTTGATGTCCAGTGTTGGAGTCATGCTGGTACTCGGGTGCTTTTATGTCACATGCATATTGTTTATTTTTTTGTATTTGATAAATAAATAAATAAATAAATAAATAAATAAATAAATAAACGAACGAACGAACGAACGAACGAACAAACAAACAGACAGACAGATAAATAAATAAATGAATAAATAAATAAATAAATAAATAAATAAATAAATAAATAAATAAATAAATAAATAAATAAATAAATAAATAAATAAGTAAATTTATTTAATTATTTATTTATTATTTTGCTTAATTTAATTTAATTTTTTACTATGCGGAATTTCAATCTTGAATCATTATTATAATGTTAAGGGTCAAGACTTTTTACCTTCAACACAGGCGACGAGTTGAGATGCAGAAGCTCTAACTCGTAAAGAAGAGTACTAAGTTAACACTTTCCCTATTCAAATCGCCCAGAAACAACCTGATATAAACTGTCGTTGCCGTAAATGTTTTTAGTTTCTATATTTTGACTGGTATTTCTATGCAGGAACTATCATGATAGTACGCCCCAGGTCAACAGCTTTTCTTGGGGCTGCCCACGCCAAGGAAAGCTATTCATTGAGTGTGAAAGCTGTCACAGGTACAGTAAGTAGAGATATTCTTTGGAAGTGCGATAAGTGACCATAAAACAGGGGAGGGTTTAATGAAGGGGCTGTATCCCGCGAACAGGGCGGTAATTCTTTCCTACTGCACTCAAATGACCTCAACGCTCCCGGTGTACATTGTCGTCTTCTGTAATGTCTGCACTTACATGTCCTGTTAGTGAAAACATTTATGGTGCAAATTGTAAGTGGAACCTGTGATAAAAACACAATCAAGAGCTTTGGTTGGCATAGGTTGAGCGCTAACCAAATAGAGGAAAGCTGTTGACTGCATCATTCTAAACAGGAATGTTTCAAGGAGAGCACCACCCTACGGAGAGCTCTGCTTTTGGTGATCCATTCTCATTTTTTTACGATAATGACTGTAATAAGGTGCGATAGAGCCCTAATCTCACTCTTCATATGAAGAAGATCATTGGAAATTATAAGGCATCAATACCACTATTGAAAAGAATACTTCGACACGGGGGAGAGAGGTAATTTAGAAGTCAGTATGCTACCCAAATATCCTTTAATGCGTCTTATGAGCTGGATTAGAAGGCTGGATTTGGTGTGATAAAACAAAAAACAACACGAGGCAATGAAGCACAAGAGAAATAGGTTGTTTTTCGTCCCCGACACGAACAAGTAATCAGCTATTCTATCAACCAGTAAATAAGGATTGAAGCTGGTCATAAGTGAAAACGTTTGTAAACAGAAGTGAGATGGTACCTTTGGAGCAAATGCAAAGTACTTTGAGATGCCAATAAGGGCTAACTGATGAAGGCACCAGCCTTCCGCATATTTGCGTCGTCCCATAAAAAAATGCAATAGCCATGCGATTGGCTCCGCAAACACTGACTGAGAAGGTACTCCCAGGCTATTGTCTTGCTAACAGGAACACTGACTGTTAGTTGGCAAACATTTGTCATTCTGATTGAAACATAGTTGTATCTTAACGTAAAGTTTAAACAGGGTTGACTCAGTCAAAGCTTTACCGTAGAAATGAAGCAGTTTTTTCGCCATGCCTTTGGTGAGAACGGCTCCATAGCATAGTAATAAAAGTTTTTGACCTGGACGATTATTTTCCAATGGAAGTTGCATGAAAGATCTTTTGTTTTACCAGGATTTTGAATTGGGGATCATTATAATTACGGTGAAAACAACTTTCGTCGCCATTAAAACTGGAATTCTTGTTCTATAACGGCTTCTCATTACCATTTTTATCAATTTGAATGAAGCAAAAGATGAGATCTAGCGGTTTAAATGTCGACTATTCAAACTACTTTCATCCAGAAAAAGTTTTAATCATCACTACTTAATTAAAAAAATAATCTTCAGGGTCTTGTAAAGGAAGCATAAATCTTCTGATGATTCACCATATGACAGGGATTGTCTTGAAGAATGAGATGACTATTCATATTTTTTGTATGTATTAACTCTATCTTTACTACGAAAAATACTTGGTCAACAACTTATTTCAGCAGCCAGTCCCATGTCAAGAAAATCGGTAGATTTGGACGCTTTGGTCTGATGTACAGTCTACATTCAACCAGAGTAAAAAAAAATGAAGCAGCAACATTTCATAGGCGGGCGGTTTGACTCGGTTTGCCCGGGAATTACTCGGAACATGTCACAAATGTCTGACCAGTGCATCCGCTCTAAGTAAAAGAAGAAGATAAAAATGTATCCCTTTAGACAGTCAACTGGTAATGATGTATCAAGTTATTAATCTTACGCCAAGATGAAACATATCGTATATCCGCTCTACCTGCATGCATGCGACGTGTCTTCAAATTTTAGTTCTAGGGGAGAGGCTTATGTAGCTTCTATCACTTTGCGATGAGTTAGCCTGTAAAGCGTGTAAACCAGGGGCATTGATTCACTTCACTCAACTATAACCGGCTTGGCTTGTTATTCTAAAAGGGTTTCTAATGTGTCCCATTGGATTACACCCGGGATGTACGTTGTCTCAAAATGTCAGTGTTCCAGGTCTTTGTAATGGAAGTACAGATATACAAATGTCGTTTGGCTGAGTTGTGCAATCTCGGCAACAAGTCCAGCTTCACATAACATGAGGAGCCCGAACGAAAAACTAAAGATTCGTATTCCTCCGATTCCAAATTATACATCAGAAGAACCACAGCAGAAAGTTAAGTCAATTCGCAAACGTTTCAATTTTCTCACAAGGCTAATGATACACTTTAGTTTCGTTCGACTACAGCTCAGCTCAGGGTACAAACGCCTAACTTCACTACATGTGTCATGTTTAAGCACCAGAACCTGTCGACTTAAGATGAGTAGCTGGCGAGATACAGCAGCCCTCTGTATGTAAGCTTTCTTGAAAATTCTTTTATTGACATTGGAGTTTAGGGATGACACTGCATTTCCCGCTCACGTTTGTAAATGAACAAATATTCCAACTTATCAAATGGCAGAAGGAAATATCAGGGCTTTGCCGTGAATGGGCGTTTTGTCATTCAACATTTAATGTCCATCATGAAAGAATGGAACATAAAACAATGTTATTATAAAAACTCCACATTCTAATTTTGCTTCAAAGTTCATAATTGTTTGTCCGAATAGTAAAGCTCATTTTCAGAACATATGGAAAAGCACTGAATATAACACCTAAACACGAAAGCCAGTGAGGCGTTGTATAACACCTAAACTCGGATACCAGTGAGGCGTTATATAACACTTAAACACGGAAACCAGTGAGGCGTTATATAAAACCCAAACACGGAAACCAGTGAGGCGTTATATACTGTAGTTCTAGAAATATTAGCGCTCTATTTAATTTAGCGCTATTAGCGCACTTACTGGATGCGCTAAATTAAAATGCGCTAAAATTTCTCTGCCACTAAAATTTCTCTAACAAGTTAAATTAGCGGCAGAAGTAATGTACATATATACACTGACCTGTCAATGTGGCAGCGCTCGTGATCCCATGCCATCCACCAGTCAGCTGTTTATCTGTATTTCATTTAAAGCATTCAAAATTGCTTTCAATGTGACCCAAGTGCAAAATTCAAACGTCACTAATCTTATTGTGAAGTGCCACACTGCAGGTTCTTCGGGGCATGCAGTCACTTTGCATACCCTGGAAGTGCAATTTAATTTAGCGCTACCATCAATGCGCTAAATTAAAATGCGCTAAAATTTCTATTTTTAGGCTAAAATTGCATTTGCGCTAAATTAAGTGTGCGCTAATATTTCTAGAACTACAGTAACACCTAAGCACGGAAACCAGTAAGCCTCAGTCATCTTCGATTCACGCATATGTGCAGAAAACTCAAATTGTTTGAATATGCTCCTGCATTAATACAGCCTTGACCTTTCTCAACAATGGTAAAACATATACTCATTTGTTGCTTAGAAAAGCAATGAGCCTATTTCGTCTGAAGAATCAAGCGAACAGTTCCACGTTGCAGCAACTTTGTCACAATGTTATGCTTTGATCGTGATGACGTTATGGTGCAACGTTGTAGACACGTTACTATAAATGATTTTCACAATGTTGCCTTAAAATGTTGTCATCCAACATTCACGCAACCTTATAGCAACGGACAATTAACGCCGTTGATTTACCAAATGGATATCAAAGAAACAACAACAACAATAACAAAACGTGTTTTTGGCCATTTTTATACAGTACTGTAGCCATGCCAAGAAAAGGTGTTGACTCAATCTTTAACCCAATCTTAAATTCTATGGAGAAAGGGTTAGCCCCTGAATCCTCAGCGTATCGGCTAATGATCTTCCTCGTTTAGTTTAAGATATAGACCCTCTGAGAATCTACATCCCAGGACACTTTTGGGCTGACTCGGAATGTGTCTGCTGTTGGTGGGTCAACAATCTGACAAACTTGCCTTTGCAGCAGGATCCTGTAAAAATAAACAAAACAAAAATATAAAAGGCCTATTAATTCTTTTAAAAATGCTGGCTTTTTCGCGGAAGATGTGTCAATTGAAATATCTTGGGGTGGGGGTGGGTGGGTGGGACCAGTATATATATTTCGTCCCCAAGTCATGGTTCTAATATTGAAAAAGAGATATACTAAACTAAAGACATCAATGAAGCCACGTGGCTGAGGGAAAATCAAACACGTTTAAACTCAAAATACAACTCATATACAGGTAACGTAAATGAGTTGTCTTTTGAATTAACATGACGTCACTGCAACATTTTTAGCAACATCACAAAACTGCTGCATACAACAGAGACTTTTTTTATTTTATTCCCTAGAAATGTTTTTGTGGGAACGAATTATGTCTTTCGTTCCAACACAATAAACGTTTAGTTGGAACCAAATGAAAAAAACTCACTCAATTAATATTTCGTCCCCAGGAAGTATATTTCCAGGGAATAAAATACTTTCTTTTCCTTATGTCCTTTCGGTAGTTCCGCATCTGTTTTTAGTACGTTTTGAAGACATTTTGTGTTGCCTGCAAACCCAAACATACACTAAACACGTCATCAGTATATGGCGTTCACATGCTGATTCAATCGAAACAAAGGCTCTGTCACTCAAAAGAAATTAGCCTTTAACCATTTATGACTAAATCAACAATTATACCATGAGTTTGAGGAGTATCCACAGTGCATTAGGTAAAGATTTATGAGTACTTGAGTCATATTGATTTCCTCTGAAATTTCCGTTCAAACTTATGATCAATTCGGAAGCGTAATATTTTAAAAGACAACAGAGAAAGCAGACCATGATTTACACAAATGTTTTCTTTCTACGGTTTTATTTTGGGGCATTGTTCATATAACCTTAAGAAACTATAAACTATATACTAGAACTCGGGAATAATATGTCCCTGATCGTTGTATTGAGATCTCACGCTGTTTCCATGGCGTAATCGTCCTTACGACGTAGACAGAATGGCGAGGCAAACCGTGTGCAAGCTGCGTACCACAGTTGTGATCAAGGAGAATTGTTATTCTATGTTGATCCGTAGTCTTGGCTGTTTATGTTACATAAGAGTGCAACTGTTTGTATCAAAGAACTCTACGCACGTTGCACATAACTAAATATCAATTATTGTACGATTATTTTGATAATATCCCAACTTCACTTTTTGTTTCCTTCTTTGTTTTTGGGGTCTTGTTTTGTTCTTGCATTTGGGGGGGGGGGGTATTTTTTGTTTTTTTTGTTTTTTGCTTATGGCAAAAACATGGAAGTAGGTTGCATTATCTTTTTTGCCTTCTACTTCTCAGAGAAGGAACAAGAGGCCTGCAAGGCGGCAAAGGTGTTCCATATGAGATCCAAGAGAAAAACTACAGAGCAGGGTTAATTTGCTCATCTTTACTCATCTTGTATATATTTAAGTCGGATTGCTTTGCCAAATATAAAAGAAAAAGAAAATCGACTAAGCAGAGAAGTGTTGAACTAATGGCCCCGATCAGATCCAATATACATGTTTATAGGTGTAGTGCAAAAAATAAATGTTAAAAAAGTAGAAATTATGTGAAGTTACATATCAATATGAATGTGTCTGCAAGCATGGGATATCAAAAGCCAAAAAAGGCGTTAGTTGACATGAATGTCCGTTAGTCTTGGAGATACAGACAGATATTGTGCTTTTTGTATTTCAATATTTTGTTACCAATAATACCATTTGTACATTTGCGATACTCTTGTGTTTGAGCGCTGAATACTCTTTCTTGCACCCTGCAGACATTTTCACACAAGACCGGTTTCCATAGCAACAGCATGCAAAAACCTGGAAGTAACAAAATTTTATAGCTTTGGCAAATACGGTCATAGATGAGCAAAGATCTACATTTGTAGTTGTTGATCTGAACCATGTAATCAGAAAAAGAAAACAAATAATAATAATATCTAATGCAACAATCAAATGCTGGATGGCAAATAACCCCAGAAAACCAATCACAGAAAACAAATCATAAAAGACTCGCTCATGTAAAGAATATTTCTAGGCTCTCCATAAAATTTTGGCATACGCAAATTATAATAAATTAATATGCATTGTATACATGTAAATATTGATCACTTAGATTTACATGAATACACGATTACAAAAATAAAACCATGTCTGCAAACATGATAGTGTGCTATTTGACATAAAACTTTATGTCATTTTTTATCATAATGATTTATTATTTTCATCGGTTAGCAACTGTTATTGGATCGCTTTAATGGAGTAAAACCTTCTCGAAAATTCAACTGCAAAATATGCAAAATGTGCACAGAACCCTTTACCAGAGGTTCATAAAAAATACGCCTAACCTTGTTTCAATTTTGATTTTTGCCTTTTATAGTTTGTGTTAAGACATTCGTGACAATCACGTTTTGTCGGATGCACTGCAATGTATGATATCAATTATTAGTGCAGCCACCTTTATAAGAGCACAGTTCAGTGCACTTCAAAGTAGACCCGCGGCATTTACAGCGACCTTGCAGAATGTTAGGAGCGTGTTGCTAGTACAGCTGTCAATAGTCTTGCATCCTGTTGGAGTAATCATATGAACAACAGTTAACCCATCTAGAACTTAAGCATTTGCTGACAGTGATTTTTGGAAAGATGCAAAAAGAATGAGTCACATCTCTAAGCTGTCTGTGTGATGAAATACACATGCATCTCCGCGATAAGTTTACGATCAGCTTTAAAAGTATCTGTGAACCATTGATCTGACTACCTTCTCACTTCAGAACTTGAATAGGTTTTTGAGATTTCAAACGTTTGCGAACGAGCATCAGGTGCCCGCATGAATAAAACTAAAACCAAAGGTATACATGCAGGCGCCTGGAGAAATAAAACGCCAAAATACATGTTGATCGAAGGTTCAGAATGTAAAGTGATTAGGAATGCTTTATCGGTGCGATCGATATAAATTGGGGCGAATATTGGAACAACATTAAAGTAAAGATGAAATCCAAATTTCAAATATGGAAGTGGAGGGGCCTGACGATGTATATAAAAATAAATACTCGTCAAATCTCTGGTATAGTCGTGCATAAACTACATGGGTGATTTTTATAGGTTATCACATGGTTGTAGTTGCATAATCCCCTGTATTAGTCCCCGAGCACCTGTATCGTCACGAGACCGACGCTCGCGTGACAATATCTATGCGAGGGGCTGATACAGGGGTAATACAGCTACAGCCATGTGGTAACCTTTATATTTCCATTTGGTGTTAATAGGCCTAGGCTATAGAATGCAGATCCTCAGTCCCAGGGTAGCCAGCTTCACCCAGATATCGTTCAATACTTTTAAATATAGACAAAAGAGAGCCAAGCTCATAATCCTATCACCCCTGGTTATAGTGACCATTTAGTTCCTGTACGGCCAATGAGACAACAATATTCTCACGAACCGCCTAATTATAAATCCCATAAATATCAACCTTGCGACATCAATCTTCAGGTTAATATTTATTAATTTATAATTAGAGGGTGTGTGAGAATCCTGTTCTCTGATTGGCTGTACAGGAACTGAATGCATAGTAAATATTTTGAGTGTGACGTTTACGAATTTATAATTAGGAACTTGTGGCTGCTCACATCTAATTGGTTATAGATGGAAAAAGCCCCCATGTGCTGATTTGAGGGTCATTTTGAGCCACTTTGCTCTGAAATACCAAAGCTCATGTTCCCATACCAATCCAATAAACAATAATGATAACCAGGGCTGTATTTACACCGTTTGGTAATATTGTAACAATACCACAACAGGTTATGAAAGAAATAAAGCGAATGGTATGGGAATTCGTATCGGGCGGTAAACCAAGGATATTACCGGGTCAGGTAACATGCATTGACAGAAAAATGAGAGGATTGTCCATGACTGAGTTACAAAAGTTCTTTCAGGCAAAACAAGCAAAGGAAATTTACAAAATAATACATAGCCCGATTCAAACGTGGAAACTTTTGGGGAGTACAAATTTCATCTACAAAAGTACCGACATGAGGAACACCAAATGGTAATTGTCAATGAGGTACAAAAACGCAATAAAATGCTGGGCTGAGGTACATGCAAAGCAAGAAATAAAATTGGAAAGGCAAATTTCGAATCAAAACCCATTTGGCAACATACCTATCCAGTTTAGGGGCAAATCAATATTCTACCCACATTGGCCAAAAAGCGGTTTAAAAAAGTGCAGGATATTTGGAACGCCCATTATGGCATATTGATAACACCATACATATGAAACTAAGTGAATGAAGAAATGGGATGATAGAATGGCTCAAAATACGACAGTCCGTGCCTACAGATGTTGATAGAAATTGTACGAAATGGAAACCCATTTAACAGTGAAGTAAAAATATACAGAGAACGCAAATTAAGCATTAGGAGACACTTGAGTCTTGAAATAAATGAAGCAAGAATAAACAGTGAAAACTTTAAAAGAAATACATTCTACGAAATACTAAATAACTCGAGATATTTTTCCGAAAAACCAAATCAAAATAAGAGCAAGATTGTGAACAAGAATTATATTATATGTTTGAAATATGGTTTGATCATGTAGCGTCATCTTGTGAACGGAAGGTAAAGTACTTCAATTGGAAATTGATACATGATGCCAACTATTCAGGGGAGAAATTACACAAATTTGGAAATTTGTGAAAAAGAAGAAGTAACAGTAAAACATATGATATGGAAATGGGACTATGTAAATGTTTGGTGAGGTATAATTCCGAATAAGATGAACTCCGTCTTTGGTATGTATATATACATTATGTGATGACGAGTAAAGATGTAAAAAACTATATTGGCGTTGCAACAATGTTAAAAATATTTTGTTGCAGTTACATCTCTCTCTCTGTCTCTGTATCTCTATCTCTCTCTCTCTCTCTCTCTCTCTCTCTCTCTCTATATTTATATATATATATATATATATATATATATATATATATATATATATATATATATATATATGTATAATATAAACAGTGCAACAAACGCTACTTTGCAATTAAGTGCGTATATATGATATATATATATATATATATATATATATATATATATATATATATATATCATTAACTAGTGTTCACATTTTGCTTATAAGATTTAGAAGAAAAATCAGGTTTGTTTTTGTTTTGTTCTCTACGTGAGCATGGAGCCCTGAGCTTTTAGTCTGCAAACAGTTCATAAGCCTTTATTCAGCAATGTACTTTGACTTTCAGGAAGTTTGCTGTGAAAACAAATGTTGCAAGAAAAGAATGCTCTGTACAATAAAATCTTTAGAACTTAAATATTCCACACTTTGTACCATTTTGTGTTACATTTGTCATGTCTCCACCGCGTTTAAACATTTCCAAATGAACATCTTACGATAATTTTATCAAAATTATTTAAATTAGTATTCAATGTGTGAGTTATTTGCATGTTACATTTGCTAGCAAAAAGGTTATGTTGTAAGATATCGTTTTACACCTTGCTTGTCTGTGTAGTGTAAAAGTTCAAAAATTACGGGGTTTTTTTCAGGCTATATTAAACATTGTGTTTTTTAGTTACCATGGAAACATATCATTTTGGGTATGTGTGCACCAGGTTTCAGCGTGTCTCCTGTCATAACCCTAAAGAGCTTATAACAAAGTATCAATGTGCAGAGTGGCTCCCTTGTGACACAAAGTGTACATAATCATGTGTTATAATGACTTGACCACGTGATTTTGTGGCCCAAACAAAACTAGCGTTCACCAATGCCTATGCTTTTATTTGCCACTGGTGCGCAAATCATGTTAGGGGCTTCTTACACATTCCGTAGGCATCTTCCCATGGTTGCCTGCTAAGACAAAGTTACGCTATCGTTACTGTTTGGGCGCTCCAAAATCAGAGAAGCGCAGTCAGACTCGGGCAACAATAGTTTGTTTAGCAGGCAACTTCCCATGAAGGAGAGCTGCAAAATATTAATGCTTAGTCTGTAACAACGAACTAGTGATCAATCCTCAAAAAGTTTTTACCAAGTTCACCAAGTTCAAATCTATATGTATATACACAGCTTAAAGACACCAAATGAAAGACAATTGAATTCAAATTGAAACAAGTTTTAATCAAGATTCAGCATTGCGCGGCTTACGAATAAAACTACTTTTGTCAATATCTCGGAAACGTCAATTTTATTTTTGAGGCAAAAATGAATGTAAATAACTTAAAATGTCGTAAAGTCCAACTGAAAGTTAGTAAGTTTCACTGTTTCTAAAGTACCCCTTACAGAGAACTTTCAGATGATCAAACGTTCTCGAGGTTTGACAGTTTAAAGTATATACAATCTGATAAATTTTCACGCATTCAAAGGCACCCAAAAAGCAGCCTCGTTTGTACGTTCTCGTGTGTCCGAATGGAAAATATGTAAAACTGGCAGACATGACGATTCAGGTTTTTAGTTTACAAGATTAATCAGCTCATGAAAACCAATTCTGACGATATTCTTCGATTTGCAATCAGAAGTGAAAGACGTGAAAGCGTCTTTTTCCGAGAAATAATCAGGCACCACTTACAGGAAAAAATGTCCAAAGTGCCCGAATGTCAAATGCCGTCTGACTCAATGTGCCCGACTATATGTGTATGCACATGGACACGAAAGCGTTAAAACACGTAGATAATGAGGACAAGTTGGTTTTGCGATTCCCTGGTTTTGCGTGGGCTTTTATCATTTTTTATTAATGGTTAGCAATGTGTCATGCTAAACAATTTTAACATCAAAGGACTTTAGCTTTGCTTGTTACTTGTCACTCCGACCTTTTACCTTGATGCTCTGCTTATTTGGGTTCCATTACGACATGTAGATCCGGCGTCTATTCACTGTGTGGTTTCAGACGGTCTGATAACCTGTAACCATGATACCATGGATACCCTGATGAGGTTTTTCAGCAGAAAATCCGTATGATGGTGTTTTGTGTGTGTTGTCTCCTTTCTTCTTGACGGATTAAACAGTGGTGCTTCGGGCTACACAATTTTAAGGTTGCGGGGCATACACGTCCAGTACTTCAGGCTACATGATACAATTGTCCAGTGCTCAAGGTACAATTCTACCTTTTATAACAGTAAACTGGTGACCATAACGGTTCTCTTTTGCTTCAAGCAAAAATATTATTCAAGTCAACCAACTTAGAAACGCCCGCATGGCACATTGTTGTCCTATAGATGGACTAATTGTCGTCTGCTTAGATGATAAATTTGCTCGCAAACACAGCCTAGATTATTTGACCGTTCTCACTTCTTGGTGTCTTTTGATATTTTGCTTTGATGTTCTGTTCCGTTTCAGTTTTTCTGCAAAATGCACCATATGCTCTAAAATAGCCTTGAAATTGCGCTTATGGACAGTAACTGGTTTTACTTCCATATTGAGTAGCTTTGCAATTTTGTAAGCTGATACTTAAGCCATTTGGCTCAACAGTTAGAGAGGACGATCAATATACCATTCATTTACTTATGATTAAAGAAAAAAGTCACAGGAGAAAGCATATTCAGTGTTGGGTACAGTTTCATCATTATTATTACAGTATTTTATTTTTACAAGTGACATTTGATCATGATACTTTATATATCAGGCGTCTCTTAAGCCGAAAAGTTTAATTTCTTTTAGTGTGAGATACGTCGTATGTATTTATAGTTTCTCTCACCTATCGGCAGTATCATTTTCCAAAAACTATGAAATATATCTTTGTAATATTTCTGACCAAATTCAGAACTTATTTCAATTAAATTATTAGTCACACACTAATAGTTTTAAGCACTTAGTCCTTCAAATTACTTTCCTAATTCAGTGTGATCACAGAACTATTTGAACGAACGTCTGACACAATGCTTCCAATTTAATATGTGTCGAATCCACTATTTCGAAAGGCGCGCTTGGCCGATCAACGCGAAGAGAAAACCTACAGACTTAATCGTAGGTTGGCAGGGCAATTATTAGTTTTCTGTAAAGATGAGGTGAATATCAAGCTTCCTATCTAAATCAATACCAGACCTTTGTCAATCTTTTTATTAGTGTTTTAACTCATTCCACCCTAATAACGCTTTTCCCCGCTAATATCTAAATGTAGTCTGCTAATTGTATTTTACCAATTTACAGATTATTTTTCAAAATTTTGGTTGAAACTTGCATGGAAAATCATTTAAAATCATATGCCCATGGTCAACAGCTTTCCTTGGCACGCTCTAGGCGCATTACGACCAGAACATGCCAGGGAAAACTGTTGACCTTTTCTTCTATAAGCGTGGAATGAGTTGACCCGGTGTCCTTTGCACATGATCTTGACATTGGTCTTTTTGACACCTTTCCGCTAAAATGGCTTGTAACTGCGCATCAAAATAAAATGCAGTTGTCCGCAATTAAAGCCGTAAATAACTGTTCTTTTTGACGGTGGTGTCTTGAGATTGCCTTTGAGAGACGCCCATGTCTGGCTGCTTGTGGGTTCACAAAGGTAGCGCATGTTCGCCTATCAAAGTTTGACACCACAACCTTGTAAAGTATACAATATGAGTTGACGCTTGCGTGTCGTTTGCTTCATTGGTTTCCGTCGGGATTGATACAGGTACAGGCTTTGAGCATGGAAGACTCTAACGTGGTCGTGATTGATTAAACACGTGGGTCTATGTCGATGATTAACTGTATTTAAGAATATGCGACATGTATTTCACAGTTACCCTTTCCGCAAGAGAGTTTGTCGTGGTTGGCGTCTGCCTGTCTAGCCCTTTCCTATCCAGGTTTCCTCCTAAACGTTTAGATGGAAGCAAGGTACGGTCACGATAAATGAAAACCTGGAAAAAGTCTGAAGTCTTCCGGTGCCCTGCCATTTAAATTCACATAAGACTACCGTGTCGCCTCAATTCCATTCCTTCCCATTGCAAATTGAAGACTAATCACTTAATCTGTTACATGTGGCAATGTAAATTCTACGTGGCACAGTCAAGCAATAAAAGCTAACATCCACACATAGTCTTGGGAACTAAGATTGAGGTTTATAAGTATTCTGGGTGTGTATACATTTTAATTCTTTCTGGTTCTTTCGTGTTGCAAATCCTGTATCACCCACAGGTGTATAAGAACACGCCCAGCACTTTACCCATAAAAAGACGCATTCCACTGTCTTGATCACTGGTTTCGGTAGCCTTTTTTCCAGAACTGGGCGCTAAGAGCCCTACGCCCGACATCTAATTCTTGCAGGTTTCCAGAAGCGTTCATCAAGGGACAAGCAAAGGCAGAAGACATGCCATGGAAACGTTTGGTATTCACGGATGAGTGGGAAAATAATTCTATTAGGTCTTCTACAAATCTTTCAATCAAGAGTTTGAAATGAAGTTGAAAATGACCGGTTTCTGATGTACGGTTTGGACTACAAAGTGTTAAGGGTGCAAAAGACATTGCCATATATGTACCACGCTTCCACTTCATTAGACTCCTCATGACCAAATCAATGTCACAAAGTAGGCATCTCCCATTTATATCGTCTGGTATGCCATTATTGGGCTTGAACATGTACATGACCGGAATACCTTGTATGTAGAAAGCACATATCTGTATAGTGTTGCCTTCATCTTTCCCTGAATAACACGTTCAGGCCAATGAACCCAAGGTTATATCTTTATGAGGTGTCTCTGTGGTTCGAAAGGTTATTATCTAACACAATAATTATAAAGTTGATGTGAAACATGAAGTGCGTACTAAAACAACCTCGAAAGAGCAGGGTTGTATTTTTAAAAATGTTGAACTCCTCCGTCGGTAAGGTCAGTAAACCTTTTGTTTTTTCTGTCTTATAAGAACCAGTTTTTAACCTTTCAAGCAATCAAACGTCCAGCACAGCGACAAGGACAGAAACTGGTCAATTTTGTGTGCTCATAAAACCAGTCGGAAGATTACCACGTGAGTTCAATATATTCCAAGTTTTGTGCTTGCATGGCGACTGTAGATATATCTTAGAAGAAATTCTCGACAGGTCGACATGACAAAAGAATCTTGCTTCCATACGTGCATGATTCCCGAGTTTCTTTTCTCGTGGTCTGCACATGAATGTCTTTACTTTTATGTGTATGATAGTGGAATGATTTCACACTTTCAATTCTCCAATCGTTTGCCAGGGTTTAATAGTGTGACGTGACCGTCCTGTCGTAAACGGGTCATACTGGCTCCAATTCATGAAAAAGTTAGCTTCGTCGTTGCACCACAACCAGAAATATTAAAGAGCGTAAAGGCTATTCAGTAACACTCTGTGGTACACTAAGCCAAAGCGATAGCATCCATAACTTGTCAAGTAATGTAGTGACATTATCATTTCAGAGCGGTCATCCAACTTGAACATAATGCATCATGTCAATTCCGCCCAAAGGCAATCTATCGTGGTGTATATGGTTTATTCCGAGCTTCAGTGGGCGAGATAGCTCTGTTTTATGTTAATATGACATAAGATTTTTTAAAAAAAATCATTATTATTATTATTATTATTATTATTATTATTCCTCAGAAAGTGGACTGAACAGAGCAAGGTGTTGGCACAGAAATATGAAACGTCCATGTCGACGAGAAACTTTTGTCAATATATAAGACAAATGACACTTTTCAGTTTTCTAGACTTCAAAGCGGGAAAGAGCCAAGGTCACACACTTGATCTCGTGTAATGGCGAAATAGTCATGCATTATGTTAAAATTAATATTAGTCATTTGCTACTTTTTCAATCCTCTTTTAAGCTATAACGTATATTATCATTATTAGTGCAGCACTAGGATCACATACTCTTTGGAACATGCTTGCTCTACTGTTGTCTCTACGTAGATGGGGGTCAACTCGCCATGTACATGTGTCTGAACCATAACAATTTCCGTGATTGGAGTCGTCAACTACCTTTTCTTTCCTGTGCCAGCTGTCGCAAAGTATCTTGTCCAACGATTGATTTTCTGTAAACCGTCTATGAAAATGGGGTTACTGTCAAGTAGTGCTGCACAGTGTCTACATGATAGTACACAATGACAGTTCTGGCCATGTTGCTATGGTTATTGGATCGTTTGATACGTGTAAATCCTACCACTAACGGGCTGCTACACAGTGCGGAGTCAGGAAGTGTCGATACCATATTGACTGCCGGGATCACGACACCAGATATTACACGTGACGTGATGCCTACTGCAGAGTCAGAAAGTATATGCGGTCACAAATGTTACATGCTTGATTCGAAGACAATTTGCAGGGATTTATAGAGGGGTCCTGGTCACAAATCACGGAGAAAAAAATTGTATTTCGAGATTAGACACAGCGAAAAAGTAATTTTTACAATTCATACTTGACAAAATTTGTTTCACAGTTCTTTATTGAAATATCAAATCATAGTTCACGACTTACTAAAATTTCATAGTTCCCTTTTTATTGAAATGTTGAATCAGGTTATACGAATAAAGGATTACCTAAGGATCACGAAAATTATTCTTATATCACAGTTCATGTATTTTTTTAAACCAGCCAACCCCTATCATATCTCACGGAAAGGGCCTTTCCCTTACAGATACAGTGCGTAAAAGTACAACAAGAGTAATGAAATTGTAACAGTGAATTCCAAAATTTCGAAATCATGTAGGCCTGCTGAACCGAGAACCCAATAGAATTAGCTCTAAATAAATTTTCTAACTACCATATAAAGATATAGTGACTTGTACACGGTATCCTTAGCATTGTAAAAGTTGTAAATGTACGATTAAAAAAACACCCAGTCAATTAGCCACGATCACCTGGCGTTATGTTTCCATTCAGTACATACAATTGGATAACTTCAATGGATTTTGTTAACTGGATGCCATGTGGAATTTCTGGTCAAAATTACCCCCCCCCCCCCCAAAAAAGGGGTGGTTAACCCATGAAAATCACCAATATGAGCTGTATTGCACTTGACACCCATAAAAACTACAAAACCGATCTTACACTCAACACCCCATGGAAAAACTGAAGTGTGACCATACACAGTATTTATACAGAAAGCGTCAATTGACCTTAACAATTGTTAGAAATGACATTGTTTGTCATGTTCTCGTTATCTGCCATTAACAATCGATAAATATCCCTAAATTTTGTCCTACAGTATATACTTTTCTTCTTATTTTTACTGTCTCTGGTACCAGTTTTCCCAGTTGCAAAATTGTTTCAATATTTCCGAATTCCGATAAGTTTATAACTCCCCGCATCTTAAATTTCAAAGCCAACAACAGTTTCAAACAAAAAATCTACACTGATTAGAAAGTGATGCGTGCAACTGGCCCACATTTCGGCGTAAAACATATCATTTCAAAGAAACGGGATTCGCAGACGGTAACTAAGCTTTTACGCTGTAAATGATATCGTCACATTTCAAAACATGTCTTTGGCATCTAAGACCACATTAGTAATTCGCTCAGAACTTTGAGTACTATGCACTAAAATATGAACCAATAGCTCCGGCCGTACTATTTAATTTTCCAGCGGCACGTACCTGATATGAATTTCTCAGGTAAATCACTTTCAGTGAGAGTTTTCTTTCTTTCTTTCTTATTCTCTCTCTTTCTTTCTTTCTTATTCTCTCTCTTTCTTTCTTTCTTTTAAATAAATACAGCTTCGCGTTTTTAAAAGCAAAGCTGCCAAGTCTTGTGATTTTGATCTGATTTTATATTGGGTATCTCATATGCTACGTGACACATGCACGTGGTGCTGAAAGTCAACTCTGGTGTTAAATTTAAGCGAGCACAGCATGTGACCCAATTCTGGGCAAAATAAAACTGAGTTAAAAGATTTCCTTCCCGCAGGTTCGAGGCATGCATTCAAGACGTGTGGCAAAAAATATCGACATGGGGCGTGCCGTTATGATAGGTCTTATCAACAATTCTTATCAAAATGTTTTCTGAAAACATGAAAGTTAAGTAGAAACATTAAAGCAAACGACAAGTTACATGGGGTAGGGTGGGGTTGGGGGTGATTTGGACGCGAAAAGGTTAAATAAGGAAGCACTGCATGTATTGACAACACACCGCGCTCTGTTTAGGGGTCCAGATGCCAGCAGCTGTTGCCAAGTTTCCCATGTGTCGAAAGTGATGAAAAGACAAAAAGACAAAAAGACAAAAAAGAAAACAAAAAAAAAAAAAAAAAAAAAAAGGAGACAATAGGGACATTCACGACTGTTGCTATAAAAGTTTCTATTGTTATATTCTTACGGTCAAAAAGAGTTCGCATGGACGCAGTTTTTACATTTTGATAAATTTTGATTTAACAATATTTGTAAAACTTTGGTGATGTTTATTTAGCTGGTAGGAGAATAGTTTTCCTGGCAAGGTGCCCTTTCCATGCGGTTTCCGTACAGAATAGACAGAATTTATAAAAACTGCGCAGCACGTGTTTTGAGATTTTGTTTAGGTGATGTATCCAAGATGAGCACAGACTCAATATGCTTCTAGAACTTTCTCGTTTGATAACAGGTAGCAGTGGCGTTCTGAATGACGTTACCCATGGGGTTAAGTGTATGGAAATAAGCCCATACCACCTTCTTTAACATGTTCAGTGATTTTACCGAGAAACTTTGATCAAACCATTGTATCGTCAGTTCTTACATGCTAAACAGCAACAGTGTAATTTGGATGGTAGAATATATAACCACAGATTACTCTGTGTAACATCGTCCAACATATACAGGCTTTATTCAAGACGATCAAAGCTAAGGTGTTACGGACCCCTAATTGAAAACGTGGCAGTGCCAGGGAGGCTTCATTTAAGGTTATCAAAGAATAAATGTGACTGACAAGAGTTGAATTCTGAACATACATCCCACGAGTATCGGCTATGGAGTGTGTTTTGTGCCTCAGTTTTTGTTATACGATCACACGAAAGGGAGACCGCTACGCTATTCATTAGGATTATCGCTTATGTTCGACTTGGCTTTCAATACGTAAAACATTATTGTTTTTCCAGATTGTAAACACGATCCTCAAAAATACAGGCAACGATATTTTGCTGACTTATTGGGAAAAATTTGGAATGTGTAATCTCGTTTGAACAGCAACGGAACCGCTTGATACGTTAAGATACATTATGTAAATCGAAGGTCAGGATCAATGATTTATAGTTTTGTCAACACTATCAAAATAGAATGATGACACAGAGGTATTCCTGAACGGATGCACACACACACACACACACACACACACATATATATATATATATAAATATATATATATAAATATATATATATATATATATATATATATATATATATATATATATATATATATATATATATATATATATATATATATATATATATGAATGTGAGCTATGGCATACTCTTGCCATATGTTATATCTGTAAAAATGAAAGAACATTCTGCAATTGTTTTGGTTATTTACTATTCAAAATGATAATTTGTCATGCCCTCAATTCATACATACACAATGTAATGGAAAACTTAGTTTTTGGTAGTCCTGGTGATAGTCTTTGGCTAGGGCTATCATGATCTTCATATGCTCATGTATAATGTTTGCATTTTTTCTATGTGTCGAATAATACTGATCTGAGTCTAACTTCACTTTAACCACAGAGTGTCATGCGCTGCATAAAGCTGATAATGTGTAGGACAACTTCAAACCGTGCACGAACAGAACGTTTTCGCCAAGAACCTGAATAAAGTAAAGTCGGAAGTGACACGGTAAATGCCAACTTTACTCCTTGTTTCTTTAGTTCACTTCAGGAAAACGTTTCATATGTTTCAGTGGATCGAATCACGGATGGAAACATTGAGACACATACATATTGGAAGTATGGGCATTTTTTTTTACCCAGACATTTAACATTTATCTTGGGTTGATTGTTATGGTGGCGCGGACGCTAATGATGACACCGATCTGCACTATGCTCTCCGTGCAACAAATCATCCAAATGTGTCATTTCCCATTTGTTGGTGGCTCACGAACAGAACAAATAACAATAAAACAGAAGAAAAGAGACATGTTTCACCTTTTTTTCAAGCATTCGCTAACTTACCATACTGGTTAATGCACTTGATTTTGCTAAATTTTGTTTTACTCATTTTGTGGATGGCAGAAAACCACAGGCATGGTGAAATTAAAGTCATGAAAATCATAAACAGCGGAATCTTGCACTTAAAACCACCCCAGGGACTGAAACATGTGGTCTTAATGAGGATATAATTAAATGAAAGATAAACAAAAATGGGTCTGTAAATTGGTGTCTTAATAGAAATTGTCTCTTTATGGAGGTGGTCTTAATTGGAAATCCTACTGTAGTATTTTAACATAGGTTTTTTAGGAACCAAGTATGAAATAGGGAAATTAAAGCGATGCAAAAGCCGTGAATATTCATACCCGTGGAAATAAATATAGTTTCTGACTCATATGCTTCCTGACAAAATGATGCCGCTGTTGCTCAATGGTTTAGCTCAAAACAGTAGGAACGATTGCGCATGGTAATAAAGTAGGCTTCTGCATGCTAGTTCTTCCCAATTTGGTGATTTTCGGATGGGCAATCTAACTGAAATCGCCCCATTGAGACACACATCGTCACCTCCTAATTAATTTACATGGCACTGAAGAACCTTTGCAGCCTAAACTAGCAGATTATGTTGAACACACATGGTAAAATTCTGACAATGGCAATACAGCTTATTTTACTGTACTGTTGGCTTTGTAATTGACAATGTGTGTATCATTCTGCATTTCAAAACATTGTATATTGGTTCCGTTCAATGTCTATGTCTGGTGGAGCGAGAGTGCGAAACATGTGGAATTTACATGTAATATCGACAGACAATTGTAGGCTGTATGTTGCTCATACTGTTATGTACCCTCGGCGAAAAAGTGTGACATTCTCAATGAAGACACCAAATTAATTTTCCGTGGTAGCACGTTGAAATAAGATTTGTCTTATCCCATATTGACGTTATATATATATATATATATATATATATATATATATATATATATATATATATATATATATATATATATATATATATATATATATATATATATATATATTAATGAATTCGCAATATACCTTTATGCCAAAGAAATACCATTAAACTTAAGACGACTCAGTCCACCTTTTGAAATTCAAGATATTTCAATACTGTAATATAGTTTCTGAGGTGTAGGGTAGCGTATTTGAATGTGAATTTTATAGGTTTGAAGCCTTTAAATCTGCAGTTCAATACCTCCATGGAAACCATCGACCTTTGCACAAAGTTATGACGTTGCCCAAAGGAGACACAACATGCAAATAGCTGCGCATGTGTGTTGAATGTAAACTGAAGAAAATTCGTACAATCTATGTACGTGTTTCGCCTGGTTACAGCTGATGTTATGCATCAGAAAAGCAGTGTGCTAGTCTCGAATATGGACCTATGTTGTACGGGGTGGATGGCTTTTTTGAAGGTGCATGTATTATCTGTTAACCCCAATTTTACGATCTGGCAAATTGAGAACAGGTACTGCCAACTGCCATTTTAGGTTGTCCCGTGTGGAATTCGTCCCCATATTTTCTAGCAGATGTTTTAAGACTGTATTTCTGTGAAGACACCGAGACATTTTCGAGGTTGTCCGTACATGTGTGTCACGTTTTGGCGCTGAGTTGTAAAAGGTCAAATAGCAGAAGCACTTTCCGATACTAGGTACAAGGAGATATTTTTAACTGTATCAATGATACATTCTTCCTCAGTCTGGGCAACAAAAGAAAAATACTAAACCCCGGAACACGGGATATTTTAGCCAGATGCTTTTATTTAAACATCTTTCTTCAAACGTGATGTGCGGTTGTCAATGCGGGTGTCATGAAAGTAGTTAGCACCTTTGTACCGATGCGAAATATGTCAAGAGAACATGTTTCAGACAACCAAGGAAGAAATACACTCTTTGCCAAAAAAAAAGAAGGAGAAGAAGAAGAAGAAGAAGAAGAAGAAGAAGAAGAAGAAGAAGAAGAAGAAGAAGAAGAAGAAGAAGAAGAAGAAGAAGAAGAAGAAGAAGAAGAAGAAGAAGAAGAAGAAGAAGAAGAAGAAGAAGAAGAAGAAGAAGAAGAAGAAGAAGAAGTTGGCCACTTCATTGAGAGCACTCCTCCAACCAGGTTGAATACCAGGTTGGGCAGGGGATGGTAAAGTATAGAAACAAATGTAAAGAGTACTTCCAGGCGCACCCACAGCTTGACGAATTCTTCAGCTCCAGCTCTGAAACAGCTATGGAAATTTACAATACCGATACAAAAAGCAGGTCTTGCGTTTTCGGAGTTCCTTTTCCGTGTTAAAAAGTTCAGCCGATTGCCAGTAATGTTAATATTAGCAATTTAAAGGTTTAAAGTGGCACTTTGAGGTGTATTTGATAGAACAGAAGCCATAGCCTTTGGTTCGAATGCTGACTGATCGGATTAAAACCTTCCACACAAAAAAGTCCCTTTAAAGCTGAATAGAGTCAAGTAGACGTCAATATGTTTATTGTACATGAAGAAGACACTGAACATACTGTTTTTTCTCATTTTGAAAGAGTACTTCTGCCGGGATGTCAAGTTACCAGATGAAAGCATGCCCAATGGGACCCGTGATGAGTAGGATATAGCGTCAGGAAACTTGCAAGTTTGCATCAAGGAGTCATCTCTCTCTCTCTCTCTCTCTCTCTCTCTCTCTCTCTCTCCCTCTCTCTCTCTCTCTCTCTCTCTCTCTCTCTCTCTCTACATATATATATATATATATTCAGCGTAGCTTTTACCATTATAAGTACAGGCATTGAGCATCATGATTCAATGGAGCACCCTATAACGAGGGAGGAGGCGACTCTAAAACGTATGGACATGACGTCACATGCTCCATATACCATATCTCTCTCTCTCTCTCTCTCTCTCTCTCTCTCTCTCTATAAATATATATATATATATATATATATATATATATATATATTCAGCGTAGCTTTTACCATTATTAGTACAGGCATTGAGCATTATGATTCAATGGAGCACCCTATAAAGAGGGAGGAGGCGACTCTAAAACGTATGGACATGACGTCACATGCTCCATATACCATATAGCGTGTACATTAAATTTAAGTAACATTTTTAATCTAAAAAAGTGTAGGTCCCGTTTTTAGAGACACTACTTTAACCGGTTGTATATTTAAATCATATTGCTTCGGCACAGTAATATATCGCGTAAATGAATATAAATACAAGAATCGGAAGCTTCTGTTTGCTGGTGGCATGGGCTGCATAAAAACATTGCGATCATTCTCACATTTTACGTGCATAGCGTTATGCATTAGATTACAATGTTTTCATTCATCCATGACACACCGACACATGACATTACACTGTTAACTAATTGCACGCACCTAAATCAAATATCCTAATCCCTTTTCGGAATAAAAATGAATCAACAACTTTCCTTGTCCCGGTTAACAACTGAGTCAACAACTTTCCTTGTCGCGGTTAAGTTGGGGGCAATGAGCCCGAGCGGCGCTAAGGAAAGCTCTTGACCGGGGTGTGCCATCATGGTAAGTCTTAATTAAAATTCGGAGCAAAAATATTTTCTGTTAACATGACATTTGAGTAAAAGCATTGAAGCATACGACAGCCTATATCCGGACCTTTCGGGGTAATTCCTGGAAGATATGTACCACTGCCCGTCAAGCATTTTAGAATGATGACAATGGCTCTCCGTCACCTCACAAATGTAAATATTTCCATAAACCTGAGCCTGTTACCAGAAGTGTGACGTATAACTATATTATTACTGATTCAATTCTTGTCAAAAAACCTAACATTTATCTGCGAGTGAATTCTTTAAAGCTAGGAATATCCAACTTGACAAACATACCACTATTATTGCTCATGCGAGGTAGGCTTAAATATTCTTAAGCAATTATCATAAGCATCCTTAACCTTCTGACCAGAACTTAGATTTGCCCATAGCTAACTACAGTATGAATTTCCAGATACATTTTAACATCTGTACTACATATGCCAAATACAATAGGCTCTGCTGTACATAGATCTTACTTGCCTCTGGACACCACCATCTCTGAGATCACTAAAAGTATAACAGCCTAGATTTTTAATAACTTTACACATACTCAATGCCCTGTCCATTCAAAACTAAAAAATACAGGTTTTGCAATTTTTAGGACTTTGGGGGGTTTCGGGGTTGGGGTATTTTATTTCAGATCTAAGTGATTAACCTCTTTAACACCTACATGTACACCATTAACCTTTGAAACCCTTTAGCTGAGGGGCAATAGGGCACATATCATCTGCATAAAGCACGTTATTCACAAGTAGAGGTACATCCCACATTTATTATCTCCTTCAGCTTGTTACTTATCTCACCATATACATTATACAATGCCGGGGCCCCACCTTGTCACATGCTATTAGAAACAGTAAAATAACTGGAGAAAATTTTTCTCCATTGGCTGCACATCTTTGGACAGTGATACCAGTAACTAACAGACACCATGGAATGCCTGTTTGCGACCGAATCGTAAACAGTGGCACCTGTTTTACTCTATCATATGCCTTCGACGTATCAAGAAACTTACCCCGCTCAGTAAACTTGTGTAAACATTGATTAAGTGTAAAAATGCACTTATTAGTAATAAGATTACTTTTAAACCCAAATTGGTAGCTACATGTCTCAAGTTGGTCCCTACACTTACATAAAATAAACTGTCCATAACGTAAGACACACAGGCAGCTAATGCAATCTGTTTATAATTGTTTTTATCTTGTGTGTCTTCACCAGAGGTACTAAATAGTTTTTAAGGGAGTTATCCGGAACAAAGCCAGCAGTGTGTCCATAATTGTTTTTATCTTGTGTGTCTCCAGCTTTGTTCTTCACAAGAGGTACTAAATAGTTTTTAGGGAGTTATCCGGAGCAAAACCATGTGACGTCATCATAGTGAGACAAAGTGAAAGGATCCCCATTGATCTTTCACCAGCATTACTCAGGTGCTCGGCTGTTGCACCGCACACCCCTCCGGCTTTGCCAAGTTTGAAAATCCTTATCTCCCGTCTAACTCCCTGTACAGATACAACCAAACCATTACAGCCATCAACACATTTAATGCCATGGATGTAGTTTAGCAATGTATTTTAGACTTATTTAGGAGACTGAAGCAACGTTGCTGCCATTCTTGTGCTATCTGGTCTTGTTCACATGAATCACCTTTCAGTTGTTCATATGACAAGGCTTCCTTCAAACCCCACAGAATCTTATATTACCCAGGTCCTTGACCAGAGCCTCCGCTGTATGCTGATTTTTATCACACATTCATGATTTCAAAGCAAACTTAAATTTTAACCTAGCTGTGTGCATTGCGTTAAATGAGCTCCCACTCTTTCTTTGGCTTTCAGTTCCTAGCCCTCAATGGAAAGCGGTCACATGCACTCTTATGTTAAACTTATTCTATTTCTTGAAACGAAAGATGATTAGGGAGCAGGCAATGCCTATATGAATCCTTCTCTTATGTAATTCATAGACTCCATTATTATAACTAAATACCACTTTGTAGCCATCGCAATTGGATACTTTTCCAGTTTCTTTCCCTGCAGTAACCGTACATGACATTAAACAGTCATTAAATGTGTCATTTTCCTTACAGTGAGCAATGTTGATTCAACTGGTGTCTGTACAAGTCATCAAGTTATTGGTTATATTAACTCTTTATAACTACTTGCTAAAGAGTGACTCATAGTACTTGCAGAGGAAGCCATCTTCCAATTTATACCACATGTCTCTTTATTGTATTTGTATCTTTTCGTCCAGAGCCACTTTACTGGTATTCATTACCCTATCCTGTAGTCCGAACTCTCTACACTCCATAAGCTAACCTCTCAATGTCTAACCTAATATATATATATACATATATGAAAGTGCTATTGTCGCGGTCGTATGTACAATTTTGACAAGGCTGTATCTGCCCAAATAAGATTAAGGGTCTTCAACAGGTAACTACTCAGAATCTGTTTCGGAGTCTGCACCCGTACATGTCGCTCTGAGTAGCGGCTTCTTGTCTGAGCTAAATATTTACCAAAGAGAACCCACATAATAATGAAAAAATATATGTGAACGCGTCAATGCATAAGCTATATAAGTGAAGCTCTGCTACTAAATTCAAAGCTCCAATATGAATAAAGAATACCTTTCATACCAAACATAATTACAAAATTTGTTTTATGACACTTTTGTCCTTACTAGATTCTTTATTGGTAACAATATTACATTCTATATTTACCAGAAGGGGTAGATGGTCAGACAAGATTATTTCTGACCTTATTTATCATGTCAAAGATCTGTTTGGTACAAACAATACGTCGAATCCAAGATATGCTGCCTTGAGCATGGCTGACATGAGTAAAAGTGTCACAGTGAGAACCAGGTAGTTCCACATCTGCTGTTATTAAGCGCCCATCGTCACAACTGACAAGTTCATTGCCAAATGATGATTTAATGTCAGCATTAATGTCTTCAACCAGGCATATCTTACTGGTGTCTGTATTCCGTACAATAACTCCACACTTACCACAATACATCTGGAATTTCCCCACAGCTATCATGACACCAATATGGCAGATATACATTGAACTAAATTACCTAAAGACCTATTCTGAGATGTCAGCTTAAAACCAATGCTGCGATTATCATTAAATTACAAATTTTCACAGAAGCCCATCAGATATTTTTTCCATAAAAATACAGCTCTATTAAATGGCCTACCAACCATAACGCTCCAACTTGTACTCTTAATAAGTATTTTTAACAGATGTAAATCATTAAATAAGCCATGGTTCCCGCAGTGCATTAATCGTGGTGGTTCACTGCTTTCATATGGTGTTTTTATATCAGACAGGGAGTTCAGAAGCCCCTGGCAGCTGAAAGTTGTTATGTACAGGGACGTGCAATGGCACGCCCCTGTTATGTATAACATAATTAATATAAAATTAAAATACAATGATTAAGTTAAGAATTCAAAGAAACTGAAGAAACACCACATGAAATAAAATAAGGCTGTCCAAAAAGTCGCAAAAAGTCATTAATCAAGCTATGTTATGAGGTCTATTTCTCAAAACAAAGCTTGAACAATCACCCCAGTGGCCGAATGTTTGGGTTGAGGAGGTGGTTGACGTGTTTTCTGTATTACGTACGACTGTGACTATTACATTAATTATGTAAATCACCTTCATTCGATAATATATATAGGTCAGATCACATGTGGTGCTATATGATATCATATTGCCCACTTCTGCAACTGTGCTGATCATACTGCACCATCGTTTGCTTTTGTTTTTGTGCAAGAGGGGATTCTGTCTGGCTAAGAAATAATTGGCCAGTCAGATTATCCGTGCCATCAGGTTGCAGTCGCACGAAAAATGGCAGAGGCGGAGATTTACTCATGCAAGCAAGACAATCAAACACGCTTTGCCAACATAACAAACCACAAACGAGAGAATCATTCAAAACAAGGACACTTTGAATACAGGAAAGTCAACTGAACTGGCATTACAGTCACACACACACACACACACACACACACACACACACCACACACACACACACACACACACACATACATACACACATACATACATACATACATACATATATATCTATATATATATATATATATATATATATATATATATATATATATATATATATATATATATATATGCTAGCATTCCAGCACTCTATGCTCTGATGTTCAAATTTTACTCTTAGGCAAGGAATGAATTAAGCGTTTTGAAAAATTCTAACTGCAATATTTTTTCCATATTAATACAAATTGCAGTGATAACTTTTTAGATTGTCAACGTTGAGTGTTCAAATCTATTAAAACCAGTAACGTTGATTTATATCTATTAATATTGATTCAATGAATGTGCTCTTTGTGTGGTATGTACTAAAACGATTATGCACCTTAATTCAGGCAATATGACGCTTTATGAAGCAAAGAAAATCATCATCTACATCGCCCTTCAGCCTTATCGATATTGATTTTCTTTGTTCCATATTTTGCTGATAAAAGTGTCATAACCGCAGAATATTCCATGGCTGTTTTTGAATAGAGTGCTGATGGAGAACTCACCGAAAGACACAATATGTTGAATACGGTAGGATAATGTTAAATATATGGCGATTACACTTTCGTTTTAATGAAATGAAGAGTCATGTTAAGGTACTAGAAAAGAAACTGGGTATTGACATAAAGGAAAATTTTAAACTTAAGAGGGCCAAGAAGGGCTTATGGAGATAAGGGAAGTGGTAAGCATGATTATTTGTAAGTTGGGATCAAAGCACCTGGAAGGGGCATGTTGCGTGATCATGCAGAAAAGATGAGGTAGACAATAAATCGTGCAAAAGTAATGATCAGAGCTACAACAATTAATACACTAAACCAAGTGTTTACAGCAAAGGTTCTTCGAGAAATAGCAGTACCTGGGCTATTGTATGGGTCTGAAGTCATTTCGGTACGTAAGGTAAAAGAGACAGACTAGACATGGAAAGAAGCTAGAATAAGATGGGAAAATGGATCTTAGAAACACTCCCCCCCCCATACATAACAACTGAAGCAATTGCATGGGAACTGGAATGGCTTGGTGTTAATAAATGGACAAATCTAAGCTGATCTACCTGGGGTATTTCCCATCAATAGATAAAAGAGGCACTGACGAGTCTATATTAAAGCAGTTGAACAGCAGACTAAGTGGGATTTAAGGTATGGACAATTTCAGAACAATATGAACTTAAGAGCATGAATAAGTTAGCTGAGTGGAAACTAAAAGGTACGGAGACAGCTCTAGAGACATAGCTGGAAGGATGGAAGAAAGGTACCTCACGAAAAAAGTAGAAAGAGGGCACATCTGACAGTAGATAAACCAAGAAGAGTATGTGATGCAATGCAGGAAGGAAATCCACACTTTTTTTTCAGAGTAGGGCATGCATTATAAATCTAGAGAATATGAAGCAGAAATGGACAGCAGGAAGTGGTAAAAAGTGTGAGATGTGCAAAGAACAAGTGGGCGAGCCGACAGAACATAAGCTGTTATGGTGTAAAACACACACACACACACACACACACACACACACACACACACACACACACACACACACACATATATATATATATATATATATATATATATATATATATATATATATATATATATATATATATATATATATATATATATATCAAGGTGTTAAGGAGTTTTCAGGACATGGCAGGAAAAAGAGCCCGGTTGCGGGAATTTAAGATGACCGGGGCTCAGAACAGGATGAGTGTGCAGCCTGGTTCTTATATATCAAAAGGGAAGCCCCGGGGAGCTGAAAAGGCGTTAAGACTGCAGACTTTCTTGGTTGAGTGCTGCGGAAAGAGGAAAGAGGAAAGAAATGCTGGAATATCGGACAAGTGAAAAACAGACATAAGAGGAGTGGAGGTAGCCCTCGTCAGGGCTTTAATCAATGACTTTTGCTTGTGCATCGGCGGCACAGACACAACGCATGCGCAATGCCCTAGCCTCAGAGGCTGGGGACGATGTTTTGGTTTGGTTTGAGTTGGGTTCGTTTTGGGTTGGGTTAAATTGCGTTGCGTTGCGTTGCGTTGCCACGCGTTGGGTTGGGTTGAGTTGGGTTGGTTTGGTCGGCCATTTGTTTCCCGGCAGAACTGCGGTAAATAATCGGGGAGTAACAGAATTGTTACACAAGGTCTGATTGCAAGTAACGCATGTACAGTTCCTTTTCTGAAAAAGCAAAGGGTAGTATCCCCTACCACTGCATGATGTTGTTAGTTGGTATTTCTATGTCACCACTGTTTGATTCAACAACTTTACGCAGCTGCGCCCCACATAATTTTTTAATGGGCACCTGGCTTTCAGTTGAAGACTTTAAAGTCAAATTATAGATACTGTGCTCTGCATAATGTGCTACTTCATGAGTAAAAATTCTGTCTGCCACCAGGAGGCCTTCTACGCTGGTTTCATATCCGAAAGATTTAGTTGGCCGCTAAGTTGCTAAATTTCTTGCTTTCACCGCAAAAGGCACAATTTTACTACAAACTGCAGGACGAGTAGTAGCATCTTGCCTGCAAGGCATTCCTAGAAATATGGCCCATTGTGCAAAACAGAAACAGGAAGTTGCTCACATCTTCACGGGCACCTGTGCTGTGGGGAGTTAACAACACAAGCTTCGGCGCGTATAAATGATTCAAGTTACCACATTGGGCTATGCTATAAACTGACGCTTTGTAATATTACGATGACATTTCAGAAACTGGTGATACGTGCTTATTCCTCGAGCTAACCCTATAAATTGAAATATTATCCAAGAATAGTGTCTACGGATCTACCAAGGTAAATACAACCCATATACACGAGCTGTAGAAGATGTACTGAATTACTGGCAATTCTGCCTACAGTGTTAATGGTAGATATGTAAATACATTTCAGTTTGTCCAAAGTAGCTACCTTGGTAGAAAGGAGTGTAGTATTGCATTTTTTTGCATTCATTTTGGCAAGAAGTAGCCATGACTTTGCAATGTACCGTGGCGGTAAGTTAGTAATTTGGGACTATGTAGCTGAAATTTGACAGACAGAAGCTTGAATTTGGCAGTACATCACAGTAAGCTGGCCGTTGTTGTTGTAATTTGCCTGTACCTTAATGACTTTTGAAAGAAAGTTTAGTGAAATACAGTATACTCAAATATGAACAGACGAGACAATTTATTGAAAAAAACTAAAAACAAGATATTAGGAAAATGGCCCGTTTAGTAAATGACAGATATTGTAGCGCGTAATGTCTTACATGACATAGGAGATCACATATTTCCATTATCGAATTCTGGCGTCAGAAAAGCGCTCAAATGTTCTCAAAACTGCGCATAAAACTTTCAAATATAATATTACAATCTCTTCAACAGGACTGTGGTTACCTTGCTGACCGCATGAGACCTGGGGTCAAGGTTTGTGCGTGAAAATAAAAAATGGTAAAAGGTCGACAATAAATTGCGTTATATTTGTCATGAGAGGATAAATGTCTTCAAGAAGTGACAAGTGGATACCAAGTCATTAAAAAAATGCCGTTTGGAGTGAAAGGATTGAATTTTTGTCATAAACAGCCATCTTGTAAGATGCATGTTTAATCTGAATTACGCTGCACAGACGAATACGCCTATGGGCCAGGGAGTGCTGCCCTTTCCAACTTTACGAAACGGGGAAAGAAACGTTACCCCCGATCTTTTTTTCTTTACAGTCAGTTAAAGCAAACGAACACTCACAATATATATGTTATATGTGTATATATATATATATATATATATATATATATATATATATATATATATATATATACATATATATATTATTCAAGCTCAGCTGTAGTCTTAAGGTTTGTACTGGCTGCATTGAGTACGGAATTAGATATTTCTTTCGTTTACAGTTTTTTATATAACAAGTTGTATAATGCATTGTTCGATAAGATATCACGCAGAAGGCCAATATTATAACATATACGAAAGTCAGTAATCACGTGAAATCCTCATCAACCAAATAACAGAATAGTTTGTGAATGCATGGAGAAATTTTAAAATTAAGAATTCATATACACTATTTAAGCACTATTTGACATGATGGCATGGTTGGCACAAAATTTCAAATATCAATATTATCAGGTGAATTGTTTTACTTTTCTTCTCTTTTCATTTTGGGCAAACATGTGACATGTATTCTTAATATCGTCAACCTCAATCAAAACTATTACTATAACTTCTGTGTGGTCAGTAAAACTACATGTGAATATGGAAATGAGCTATATTGATATTTAGCTAACGCAAAGGTAGCCCCCATGGTCCAGAAATATATGTGACTCAGCTGGGTCAGAAAAAGTCAATAAAATCTGTTAAATTATCAGGCATTGTAAATTGTGAGGAATAATTTATCTTAAATGTCATTGACACGTTATTATCGAAACTTTATCAATGAAATTAATAATATAAACGCAATAAAATATTGCGTTTAAAATTATATACCAACAGCTAGTAATCACCCCGCAATAAAATATGACAATATGCTAACATTGATATTGATATTGATATTGATACAGGCACATACTGAATTTTCAGTTGACTCTGGGAAGAGCAATATTTTGGAAAAGCAAACATGCTCATTAACATCCAACGCCACTGATCTTGAATAGTGAAGTGCTGGCATAATAATAATAATAATAATAATAATAATAATAATAATAATAATAATAATAATAATAATAATAATAATAATAATAATAATAATAATAATAATAATAATAATAATAATGATGATAATAATAATAATGATAATAATGATAATAATAATAATAATAATAATAATAATAATAATAATGATAATGATAATGATAATGATAATGATAATGATAATGATAATGATAATGATAATGATAATAATAATAATAATAATAATAATAATAATAATAATAATAATAATAATAATAATAATAATAATAATAACCTTACCCATTGCTAGGGAATAACATGCCTATAAACTATACATTGAAATTAAGTCAACCAGCAATTAAAGTCAGAAATCAACTCATATAGAATCACAAAAACTGAATGGAACTGAAATAACACGGATGGCAAATAAATACATGTATGATTGTTTTTATTGACTGTCCGTCTTCAACTTGGCACTTAAAGGCATAGCTTGCATGGTTAGCAGTGTCGCCAGTGTGGTTTTGAAAATTATAAGGAGACGCTAAGCACTGCAAAGGATCAACCATCCCAACAGGACTAGCATACTGATGGAGTGACCCACTACACTCAGCACAGCCCACTTCAGAAGCGCCTTGTTCGCCAAGAAAGACTGCAAGGGAAGACATCTCAGTGTAGACAACTCTTGATACCTTTGTACCATATGCCAAATATTCTGCGAACAGGTGATAAACACAGTGTCTGTAAGATGAGTTAGCCAGGGCTAAACGGACACTTAACATATTTAGACATGAAGGATAAATCTAGGGCAGCAAATATAGAAGAATGGAGCGACCTTTTACTGAGCCACGTGTTTCAATGACATGCCTTGTCCTTGGAATGAATCTAAACACTTCAAGTTGCCCTGGCTTAAAGAAATACTCTTTAATCCATAAGAGACAAAGGGCACGCCAATTATTTTCCACAGGTATGTTTTAATGCTGATGAAGAGATCAGGATCAGGCATGCATATACCTGCAAGACTAAAACTAAACATTGCCCTTCTTGATGTTGCCTGTTAAGAGAGACTCTTATTACGCTCATTGGTCTGAGCGCGCTCCACCTCTGAGTCAGGCGGCGTAGGGTTTACCCGTAACCAGTCACTGAGTCAACACCTTTCCTGTGCGTATTCTTGGTTTTAAAAGCGAGGATACCTGATGACTGAGAACATCCTCATTTGCTCTGTTGAAACTATTTCTCGCTGTTTACCGGTTTTTCCAACAAATTGTTTTTACATGGTTATCCAAGCTGGCATGTTTTTCATTTACTCCATCAAAGTTTTGACACATGAAGCAGGCTGATCATAATGGCTTTTGTGGTGAGATGAGAGATGAAAAAAAGTGTATAATACGATTTCGTGAGGCATAATTGCCGCAGCACTGTTGCAAGCCATTCAGATATCCACGGTTCATGCAGGCGCAAATCATGCGCAATAAATCGATGTGGTACAGCTGATGAAAACCTTTGTCTTCCTGTTTTGTTTCATTCTTACTTTGTCAACGATAAAAGATTTCTGAGTTTTGACTTTGATGACAGTCAAACTGACAGATACTGTTCATCACATTATTAATTGACTCTGTAAATTTGGTGATATGTTCAAGTGACTCCACTCCTACGACTATACGTCTAACACAAGGGCTGATCAAGAAAAATTTCTTTAAATTTGTGTGTGTGTGTGTGTGTGTGTGTGTGTGTGTGTGTGTCTCTGTGTGTCTGTGTGTGTGTGTGTGTCTGTGTGTGTGTGTGCTGATAGTGTTGGCGGGGGTAATGGTGTAAGGACTGCAATATGTGGTCCTGAAGCATGTTCTACGGCAAAAAAAATAGACACACCTTCAACGCAAAGCGTTGACTGAAGGGTCCGCCAGGAAAAAATGCTGTCAATTGGTCAAATTAGGTCATGGGGCCCCAAAATCTAATCACTTCATCTTGGCCTGCTAGATAAGCGTATTGCCAAATTTGAGCAAAATACAAGAACGCATTCTGTAGATATCGCAGTAACGAGAATATGCACATCCGGACGGACGGCCGAATGAAAATCCAGACGGACAACAAAAAGCCCCACCCCTCATGGGGCAGATCCTTGATTACAATCACCCGTGAATAAATGTTGCTTTTGAGTTCCAAAATAAACAGCTACCGCCCAACTTTCCTTTTTTATTGGAGCAAAGAGTGGAGCGCAATCAAGGCATCTTACGAACAAAATGGATGCATTTTCATATAAAGGTCGTCCGAAATTCTGCCCAGAAAGTTTGCATTTCCCGATTGTCCTACACACATTTTTTTTTTCAGTTTGAACCAGTAAGGGAAGATCCTGTTGATCGGGTCATGTTGTAGTATCGCTTTCATAAATAGCAGGGGCTTATACAGGATTCCGGTGAGGGTCTTTCCAACCAATATGAATAATATCATGGGCACATGTGAGGGGCCATTTGGCCGCAAAAGTTGTGCTTGAGGAGTCCGCCACATCCTGCCTTGTAAAAATTGCATTTATGTGCGAATAAGAAAAGCCTTAATAAAAAAAGGATCAGTCTCCCTGATTCCTTATAGGTACCTTTTGCCGGCACCCCTCCCCCCCCCCCCACATTCTTGCCTTCATGAAGTGGGCTTAGTTGAATGTCCAATCCTCCCCCAGAAGTTAAACTCCTGAACTTAGGCCTTCCATGAACTATAAACTAAGGCGTTCCATGAAGGCATGGCAGCCGTCTATACCCTCCTTCGTCAGGCATGGACTAGACCTGCCAAGCTTTCATGGAGCGGGCTTAGTTGAACGTCCAATCCTCCCCCAGAAGTGGTGAAATCCCCTAATTACATCAGCAGGCGTCAAAAAAATCAAGTTTCCGGACCAAAATTAACAATGCGATGTATTCATGTATGTACGTACGTATGGTTGTAAATATGTATGTACGTATGTATGCACTTGTGAATGTGCGTACGCACGTACATACGTACACACGTGATGTATGTATATATGCATTTAAGTTTTACTGACTATGTGCATAGTCAGATTTAACGAATCAGAAAAGATAAAGAGATGGTGGCTGTGTGAAGTGTAATATTCGTGCAATGTGATCGAAAATAAAAGACCCATTAAATATTCTTCCGCAACCGCATCTTAAAAGCAGCTGCCCAAATCCACCTACTCATCCATCCACCCAACCCCACCACCACCACAAAGAGAGAAAAAAATCAGCGTTTTCTCGCAGCAGCAATGGGAAGGTAGTTACTGTTTCTGCGTCCCCTAATTTCTTGTTAGAGGCAAACGCTTCATACCGTGTAAGGAAGGCTTTTGCGTCTTTCGTTCCAGTTCAGAAGGGTTCTGGAACTAACTATGCACCTGTCATATCCTTGTCCAATGAAATATCCATTTCCAAATGGGATAAAGGTTCAGTTAGAGATGATGGAATCTCAAGTATCGTTTACTCGTTAAAACAATGTTAGCTATATTCTTCCAGTTCCTGTTCTGAAGAATGTCACCAACTTTGTCAATTTCCCGAGAAAGTATCCAACTTTGTCTAGTATTGAATGCTGGTGGAACAGTAATGTTGTTAAGGTGGAGACATCCATCTAGTAGTCTCTTATCCCGGATTTTGTGCCCACAATTGCCACCAATAATTTGGTCATCCAGTGAGAGGTAATGAAAAGTCCATGATTCTGGAGCGACCCGTCGTTTATTGCTGTCTCTTTTCGCATAAGGAATTCACTATCTCCCTTTCATTACCATTCTCCCCCTTTTCCCTTCTTTTTATCTCACTATTAATGCTCACGTCTTCTGATGACTCTGTCTACCGTTGGGATTAACTATTTATCTCATTTGAGTTATTTTAATATGTTATATTTACTGAAATTTTTATGGGGTGATGGATTCGACCGATTTACATCAATTTGTTTTGTACATAATGTAGCCAATTTTTGGAAGCCGTGGAATACTGGTCTATTGTGTCAAGTACGTATGTAAGACAATGCAGGGAGTTTTATGGTGTTTCACATCCAACTGTTCACATTATCTCCTACACTATCTGCTTCTGTGTCAGCATTAGTATGGCTTCTCTCTTAATTCTACGGTGGTGAGATAAAAGGAGCTTCATAATGCATCGATCGGTAGTTTTCTAATCTCGTCTGTGGAAACAAAAAGTATATAAAATATAAATGTGGTTTACCTTTCGTCGTTCGAAGATCAAATGTAATTCAGTCTTATCATGCGATACAGTCTTCCAAGCCTTTTGTACTTCACATTCCATTAAGCTTACATCTAGGTGAAAATTTCAAGGGCCCAAATGACCTGATCTTTGAGCTTTAGAAGTCCCATGAAAATTACAAAAATTGTAGAGTGTTACAATATCTACAATTTAAGCCCATAATGAACCAAATCAGATGAAACTTGGCCAAGTTATGGCTAGATAAAAATTTCAAAATGCCAAATAACCTTATCCTTTGACTTTTATAGGTCATATACAAATTACAAAAATGTCCAGTGTTGCAATACCTACAAACGGAGTTCAACATGATAAAAATTGGATTAGCACGGGAAAGTTGGTGTCATTTTTTTAACGCCGGTTATTTCAATAATTTACAAGTGTAACTCCAAGAAAGCATGCCAGTGTACAACTGTAAGATACCAGGATGTACCATAGATAGCAGAAAACACGGTCACCATGAAAAACATTGACACAAAACCTGAGACAAAACCTGTACAAATTGGGGCCTGCATTGTGGCACAACTAACCATGCATTAAGTCACCCTTGATTGACTCGGTGAGTTCTGAGGGATTAGCCTTGGGCGCACTTCTGCCAGTGCTTTGAAGATCCTCGCGCTTGGCTGACCACTAACCAGATTAGCGCTTGACGGGTGCAATCAGAAATTAACAGTAAAGCACCTGACCTAAATTCGCAATACACTGTCTGCAAACTTTGTTACCTGATCACTGGCACACTGTAAGCCTTCAAGCATTTTCAGATCAGCTGTTATTATTTGTTTAAGATTGGCGACATTAAACAATAAATAAATATCGAATAATTATTATTAAAGCCAGTATGGATGGCCCCTTCTTCCGTGACTATTCCCCAGACCTGATTCAGTGCCTTGCCTTGCGAGGTTGGTCTTGTACAAAGTGCCTTCACATACAAAAGTTTGCATGGAACAAAGTTCGACAGCACGTGTAACTTAACCCCATGGATGTGCCCCTGTTCCGCAAGTTGGTAGCCCCTGGATTCGCGGCACTTCTGAATATTCTTGGGTGTCCAGTCACATTTGCTTATTAGGTAGGCAATCTTTAGAAACTTCTCAAGGTCAACCACTTTCATCTTTGAGAATTTGTCGTGTAGTTTATTTTCCGTCTGTTCAATCACGTTAATCGCCGCTCCTCCGTCGTCCGTATTTCCCGCCATGTTCACTGAAACTGAACGATCACTGTTGCATGTCGATTCTCTAATGGGTTTCGCTGTCACGCTGTGTTGGTCACGGCCTACTATTACCCCGGGAAAGCTTGACCGCGGAATTGCGTTACCAGCATGTCGGGCATGCGCGGAGGGAAAAATTCTACCATGCGAAGCCTGGTGTTAAAAAAAATCCCTAACTCGGAACGCCAGATCGAGTTATGGCTAGAAGAAAATTTCAAAGGGCGAAATGACATTGACCTTTGACCTTTAGAGTCAACATGTAAATAACTGAAAATAAATGTGAAGGGTTACAAACCTATGATTTGAAGTTGGATTGGCACCTGGACCTATGATAGTTTTGAAGATATTCAAGATTAAAATGTTCAAATGGTCCTAATTTGCATAAATTGCCAAACCGTCAAGCCTCTTAACGAAAATCCAAGACTTTGTGTGTGCTGGTATGATCATGCCAAGTTTGGAGTTTTTGCGTACAATAGTTTTCAAAATAAAAAAAGTCGGACAAATTTGCCGCTAAAGAAAGAGAGAGATAGAGACAGACAGACATACAGAGAGAGAGAGAGAGAGAGAGAGAGAGAGAGAGAGAGAGGGGGGGAGGGTGTGACTGAAGGAGAGAAAGAAAGAAAGAAAGAAAGAAAGAAAGAAAGAAAGAAAGAAAGAATTATGACAGTTGCCGTTTCCACGTAATTTCCCCGTGTTCTTTATTAGTATGATTGTCAACGCAGGGGACTGTTCACCTGTGTTATGACGTCATTCTTTGTTTCTTTTGCGCGGTTGGTCCGTTCTGCTCCGTCAGACATGTTGCAAGGTTTCTGATCTGAGTAGAAAAATTATGTGTGTAAGTTGGCACATGTGGGTACATATGATAATATGGAAGTTTTTTTCATCTCGTAATTACGAGACAAAATCTCGTAATTACGAGATAAAAACTCAGATTTACGAGATAAAATCTCGTAATTACGACTTTTTAAGATAAAAAATTGTTGGCACCATTGATCCACCATATATAGGCACTCAGATCCCACGAACTGTGGGTTTGTTTGCTTGTTTGTTTGTTGTTTTTTTTTTTTTTTTTTTCGTTTGATATCAACTTATCTAAGAATAGGCCGACAGACTTGATAGACTATAACAGGACCCCCTGAATTGCCACAAGACAACAAGGATATTTCCAAAGTACACAAATAGGAAAAAATCCATAATTATTAAAAAAACAGGGAAAACGTTTCTCCTTTATTCTTTATGCCTTCATTTTTTTTTTTTTTTTTTTGAAGGGGGGGGGAGCCATTTCATTAATTTATCCTCGATATTTTCTTTGAGTTGAGAACTATTACTGTCACAGTCGAACTCTGTTGCCGATAACTTGGGGCCTATGCCAAGTCTGGTGAATAATGTCACAGTCTGCTTGGTGCGGGTAAGACGTAGCGTAAGACCGTCACGAGAGGTGGGTATACTTTAAAATCGCTTTGGTGAGGACCATAGTTTTGCATGGATGGTATAATAGGGACAGATAAAGCGACAAGGGCATGAAGGCCATGCAGAATTGAACATCCAAGTACTCGCAAGAGAGTGATTTTAATTTTATCCGTATCATTTGTGTTACTCAATGGTCAGAAACGTAACAATTTCTTGAGCAGTTTTTTGTGTTAAGAGGCCCCCAGATAATTGCATTCACATATTCTATGCCATTTCCAGAAGTGGCAAAACACAGTACAACACCATCAATACTCAACAGCGCAACAGACAGTAGGTTTCAACATCCGTTCGCGCGCTTGTAGGCGAGGCATTATGAAAACAGATCCCTTTAATGTAAACAAATAAACAGTGAAGATCTGTTCATTTGGTTATACTATCGAATACATATACATAAAAATATGTAAGGAATCAAATTCAAATGTCCTGTATATATGATATAGCAATTTGGCATGTGCTAAAGATAACTGAACAAATGCCAACGCCCCTGGATGAGGATTCCATTTTAAGAAAATGATAAAATGATGATTCACATTAATGGATACGATGTAATATCTGTAGAGGTAACATGTGGTAATATGACATAAATGTACAATATGAATATGCCAAGAGACACATCTCACGGCCACTGAAGATTACAACGCAGAAGTAGAAAACATTCACCAGTGGTATGAAACAGTTGATGTTTTCTGGAAATGTAGAGTGGATATGTTGTTTTGATTGTGTAATGGTTTCTGGCAATAAGTCAGGACAGGGCCAGCAAAACGTATCAAAACTGCAGCATTATAGCGACCTTGCTTTCCAGACCTCGCAAGCGGCCTTCTCGGCGACGTCTTTACGCGTAAAGCTTGCCTCGCGCTCAAGCACTCAGCCCCCTTTACATAAACTTACCTCTCGGAACCTGAGCCGCGGGAAAGTATTCAACACTGGTACATTAACAAAAAAAAAAAAGAGGACACCTGAAGGTACGACGATCATTAGATCCATGACAAGATTCAAAAATTATAAAATGCATCAAATATATAGTGATACCGAACGGAGCAAGCTCTATATATATAACAAATGATTTTAAGTAAGGTAATTCGTCAATCCAGACCTACTGTCTATACAACTTGTAAAAGGTGGTCACATCCAAATTATCATCATCATCAACCTTCAGTAGTTCCCCAGCGCAGTGTTTGGGAACCCATTCACGTGGATCATTGGCTCACATTCAGTTCTCTTATTCGCTGTATTTGGCATTTCTAGTTTTCCCAGATTTAACATCATTTGGGTGAATTTTTGTTCATCGGAGGTCACAATTTTCTCCGATTATTGCCATTTTTTTCCTACATGGAATTTGAAATTTCCGGCTGGCCTGGTAACAACTACGCATGGCAGAAGTTTCAGAATGCCCAATCACTGTGTGACATAGCTATCCGGGGGTGGCTTTTTGCATACACGTGTAG
>OZ026624.1:76213710-76486210 GCA_964020975.1 Hermodice carunculata
AATGTCTCTCTTCATAATGACATGTTTGCCATAAAACATTAAGCAGGCATTCGTACATTATCAGCTGGTATTTTTAACAGTCCTACGTTTGTGAGGCCTATATTTCATTACTTGTTGTGTGTTGATATATGAGGCGTCATGCTTGTTTTGAATGGAAAAAAATTTGTTTCACGCTCATAATGGCTTCAGTTATTACATGGAAAAATAATGCAAATTCTGGTTACTTAATTACTAGATACATTTATGTATATTACATTCGTACACTTCACCCGGACATTTCCGTATTGCTATACAATCACCATACAAAATTAAAGGGGGTTGGCACAAGCTCTATTGCAAAATAAAACTGCAATAAAATATGAAACATGTTAGTCACATTACTAACTTCAAACAGTGTCTAACTGCAGTCACCAACAATATCTCCAATCGCCACCAATCGGGCAGGGAAGCTAGGTGCCTTGGCACGCTTCCGCTTTACCTTTTTAATACAACCTTATAGTCCACCTAAGACAGGTGTATGAACCCCTATATGGCACTGTATCTGAAGATCCACTCAGAATGAACGGACGACACTTCACAGAGTGTTATCGCATGGGTATACCTCTATTTTCTGAAAATTTAATAATTCATGCACCAACTGAGTGGATCTTCAGATACAGTGCGATATAGGGTCCATACACCTTACTTAGGTGGACTATAGCTTCTACTTGACACCGAAATGTAGAGTGAAGGTTTCAAATCTCATGCCATGATCTCGCCAGAGAGAAAATACGAGATTAGCAATCATGGGTACAGCCACTTTCGCCATTTTCAATCATATCTCATCTTATCGATGATGAACGTTTATTAATTCTCAGTCTTAATACCGAAGTACAAATTCACTGACGGAATCTTTTTAAATTAATGATTTTTGTTCCACATGTTTGAAATTCCTGGGACTATAGAACTATTCATACTTCAGAGTGAAGAATGCTTCTGAGTTCCATGCGCAAAGCGTGAGACGCCAGGCTGCAAATAGCCAAACAATCAATATAACAATTTTACATATTCAAAATGGCTGATCTTCGTATTCACCGCCTTTGCAATTAAAAAGTTGGTTTCATGATTGAAAATACAATTTGTGCAGTGGACGAGAAATAGTGAAGATAAGTTTTTGACACAATCACTTTGTTAAGATAGATTTCGTAGGAACACGCGTCCGGCCTGGCGCTTTTCGGCGAACGTCGTCACATCGACCGCCGAGAAAACAGGGGGAAAGAAAGAAAGGGAAAATTGATTTATATGATTTACCGGCCTTATACTAATCAATCTTTTATTTACATCAATTGCTAAATATGTATCACCGAGCTGCAGCGAGGTGCTAGTTTTCCATATTCTTTGTACGTAACTGTTTAATTTAACTACTTTCTGATGAAAAATTCCAAAGGAGCGCACGCTCAGGGGTTTGATGGTGCTCCATTTAGGTCTTTTGCTGTTATCCATACCTGAATATGGTTATAGTTTGTTTGTATCTGTTTAATACATTATTACACTCTGAAGACAATTCCCTGAGCGTAAGTCCGGCCTGTTGCATCCCGGGCAATGTCACCGCATAGACCGCACAGAATACATGGGGGGGGGGGGGGGGTTATTTACTGGGATTTGCCAGTGCTTCCAGCCTGTTTTTTGCCTACGTCCATAGCCAAATATAGTTAACTTCGTTTGAATGTCCTGAATGCAATTACTTTCTAAAGGCAAATTTCATAGCAGCGTACACCCGGCTTGCTGCTTCCAATGTTGTCACTTCGACCGCACGTAATACACAGGGAATAGGAAAAAAAAAAAAAACAGAAAAGCAATTGATTTACGGGGGTTTGTCGGCGCTACCTGCCGATCTTTTGCTTACATTCATATCTAAATAAAGATATACTTTGTTTGGATCTCTTTGATACAATTACTTTCTAAAGACAAATTTCATAGGAGCGTATGTCCTGCCTGTTGATGCCTGAACCTGTGTTGTCATTTCGACCGCACATAATACGGCGAAGAATAAGAATAAAAAAGAGCAATTGATTCACAGGGGTTTGTCGGTGCTACATGCCGAAGAAGCCTGACCCTGCCCCCCCCCCCCGTACTTCGGCACGCAGGCGCCCTGAGAAACTTGCAGCCTATATTCTCCATGCATTTTTTGTAAATAAGAATCAGAACTCTCCATTTGGGAAAAAAATGCAATATTTCAATGAATGTATTCCACATACGATTTAATTTTTTATATAATTGTCTATATTGAATATAATATGCTAGCTTATCTGTGCATGGGCCTATATTTAGAGAGAAAGAAAGAAAGAGAGAGAGAGAGAGTAGAGCCATACACACACACACACATATATGTGTGTGTGTGTGTGTGTGTGTGTTACAAGCTAGCCTTTATTGAGGATTAAAGATGTGCTCGCTTTTCTATTGTGCTTGTTCACATATTGGCTTACACGTATTGGTAACCTACATAAAACTAATATGTATTTTGTTAAAACAAGCTTTTCTTCGAGTCCTTCGGCTTCCTCCACCAAACAAGTAGGTAGGAAAGTATACGTCATCATCTGTGCCATGGAGAGTGATTAATATAGGCTTGGCCTGTTTCGCAATCCATATAACAGATATGGGTCCATACTACACTTTCATCTGATTTGTTTAATGTTGGGTATTTTAACACGGTACATTTTTGCAATTTATATGTGACCTGTAAAGGTGTAGGTCATTTGGGCTTTGAAATTTTTATTCTCCGATAAGCGTAATGGAATATGAAGTACCAAATGACAACGGTTGTAGCATTTATATTTACAACTGTTTGAAGGCACACATACAGATTTGCTTTCAAGCATATATTTTTGTCTATTTGTTTGTTTGTTTGTTTGTTTGTTTGTTTGTTTGTTTGTTGTTTTTGTTTTCACATGCGTGCGTAGCCTCCTCGCTTATAACATTGAGCGATAGTAGGGAGAAAAGCTGAAAAAGCGATATATTTCCCTTCCAATGGCTCTATGACCTTCACCTTAAAAACTTCAGATCTTCATAAAATCAATCTGAAACTTGCACCACAAGTCAGCTATCATTAGAGCTCCACAATGCGAATCGCTTAATAACTCTTCGAGTCATGGACCAAAGAGTTGTTTTCTGGTAAGCAGGTCAAAAATAAGTCACAGAGAAGAATTTATCATATCATGAGTAAATCAACTTAGAGCACACACTTCTGATGATATGGTAACATACAATTTTGGACCTTATATATGGATTTCGTCAGCCATAAATCGACTGAGAGGAATGTGCACATTGATGACATAACATCCCGTATTTGTTTGTTTGTTTTTAGCAATGACCCTACAACATTGGCTTTCAAACATTTTTAAAAGAATGCATGTTTTATGATTGCTCCTTACCTTAAGTTGTCAAAAAATAAAACAAAAGAGAAACAAAGCAAGTCAAACAAAACAAAAACAAACAGAAACAAACAGACAAATAAAAACGGAGACAAACACACACACACAAGAAAAATTAAGACCTGCAATCTGTTGGTAACGTTTTGAATTATGGCCAGAAACTTTTATTGTTAATTGGGATGACGATGAGAAAAAATATGTCAAGATCGCTGATAGAATATTAAGTACACATTTCACTCATAACTAGACTCTTTTGTGCGGGGACATCACGAAATGGCCTTATGTTGTCAGATTCCGAACGCTCAAAATTTAAAAGAAAAAAAAAAAGACGGGTTTCTAAAACTATTTTCGTGGTGATAATAGCTTAACCTTCAACTCGTATCGTTAGATGTAGCCACCTGGAATGTACTCCCACCGTCAAGATTCTCATTGGAGTTCTCTTTGCCCGAACCGATTCACACATATTCACGTAAAAAAAAAAAAAAAATCCTGTAAAATTTGGACATTCGCCGAATTTTGCGCCAGGTACGGAAATATCACCGAAAACATGTCACTAGCTATGGATGAAATTTTAGGCTAGAGACCAAAACTATGTTTGAATCGTGGTGATTTAATAAGCTCGGAAAATCATTTTAAACACACTCACAAAGAAGGGGCGGATGTCCAAAATGAATTTAGTCTCCCTAGATCAAGGGCAATTGAACACACACACACACACACACACACACACACACACACACACACACACACACACATATATATATATATATATATATATATATATATATATATATATATATATATATATATATATATATATATATATACATATATATATTTCGAAAATGAAATGTATAAATATATCCGACCAAAGCGTGAGTTTTTGTCTCTACATGTAAGCTTGATAAGAAGGATTAATGTAAAGCCATGTAAAAAGGAAGCAAGACTGTCGATCTCAAAAAAAGACCGTAAGCATCTCACGTGTAAAAGATAGCTCTGACCCGTCGCAATTAATAGATAAAACGGCAGGAAATAGCAACACAATTGGTGCGGAGTGCATGGCTATCCCTTGAAATTTAGACTACCCCTACACTCTTCATCAAAGGGATTTACCTGTATATTATCTAATGTGCTACTTCTTTGCGCTTGAAGATGACACAGACAGTTCAATCACTGTGCGCATTTCCTTTCTTGGACTTCTTGATCAATGCAAAGTAGCTAATCCGGAGGCTCCCCAGGCTGGTAGACTCACATTTCCAGTGTGTAGAGCGACGCAGAGAATAAAAATTCTCTAATTAGGTGCATGTCACCTTTTTTATAATCACAGAAACATCCGATAGTTTTCAAATCAGACATACAGGTTCATCTGTCAATTGCACCGAAATGAAATTTGTACCTTAACATAAAATAAAGTAAATTATTGGAAGACCCGTAATCTATTTAGTAAAAAGCGTTCTTTGATGTCTCTATACCATTTACATTATTAGAGGAATAATTCTTAAAAGAGCAAACAGGAGACCTCCAACCTTTAAATTATATATTTTTTGCGCGTATAAACGATAAGAAAAACAGACGTCGTACAGTACAGTGTATGATTTGGCATCAAAATTATTGATTCAGAAGCACATGTGACCTAGTGAGCTTTTAATTAAATTTTTTTCAGTAATATATGTGGCTTTTAAATTTAATTAGTCATATATTTGAAAAATCCACATAGCAAAACGAATGTGCTTTCAGGGTATATTTTTCTTGTTGTTTAAGAAATACAAACCTATAGGTGTTTCTTAGACAATTAGAAGAAGGATGAAACAAATTAAACAATTTCACGTATCACCAGGCTCCACTGTATGGTAACTTCACTCTCTAAATTTCACCCAAATGATTGATTATTATATTTCACATTTCCTTTAATTTTGTCGTTGAATACATGGATATGTATTCAGATGACACTTTATCAATCAAGTAATGCTCTGCATTTTCTTTTCGTTTGTTTTTTGGATTTTTTATTTTTTTAAATTTTTTTTCAGTTTTGTTTATCTTTTTTTAATTCTGTCAGTATTAACATGTTTACTTCTATAAAATACACGCATTAAGCTGAATGTTTGCATGGGGAAATATTATTGAAATCACTATTTCAGTTTTTGTATAATATTCTAAAATTTTCATTGTGATACTTTAATGTAAAGTTTCCGGCATATATTATATAGAATAATGACCAATTTACACAAAGTCATGCTTAAAATAAAATGTGCGACTGATTACAGGCAAAAACGTTTAGCTGCCTCTCTTCCTTGCAAATCCTCTTGCCGTTATTTATGCCGTTGGAGCTACTTTCGGTACAACGCTAGACTAACAGTTGAATGAGTAGACCTTATCATCAGTTTGTTGTGGTTATACGGAGGAGAAAAAATTGCGATTGGCCATGACAACAACCTAAAGTGAATCGGAGACCAAGGGAGACCGAAATTCTCATTGTGCCTGTGGTTGTGAGTTGAGAATGTCAGTGGATGAGCTGATTATCTGTACTTGGACGTTATCTCTATGGTTGCATTCTAGGCGTCCCAAAATTGGCAGTAAAAGGAAATGATTACGAGGCTGCGTGGTGTGAATAGTGTAATTTACTACAACCGTGCACAGCGTCTTGTTTGTAGCGATTTCTTTAGATGCGTTTTGTGGTGTTCATGGATATCCCACGCGACGGGGCAATTGACCACAAGTCAATGTTTCAAATGCGGTTATTTCATAAACGATCAATTCTAGTAGATAAATATGGTTTGATATGAAACGCCCACTAAGACGCCGTTTAGTCTGTTGTCCCAATAATGTATAATCATAGTCTTGAACGTCATGCTTCCGATAATACATGTACCTCGCCAAAATTGTAAGTGATATCTAGACATGCAGTTCAATTACCATATGTTCGACTAAAACTTTACATTAAATTATGAGAGTTCACAAATGTAGATTTTTAAAGAGAACATTCTATTTAAATTCTTTAGCCGCCTTTTTCGTATCTCAATTTTGAGTGAAATCTTGAAATTTTCTCCGTATGATTATCGGTATTTAGTTCTTTTCTGCAACACATTTCGAGTCTTATGTGGTCAAGGACAGCACATCAATCCTAGTATCCTCGCAGAAGGAAGCCAAATCTGTATGCGTTCGTTGATATTGTTCATGAGATAAAAAGAGACGTCTCATTTTCGCAAAGTGACCTCTGCAATACATCATATGATATTCATTTGGCGCACTTAAGTACAATTATGATCTTGGGTTAGGTGAACTGAAGGGAAGCACTGGAGAAAACCGCTAAGCTGATAATGTGTGTGGAGTGCCGAAAAAGTTGAATATTACGAGACCTTTCTGTCAGTGGGCATTTCCTTTGCTCAGGAACGAGCTTTTGTCGTCTGTTCAACGTGCCTTTTCTTCCAAACAATTTAGCCTTTTACACATCACGTGAGCTATGGGAAAAAAACCGCTTGATATAGGTGCGAACCAATATCATCCATCTGACTGCTAAGCAGGTTTGATTTGATTTGATTTGATTTGATTTGATTCAGGCAATCATCATAAAATATAAATACACAGAGTAAAATATCTTATAAAAGGAACTTAGAGCAAAACAAAAAATTGGTGAATCATCCAAGCTTTCGTGAAATGATGACTACCTGGGATATATAATTCGTTATTTATGCACCACCCATGTTTGTGCAAACATCTCATGTACATGTTCATTATAAAGTTCAGGTGAATCTCGATGTCTCCGTGCGGGTAGTTTGGTTGTATACATGTATTATCGTGGTCACAAAGCAAGCTGCCCTTGTCTACACTATTACTTCTCACTAGTAGACACTGACGAACCATTTTTTTTCTTGAAAATTATATCTCTTTTGCATGAAAAATAAAATCCATGAGATGTAAAGATACCATCGCGCAAAGAGCCACACCATAAGAACACTCGTCAATGGACAAGCAAGTATACCTGCTAATTGTCGCAAAGGGTTCGTCTGAAGCCTCACAGCACTAAGAAAGTCACGGAGGTTAAGTATACACTTGGAGCTCCCCCCCCCCCCTTTCCCCGTTTAAAAGTGGTCTGCGCGGCCGAGGGATAAAAATAATGTCATAAACCGGATAGAATGATGCGGCAGAAGACAGCTCAGGAATAGAATTTGATAGAAATCACAAACAGATTAAGATTATACAGTTCCCACTGTGAAACGACCGTGACACACATTGTTACGGCCAAACCGTGTGTTTGGATTCGCAGACGCGTTATGCACTACACGTAAATAGGACTCGTTCGGGACCCAGTCGTTATAAGTCTTAACCTACCTAATGTCACTAAACTGTATTGTATTTGTGTTTTTGTGTCCAGAACCACTTCCTAGTAGTCAATACCCTATTCTGCAGTCCGAACTCTTTACTCTCAATAAGCTAACCTGTCACTGTCTAACCTATATACACATAGAACTACTGTTGTCCATATTGCACACGTTCCTCTGTAGAATTTTGACATAGGCTGTATTAGCCCAAATAAATTAAAGGGTCTCCAGCGGGTAACTACTCAGAACATGTTTCGGAGCCTATACCCGTACCTGTCTCTCTGAGTAGCGGTTCCTTGTATAAGCTACACATTCAACAAAGACCACCCGTATAAGAAAAATCTGACGAAAGAATGCTAGTCGAATTTGGTTTTAAAATATACCTTACATTTCAATTTACACATTAGTTTTGTGGTGAGATGTTTCAGCACAGCAGAGTACAATACTTTCCAGACATTTGTACGATACAATTCAGGGTGGTTTCTCTATTGCTGAGAAAAAAGACCGCCTTCGGGGAGCAATACAAAACAAATAGGTTGGCAGATCAGTATTTAAGTATGAATAACCATCTTTGTATATTCAATATTTTTTTTCTATTTCTCATTCATTGCAACGTAAAATGAGTACTTCCTAGCTGCAACCGTGAAATTCATTGTCAACAATTGTATCCGTCCATTAGCACAGGTAAAATTGTATACTTTGCTTTTGAAACCAAACCACGTCCAAGTTTCGCAAGCAAAATGAGTTCAAAATTAAAAATCTTAATCAGAAAGTAGTGGAGATGATATTTCGGCCCTCAGTAAACTGTTTGTGATAAATGTACATCCTATGCACATTTGACAGTCGCAACATATATTACAAAGCCAATAATGGGTTTATTTTGAATGTCATTTCTCCAGTATGTTCACAACTACTAAGGATACAGATACCATTTCAATGTGAACATATATTTTCGTGCCCTAACCATGGCCGAAGTAATGATGAATGGACTTTGCAGCATTTTATATACATAAACGTAAAAATCTGCAAGGATATTATATGTAAAAATATCATTTTAATTTCCTGAAAGTTACAGAGACTTTCTAGCCATATGTTCCATATGACTGCTCATCTTAAGAGTACAAAATCAGTCACACAGTGTAAATGTCCGGGACTTTGCTATTCTCAACACTTTAAAATCGTTCCAAAATAAATTGTCTATTCCTTTTGAGCAATTTTGGTCAGTCATAATATTTCCAGTTCTACCCCTGATAGAGGCACAATAGTACGATAGTGTCACAAGATGGGTCCTAGTAGTACATATGGAACATTGTAAAGATATTACTTTATTCACATCTGAGTTATGGTATAATGACTATTAAAAATACTAAAAATATAAGCGAGTTCCTGGTAATTTACGCAAATGACTGGGCATATAAGTCAGTTCCTGGAAATGTAAGGCCAAAACAAAAACAAAAACAAAAACAAAAAAAAAACAAACAAAAAAAACCAAAAAAAAAAACAAAAACAAAAACAAAAAAACAAAAAAACAAAACAAAACAAAATGAAACCTAAAACCGTTTTTGCAAACTAACGATACGTACCCATAACCTTGCAGACTGAACGTTATGCCCAATCTAAAACAGGCTGCTGAGAGGCAGAGCTACAGACATAGACATATATATATATATATATATATATATAGGCTTGATACCAATGATTAATTTGATTAAATCATATCGAACTGCGATGAAAAAAATCATCCTAAAAGAGTGTGAGGATAGGGGATTTCCATCCAAGCTTTGTGGTTTAAAGATTATAATTTCTTTTCTGCACTAGATACAGGCAGTCAGGCATGCTGGCTGCTGAGAAGGGCAAAGTTGCATACCATCTGGTTTCACTGTACGTTGGATTTATCCGGAGTCTGTGCCCCAGGTGTGAGCTTTATTACAACAAATTGGATCCCTATGTAAACAGGTCCATCACTGTTGATAAGAGGTGTAAGGGGTAAATTGGGTCAGTAGATAAAGCTATGTTTCGCAGTTATGCCTTTCATCCAAATGATTAGACGATATAAAGGGCCGAGTTAATAATCTATAAATGCTTAATGGAAACTGTAGAATTCTTTATATTTTCCAACTTCCCGGTGCCTTCTATGTGGAAAACATAGTGCTTGCATCACCACTTTTTTTTGTCTGCCACAAACATTAATTGAGACGACTCCTGTCGCCATATTTTTCTTAATTTCTTTTTCTTTTTTTCTGTCTGTCTTTCTTTCTCTATCTGTATGGCATTGCTGACAGTAGGCATAAATGGTAGAGTTGCTTTAATCTTCGGCCAGGAATAATGAGATATTCATGTTCTTAATTTTAACCATGATACTGTTGTGTTGGCAGAGGCAATCTCATCTGCCTTTTGATCAAGTTACGATGGGGTATACAAATGTTTATCAGCATTGTGTCGTGTATCAACCTGAGCGAATCAACCTATTGTGTTGGGGACGATTAAGTAAACCCTCCGCGGGTACTACCGTAACAATGATATTTATAAAGACGCCATAAGGATGACTCCTATTCCCCACCTGTGTAGAGTCTTGAACTGCTCCCCACTTTTTGCTCCGTATATATATATATATATATATATATATATATATATATATATATATATATATATATATATATATATGTATGTATATATATTTATATATATATATATGTGTGTGTGTGTGTGTGTGTGTGTGTGTGTGTGTGTGTGTGCGTGTGTGAATATTGCTTTATGCTAGACAAAAATGTCAAATTGCCTGGATTTTGTACTGCATAATTTTTTAACGAAGTTGTATAATTTTGTTTCCCCATCGCCCCACCCACCACCCAAACTCGCACGTATGGCTTACAAGTAGTGCAGAAGTTGGACCCTCCATTTTTGTCGCGAACGGTGCATACTTTCCTGTTTATATTATGAAGCAGAACATATAAATAAAAAGGATAAGGTTTATGAATAGTATTCATATTTTATTTACGTACTGGTGGATTGCTATTGACGATGACAATCACTGCGTTCTGGCAAACTGGAACATGTTTTCTATTAAACAAAAGACTCCCCCTCCCCCCCCCAAAAAAAAATCTACTAACACTGATATACATATATAATTTTCAAGGCCCATGAATTATCCACGTGAACATAGCACTGGGCCACATTTGTCAATGAAGAAGAAAATGGTTACCTTCAATTGACTTATGTAATGTTACAGAAATTCCACGAAACTGGAAAGCTTTCCATGTATGTGACAAACTTTTGTGACATACACAGAAATCAGTAAAAACGGGGCCTGCTTAAATATAAAAAGATTTATGTCTTTAAATGTTGATATTATTGGATAAATCATTTTTCTAAAATGACTGACTTTGAATTATGTATATTTGATTTGAAAACGAAGCCTCGTTTTGCAGTTTCAAAATTCAAAATGACAAACCATCATCTCGGAACATAAAAATGGACAAAACACTATAAAAATTAATATAAAGAATGTCTTCTTTTGTCAAAATCATTGGCCAAAACATTTTGGCTTCATTATACTTGTATTGTATTGTGTATTTGGGGGAGTTTTTTTTAGAATAGATACATTGAAAAATCATGGTTTATATGCTGGAAGTTAAACAAAAAATTGGAAAACGTTTATTTCAGAATTTGGCACTGAATACTTCTTTCCACTGTTTTGCTTTTGATGTAAAAGATGTCAGAGACGAGCTCATACAGTATTTTGAAAGTCATCTTACAATTACATAATGAAAGAACTTTATTTCATTGAAACATATATATATATATGGGTCAGCTCCAAAAATAGTCAACACATAGTGTGGAATTTTAATTATTATCTTTTTCCAATTCCAAATAAATTTGGTAAGGATACATCTTTGTAAGTACTATACATACACAATTACCATTTACCAATACTTTTCTCTTGACATACAGCTAGAGTTATAGACCAGAAGTGATTTTTTTTTCAGCGCGACGGGACGGAAATCTTTTATTGGCTGGCTGAAAAGTATTTTTTCCTCTTTTAGATTTCAAAGTTAGAACATACACTGTCCTTATGTAGTTGTGTATAAAACGTACACTACAGAAACTATTTCTCTTGTATTTGCCATTTTGTTATCACTGTCAAGGTAAAAATTCCGTCCCGTCTCGCTTTCAAATTCATTTAGTTACTGCCAAGAACACATAATGCCCCTTGTAAAATTTAAGATGTCTAAGTTATCAACTTTTGTACAGTCTTTTTATTTTATCAATGAATGGAACTTGCATGAATAAGTGAAAACCTTGTAATAAGTTGGCTCATTAATGCAACGGGACGGCATTTACATACTACGGCCTCGTTGATACCCTACGGTACCTTGTTCACTCGCCCGGATACCAGAAACGGGGATCCACGGAGCACAACCTAGTCGCCCTGTTAACCAAAGCTTTTTAAATCAGTATGCCCATTGTTTTTATTCCACTTTCTGGGCTGATGCACTATGTATTCTTGGTTTTTTGTATAATCAACAGCTATCCAGGGCATTTTTACTGTATTGTAAATTGTGTACGTATGCATTTATTTGTATGTTTTTTCTCTTATTTTCTCCGTCACCGGAGGTTTCAATAAAACTATTATTACTTATTTGTGCAAATGAGGTGCAACGCTGAGAGAGGCCAATGCTGTTTTATCCTTCAAGTTGGCCAGAACAATCATTCTTTAGGTCACTGCAGGCTCTGAGTAAGCTGTCGATTCTTATTTTACCTTTTACCATCAGAAAACTCTACAATTTTGGAGAAATTATATAATAGTAATGACCTTTAATGATTAATTTGAGTACTGTGTGACCAGGACACTTCAGATGTAAGATTATTGACGCAAGACATAAAAAAGCAATAAACTTATAACCGTAATGGTAATTAGCAGTATTTTGACTCAGATTTAAAGTGTTTCTTCATTTTGTACATTTCTGCTGTTACAAATGAAGAAAAATAGGTGGACAGAACAGTACGTTCACAATGTGTGAATATGTTATAAGGCATGGAGACACTTTACACTAACAAAGGTGCGCAGAGAACTGCATTTGCTTTCCACCTTTGAGACAGTGTAGAGTTAATTTGTGTTATTCTGTTAGGCTGAATAATACACAAAAGTATCTAGTTTAGCCTATTTAGGTTACATGTATCTTACTCTCAGGTCACATTTGCCTGCACTGGCTTGTGAGTCTGCAGAATTTCAAGCAGATTTCTTTTAAATATATCCCTCTCTTGTCAGCACAGTCCCCCCATATACTGTTCAACTAATTTGACAAGACCAGTTTATAATCATTTATGATTATGCATCATCATGATTACCAAATACAATCATGTGTCTTGTACATTTGTTTTTCAAGGCATTTCAATTTACTAATTATCCATTTCCTGTCTTGGCTCATATAGCTGTTCAGTGAGACACTGCCATTTGCTGTGATTGTTGCGAGCCAGCATGTGAGGTGGACAAGACCTAGGGTCCCAGTGCAAAGATCAGGCCTTGCCATGAGAAAATCACTAGCATCCGACTCTCTTATCGTCTCTTCACTCGTCCAGCAGCTTATACCTGACGGCGGCCTATCTACCTAATATTGATACAAAAGCAATAATAAATAATAGTTTCCAGAAAATGCACTTTTATCATTGCGTCCTGTCGCCAAGACATTTTTGACTGAACAAAATGATAAGATGAACAGAGCTGTGCTGAAAACCTGACATTATTCTAACTTCTACATGTACCATAGAGGTGATATTGATTCCTGTCAAGCCCTGAGGAGTTTTGTGTTAGAGTTCTAACAAGAAATCAATCCCGTCCGCCTCAAAAACGACCACTTTCCTAGTTTGGATCTGACCCATAAGTATATATATATATATAAATATATATATATATATATATATATATATATATATATATATATAGAGAGAGAGAGAGAGAGAGAGAGAGAGAGAGAGAGAGAGAGAGAGAGAGAGATGAAATGCGTCAGCCTCTACAAGTTCCATTACAGTTACCATAATGTTAATACGTAGGGACGTCTACGTCGCTAAATTCTTCTTGAACCAATCATGGCATTGCCTCCTAAGCATCCCCCAGACTCACTATTGCTTTCTTATGTGGGCGCTCGTCGAGCGCCCACATAAGAAAGCAATAGTGAGTCTGGGGGATGCTTACGAGGCAAATCATGGCACTGATGGATACGTATTTGGCGATTGCTTAGGGTTTTTACGAAACGTTTCTGGACTAGTCCAATAGATCCAATTATAAGAATGACTACAGCACATCGATAACCTGTTTCTTGAATACTAGAACAAAAAAAGGGGCTTTCACTGAACTGTAAATCACAGCAGTTATTGATGAACACATCAAAGGGATGGAGATTTCAAATACATATGCATTTTTATCAGCAACGATGATTATAGTGATGTCGGTTTTATTATGGGGTACATTGAAGTTTTTTGGTTCGAAGCGAACACCATCTATAAGCTTATTTTTGAAACGTCTGCCGGGCAGTGAACTGAGCGGCGCAAAGGTATAGTCCACGGTGCGGTCATGGTGTTCCATGTGCATTCCATGATATAATGGACAACCGTTCAAAATATGCGAAGTTGTGTCGGGACTGAAGCCATACGTAAGACATCTGTTTTCATGGGTACCGGGGTAGTATGTAGCCAACATAGATTGTGTTTCCAGCGTTTGTAACCTGGCCTTCGATTATAAACCCGACTTGTTCATCACTGAAGTCAATATTTGAGAGGTTCCGGTTGGTAACACTCGCATCGGCGTGAGGCATACTGTCACGGTCTATTCTGTCTTGATTGCTCAATGGTTGAGTTCTCGTCGTAGCGCTTCAACGCAAACTGCTTGAGCCCGGGATAAACTTGCTTTGAATCGGTACTGGCTAACGCCATTTCGTCTTCTACCAAGACTGTATCTTGTCTGTATCTCCATCAATTTCATGTGTTAGATTGATGTGGATGTAGAGCTTATTAACGTCTACAAAGTCAGTAAAGGTCCCGCCACAGACATGAAGTAGTGTTTGATCATCACCCAAGCGTCTGAAAGAAGGCGTAATTTTGCTCATTTCATCAAATAGCCTTTGTCTGACCTGGTCATATTGAGAACAATATGGGATAAAATGTTTTAAATATTCAATGGGAGAGATCACAATTACCAATTATCTGTGTATTAAGCTGAATGCACAATCCAATACACAGAATTCTTCAGCGCTAGAGATGTGTATTCCCATTGGATTGCATGCTAAATTAACATCGAGTTAAAAGACTACTTTTAAAGCTGCAAAAATAAAATTTATGCGAACATTTCAGCTATATGCATAATTTGACCGCACAAATTTTGCTGTTTCTGCAACGAGTGCTTTTAAAGTTATCACGCTGTAAAGTACAATGAAAAGTAATGGAAATACACAACTGTAGCCCTGAATGACTGAAATGCCCTCTACAGGAGAGCAGTAGAAGCTTCTGTTCTTGTTCTCCCCTGTTTGGCCCTGACTGCACATTGTACACAACCTCAAATTTCGTGAAATATGTTCAATTTTCCCAAAATTAACTCTAAGACAATGTTCACCAAAACTTAGGATAACCAATGCGTATTCATTTTTATTAATACTGTTCTGCCTCAACTGACTGTTGGTGACTTATTAAGTAAGGGTTAATCTGAGCCGCCAATTCGAACCGCGGTTCAAACCGGTTCGGGATCTTTGGAACTGGTTCGTGATTTTTGAGGCATGAACCGGTTGAACCGGCCGTTCGGTCAAACCGCTGCCACCTCTACTATATATCACATCAAAACTAGTGCATTGGCTAAGGGGGCAAAGTCGGGTCCCGGGACCCGCAAATAAATTATGTTTAATGTCCGGGACCCGTAACGGGTACTCGGGACCCGGGTACCCGGGTACCCGCGGCAAAAACCTCACACTGAAATGATACACAGAAACACATTTAAAGTGTGTGTTCCGACACACACTTTCCTGTTTTTCCTAAAATTCTTTCTCTCTGCTTTCTTCTTTACCAGTGAATTTCTCTGACACTATTACACATAGAGACTCAAAACTTGACATGATTGCATATCCATACAAGGAGTTGGGCCTTTTCATACAGAGAAATGATAATGTTGAAAATCATGCAAATTAGGGGCATTTGAAATTTTAAATCTTGAATATTTTCAAAAGCATAATAGATACAGATGTCATTTCAACTTTTACTAGCGGGTTATTGACCATTTTGCATCTAATGATCAAAACTTGTAGCAATTTAAATTATGTTAATTAGCAGCAGTTGAAATTTTAAAAACTTAAATAACTTCAAAACTATGATAGATAAAGATGTCATTCCAACTTCTACTGGGGGGTTGTTGACCATTGGGCAGCTAATGAATTGAAAATAAAAGTTGTAGCAACTTAAATTGTGCTAAGTAGCAGCATTAGAAATTTCAAATCTTGAATAACTTCAAAGCTATGCTAGACACAGGTGCCATTCCACCTTCTACTCCTTTGTTATGGAATAGTTGTACATTGCCATACCAACTCGCTTTGAAGATACACGCACTGGTTTGCTCTGCAGCAAATCATCTTTTGTAGTTTAACTTGCTTCTATTCAGGTACAGTATAATCATTCAACCATTCGACACGTTGCCGATTCCTGAGAGAGAGAGAGAGAGAGAGAGAGAGAGAGAGAGAGAGAGAGAGAGAGAAAGAGAGAGAGAGAGAGAGAGAGAGAGAGAGAGAACATTAAAGTGAGAAAACACATAGATCCACAATTTATTTATTTATATCGAAAGCAGTCGGGTATTAAAAATTGGATTCGGGACCCGACTTTTTGGCATTTTGACGGAGGGTCCCGGGTACCCGGGTCCCGAGTTAATGCACTTATCAGGACCTTGTCACAAGATTATGATGTATATACAAAGGAATCCCACACTAAGGCCACCCATAAAGGGACTGAAAATTTTTATCTTGATACGGAATGATTTTAATTGGGAATATAATTTAATTGGGGAGAAAAGGGACTGTGAATTCATGGTCGCAGTATAGAAGCGTTTTTATACTGGTGTTTCTAATTAGAAACTCAATTGTGTAGATGTTGCGACGTCAGTGCAGCAGGAAAACATGTGTGCCTTATTAACAGCTGAACGTAAGACAGATATTGGTGCATGACCGATTTAGCAGAAATAGCATGCAAAACGTCCCCAAAGCCACATGCAAGGATTCAGCAGTCGCGAGTTTTGATAACCAAATAGCTTTATATTACATGTGGAACATTTTGCTCTCACGTTTTCATGGGAAGGATCTTCCTTGGTTAGAATATGCAGCAAAATAATTTTGCACATTTTGGAGATGACCTCTCGATAAGAACATGGTTACATTGTTTCCGGACTGCTCTGGAAGTGATACAGAAAAACAGACCACCCCAATAAGGTGCACGCGTATTAATTTCGAAACTTGTGACTTACATTTCGCAATGTTAAGCTCATTTATACTACATTGGTTAATGGATGTATTGAAAATCTCACTCTGAAATTGGCGATTATCAGATAAAGCCCGCAAGCCGACTTATGCCCAACATCTCGACAGCACATGAAAATTGGCGAATACCGATATCTTAGCGAGCTGTTCCGGTGTTAACACGCTCTCCTTTTTCACCCCCATGACTTCAAATGTTTTTGTCCATGTGACGTCACGGACCTGTGCACGTATGGTATCCCTCCCTGCTGCTCTTACCTGGGAATTGTGAACGCTGCATCCAATAACGCCCACGTGCCAATCAAACACTTTGCCGCTCAGCATTTTTACAGGTAGCCGGTTATCTGGGGACAACTTCGGCATAGTGAAAATAGCAATTAGTAACGGGTGGTCATTAACGTGGTAGGTGCATCTGCACACCTAAATTTAGTTGTCGAACAACTGAAATAATTTCCTGTAAAGCTAAGCCTTGCCACTTTCTCTGTTCATGTACACTTTTGGATATGCGGATGTGTCCAAAACCTTTCATGAATCCTGGAGACTGATGACACAAGAATGGCAAATCACCCTGTTATATAACTGGTGTGTTCTTTGTTATATGTCACATGAGTTATACATGTACACGATTTAGCTTGATGGTCAGGCATGAAACAAATGCAGTCACGTAGAAAGCAGGGTTAACACGGGGCATTATAAATGAGTATCTGTTGTCTGTTGCAGTAAAAAAGGAATATAGTACTTGTTCAACAGAAATGTTAAAGTTTTGCCCATTTTCATCTGTATTCTTTGCTGATATTCTTGACTATGCATGCATCAACGTTAACAAAATAACATTAAAATGCTGCTGCTGCTAACCACGACGACGATGACGATGATGATGATGATGATGATGATGATGATGATGATGATGATGATGAGAAACAGCAGGGCAATTGTGGTTGTGGTGGTGGTGGAGTGACTGCTTGTTATATGAAGCACACGCGGTCCGTCGTGGCGTGCACACATCCAGTTTTACCGTTCTTACTATGAAGGGGGGTAAGGGGGGTTTCGGTACGCTGGTATAGGAAATAATTTTTCTAGAGAACACAGTACGGAAAATATTTGGATAGTACGAAGTACGTAAAACAACAGGGCCTCCAGTACGCCAGGACGCCAGTACGGGAAACCCCTTTCCGACCCTCCACTATGCATAGCACACCGGTTTTAACGACTGAGTGTAATTCCGCTGGTAGCATAATGTCCTGTGTTCTTGAAACAAAAAATCAAGAAGGTCACTGTTACTGACCTGCTGATATAATTGAAGGTCATTTCCCCAGTGTCTGAGTCATAAATCAAGATGGCAATGTGACCCACTATGAGCATATTAAACAGAAAGACGGCGCTTGAATAATGAATATGTGATCAATGTTTAAGATTCATTGCCCTACCGGTAGAATTAATTTCATAAACTGTTCAATACCTGTCTGACATTTGTCGTAGATTCTTTTCTTTTCTTTCTTTCCTCTTTTTAGCTGCAACAGAATGATGTTAATGCTCTATCAACTTTTCGTGTGTGCTTCCTCTCCACACAAAACGAATTGATGTCTTCTCTGTGCACCGCGAAGGCCGAAGCGGCAACTATTGTTTTACCGACAAAGATTTTATAATTATGACCACCTTTTTATGGGTGGTTATCCGCTGATAGACGCGGAGAAACGCCAGAAATCTCTCTCTCTCTCTCTCTCTCTCTCTCTCTCTCTCTCTCTCTCTCTCTATCTATATATATATATATATATATATATATACAGTTGACCAGGATCCAGGGAATTACCAATGCCTTGGGTTAGTATTTTCAAATGTGATGGACGTAATTATGATTAATTATGATTCCTCTCCTCCTGGTAATGGGTTGGGGAGAAGCTTATAGTTTTGTTAATGTTTGTTTGGTTTTTGCTTCTCTGCTGCCGTTGTCGGGCTCATGGAATGAGTCTTTTTTTTTTTTTTTTTTGCAATGAAATATTCGGTATGAGGCTGGTCTACTTTATCAATGACCTGAATCTATATACGACAATTGACACTTTTCTAAACATTTTGGGCGTTTCCTGGTTATAAAGCGATCCCAACAAAAGGACATTGTATGGGGGACTGCAGGCGCACATGTGGTTTACTGTGAGTCTTTTCTTTTTATTCCAGTTTGAGGTCAAAGTGGCATGGCCGTCACACTGCATTTTTTTTCTTCTGAAGCCTCTCGGGGCCTGCGAGGTGTTTCTTCATAGCAAGAGTGAAACAGTGTACGTGGGCCGCTTTATTGTTCAAGTTCAAGTTCAACTTTCATTTATTGTTGGCTTACAAAACACAAACTGCAGTGAAACAAGCTAGTATCACCGACAGATGAAAAAGAAGACTATGAAGAGAATAGGTAAAACAAAACACAAATTAAAAGGAAAAGATTAAAAAATCCTTTTAAAAAACTCCTTAACTCCAGACAGCTTAATTATGTAAATTTCCACATGGAAAAAGGTTTTAAAGTCACTGGGTAAAGCATATAAAAAGTTCAAACAGGTGTAGCTGTATCGCATGTTAAAAATATACGAGTACTGTTATTTAGTTACTGTTCTTATCTAATTTTTCGGATTATATTCCCATTAGGAAATTAAACACTGATTTGCCCGCAACTCGAACGTTTATCAACTGAATGGACTGATATTGAGTTTTATACATATGTATATCATATTTTAAAAATTTTGAAGGTCAATGTCATATTGCCACCAGAAAAAAATGTCGTTTTGATCGTACTTGGGCCCCCTTTGGGAGCGGCTAACAGCTATACAAAGGGACATGCATCTTAGTCTGCGTTCGATGCATTGATTACTATTGAACATATTGGGTGATCAATGTCAAACCTGGGGACGAGGTTTTTTCCTCTGCGATCGCTTGTGATCTGAAACAAATTTTGTGTGTGCGTGGTTGTTTTTTTTTTTTTTTTTGTTTGTTTGTTTGTTTGTTTGTTTAACTAAGACCACCTCGTTAATGTGACTCGTTAATGCTGTCACAGTATGAAACAGGCAAGTCTGAAAATGGAACGTAAATTAAGAAAAAGTATCTATAATCAGCTGACAAATAATCCGTTTGTGCTTCAGATTAAGCAGACCATCGAACACACTGTGGAAATCCATATATTAAAATCGCGTGAACAGAACAGAAAATTGGCATGCATGAAAGATTGAAAGAATGGATTTTTGTGTTGTTGTAAATATTTACGGATGTTAACACAGCAAGTCATTGTATACATTAAAAACAACCCTTAAAATTCCCGTGGTTTAATTAAACATATTCCATGGGAACTATGACGGAAATGAATTTTTTACCAAAAACGATTTAACCAAATTTATCGCGAGCTTAAGCGAGCTCTTGTGGTAGCATATACCCACATGAAGTGTGTTCCTACCGTGGAGAGTGCATAGCGTTGAACTCTCGCCGATGACATACGCCATTTTTTAACGAGTAGGAGCCATTTTGTGTAACGAAATAACGATCTCACCTTGTCGATAATGCACGGTGATTTATTCTCAGTCATGAAACTGAGTCCCAAATGCACATACGGTTGGTTTGAATGCATTAAGCTGCATACGGTCAGAATTATCAATTGGGATTGCACAGGACCAGGGTAAACTGTTAGGTGTTCGGAATTCGACCCCCCCTTCTAAAAACCACACACACACACAGATATATATATATATATATATATATATATATATATATATATATATATATATATATATATATATATATATATATATATATATATATATATACATACATATAAAATCAACGACAGCAAGCAAAACACCAAGGTTGCTATTATAGAAAAGGCATTAAAATTGAAAGTGAAACCTTGAAAAATCCACTTGTTTAAAAATTACATACAGGTACTACGTACGTGAAATCGACATTGGTTACGTTTTCAGGTATGCCTTTTCGGCAAATATTAATTCACCATATTGAAATGCCCAATACGTCCATGTAGTTGCTTGTGTTTGCGGTAAAAGTGTTTTGGTGTAAATAAAAATGAACGAGCTTTCAATGCCACAATTTGTCAGCAAATTTGTAGATTTAGATCATTTTTCCATTATTCAAAGGCATAGACACACAATTCTATTTTGACTGCGTGTTTTGTGAACTCGTATATTCCCAAGGTGAACCTTTCAGCTTTTTCGTATTTAATAGTTCTGATTTAATTAATTTTCACGAAACATTACGTCTTGTTCATTAATGAGAATACATTGATCGTAATCATCCGTCGTTTATCTCACAATACGAAAATGGGAAGGAGAATTCGGCATGTGAAAAATATACCTCAAAAGTGCACTATCACTGTGCCCTGCCATATTCATTTAGGCTCAAAGATGTAGTTTGGACAAATTATGCTATCTTTTATGGGCCTGGGAATCTCTCATCAAGCCACATTTGAGAACATATAATAATCCAATACAGCACCTCCGCAGCTGTTTACGAGCAGTACAACAACGTTGTAAACCACAAGAGACATTTCAATTTATATAATCTGCTCGTATGTCTTCTTCCCACGGACCCGTCGGTTTATGTAGTTTATCAAGTAAATATGCTGCATTTTTCACGAAGCCATGTCATCTTCCGGAGTGAATAGACGAAGAGCACTAACGTCTTTAACCAATAGGGAACCCTTCCGTTGGAAATTTGCGTGTCACTTTCTTTTTTGTTTGAGGAGCTTTTACACGTTACACACTAACCCCTTTTTTCTACGCAGAAACATGGTGAATAACAGCTTTTGAAAGCTCAGACATTGTGTTGGGCTATATACAAGAAGAAATCCACAATATGTGTGTGACAATATTTTAATTATCGTCACTGGGTAACATCTCAAATTTCATTCACAATATTTGTTTACACAGAAATTCTGGGAGTTGCTTGAAAAGTCACATGTAAGCTAAGGTGGGGACACTTTTTTGTTTCTTCACCAGGTGGTGATGTCCTTTCTAAAACATTGTTATCTGTTTTCATTACTTTTTATAATCGTCATAATTTTGTGGCACTCCATCTGTCCATTGACCACTAATTCAATTCAGAACATAGATTTTTTTTTAAATAAAGTTACCTGGCGGGTGAGGTGGCTCTTTTTCGTCATCGCAAGAAAGTAAATCTGTCTTTCCAAAATTTATTTAAGAGTCCAAATTATTAACTTAAAAACAAACATTATCAGTGTTAGTAATGTGAATTTTCAGGAACTGTTACATGCTGTGAAATGGGAAGGGTAGTACGCACGCAATCATGCATACATACACACATACACTCATACAAACATACATACAAACATGTAATATGTATATTCGTGTGTGTGTATGTGTGTGTGTGTGTGTGTGCGTGCGTGCGTGTGTGCGTGTAAAAATAACGTGACTTCACATCTGAAACATTGAAATCCCGTTTTATGCAAATGCATCAGCCGTAGGACCAAGATTTTACAGCGATCAGTTAGCAATATTTGGGGTAACCAGATGAATTATAAACGAGCTAAACATTTATTCCATTATGGCGTACAATAAGATTTGAAAGTTTGGAAATCCATCTTTTAGAGAATACTACACCGTCAAAGACAGTCCCAAAATGTCTTTAAAGCTATGAACAATGTAGTTTTGGTATCTTAAAACTACGAGCACAAAATATTTTTAAGCCGAGCGGGAAAGCACCATAGCTGTACCTCCAACAAAATGTGTGTCGTACTTTTCAATATTTTCAACTATAAATATTTTAATCGCAATTTTCTGATGACGTCATCAGAGATGACACAATGCCATGCCAGATCTGACTGCGCAACTTAACGTTCTGCAAATAGCCTGCATAACTGACTCTACCTATTTGATATTTTGACTATAAAAACATATAAGATGTCAAACAAGTAGAGTCTGCTATGCAAGTGACAACTTGCCTTCACGTGAGGAAATTAAGGATGGAATGTGCCTAGTCTCGGTGTGCACTGGTGGTACGTCATACACAGGCAGGAAATGACGTCAGTGCCGTCCACCGAGAAACAGTCCAGCGGCGGTGCACCTACACACCACTGTTGCAGTAGACCCGCACTCATCTGCCAGCTGGCTTGACAACTTTCGTGAATCCACTATATTTTCAATTTATTTTTGTGATGGACAACTTAACCAAGCTGCTGGGTGACACATCCATATTCTTCCTTTCTGTTTTACGTTTAACTAAAGCAATACTTCTCCATCTGGATTTCTTGAAACATATAGCAAAGTACCAAAAACCCTATCCGAAACAAGAACATTCGCTGATGTTCACGCTAATTGTTGCCCTTTTTATAAATATTATCATTAAAAAAATTGTGAAGACGTTTGAGTTTGGGCGATGATTCTTTCGTTCTGAGATTTTTTCTTTCCGTGACAGAACTGTATCATTTAATATGTGGACATTTTGATACGAATTGGTGCCACTACATGAATTCATTCATTCCGGTATACAAAGAATGTTTCTCCCTTGTTATTGTTCAAGACGTCATTATCATATTAAACTGTAGTTCCACCAGCCGTGATTGGTTTCAATTTTAATACACAGATGGACAGATTATGAAATTTTATTTGTTATTGTTGTTTCTTAATTAGAATTTCCCGTTAACTGGCATAGCTTGCAAATTGTCTGAGATCACTGTGACAGCATGCTTAGTTATTTGCAGAATTAATAACAGCAATAATATGCTGCGACACTGATCCATAAACATATTTCATAAACAATTTGGGCATGCGGACATTTTAAGCTTCTGTCTTCTAGTCTATACTCCTTGGACATTGGAGCTAGAAAGAGACCAGACAGTGGCAGCAGTAAATCACTTTGTAGTCTCTAAGGTACACTTTAAGTCGTATCTCTCTAAATGACCCGGATTATGTCACGACCATGTCTGTCAACATTACACGTGATTGCCCTTGCACCTCTGGCCAAAATCAGGGCATTGTCGACAGTATTGTAATCAAATTAGGTCAAATAGGTAGTGCATTGTTTGACCGTTGATGTTGCATTACAACATCGGTATCTTTATAATCGTGTAATATTACTCTGAATTTGCTGATGGCATGGGATTATCATTTTTAAGGACGGGAAAGAAACGGGCGAGATTTTCTTTATAAGACCCTTCTTGGTAATTCTAAATAGGTAAAATTTGTATGTCCATAAAAGGCGTTATGTCGTTGAGGTTAAATGATATATTGGGTTTCCGCTGTAGCTTTTTCCGTATTTCTTGTAATCTGTTGCAATTTTGTCCATATGCAATTGTTTTATCATATATGAACGTATCATACGATGGAGAACATAAAAGCATCATTCAGGTATTGCACGTCTGTCAAATTCAGATAGCACCAAAATTAAGCAACATACATTGACATATTTGTATTCGATGTACGAGGAATTCAATGCACTCCAACCATACGTCTTTCTCTCTGTTGGTATGACAGGGATTTTCTACTTGAAAGCACAGAGTAGATGGGTATGTGCACTCCTGTATGGCTGAGATAATGGCATAAAATGCTTTGGTATATTTAAGCCTAACCCGAAAACAGAAAAAAAGAAGGAAAAATTAGCCGTCTCATCAGTACATGCAATCAGGCAAAAACTCGCTCGTACTTAAGTAGAAGCCAATTGTGCGTGTAAGTGCTTTCGGAAGTTCCACTCATTATACACAAGCTTAGAATTTTAGCAGAACATGGGGTATGTAGGTTACACATTCGATGTATTCCCATGCAATAGTCATAATCCCTCCCCGAAGTTATGATCGCAAAGACCGACACCGTATGTCAAATGACACATACAATTCTTCACCTACCTGAAGCTGCAGCTGGTAATCAGCCAATCGTCATTAACTCATTTTGTGTTAACTGCGACTTCCTTAAAACTAAATGCTCCTAACTAGAATAAGGGTGCTAGATTCAAGTGCTTGTAAAAAAACATTTCATTCAAATAGCAGCATGCCTAAAATTACATTGAATATAATGATCCAGTCCAAAATGTGGCAATGCAAGGTTTAAATCAGCTGTTACATAATAAATATATTATTTCATTGTGAAATCATAGCATATGAAATTGTAATTAGGTATCTGTGTACAGCAGAGTCTATATCTACATATTCATAACTTAGTGTATTTATTTATTTATTTATTTATTTATTTATTTATTTATTTATTTATTTATTTATTTATTTATTTTTACAAAACTGCCGCTCATCTTTTCTGGAAAGCCAGAATTGGTTCATTTACAGCAAAATTACATACATCGTTGTGTTGTAAAATGGTTGAGTTTACATTTTTCTTAAATAGCAAAGTAAAAGCACGTTCATTGGGTACGTATGCCGCAATATGTGGCCTTTAGCACACAGAACATAGCAAGAGTGCACAGACAGAAGAGAGCAATCTTGCCAAAGAAATGAAGTCTGGTCATTTTATTTTTGGGACTACCCTGCTATGTTGAGAGGATAGTCTCCTGCGTGATTGCTCTATCGACATGGATATGTGATAAGAGAAAACGACGTACAAAAAACCTTAATACTGGAATTATACGTCACTTTTTTTGCAATTTTGCCGAAATTTATTCACAGCGAACACCGAGAAATAGTAAATTTCAAGCCTTCTACAGAGAGGGGGGAAACTCTGTATAATGACATTACTTCGGCTTAAAGAAAGACAATCACGTGCCTTTGAACTGCATTTGGTCATTGTTGTCTGTTTGGTAAGTTCATACATAGCTCACTGATCATTCAGCGGCAGGTTGGGCGTTTATCGAAACATCGATTGCAGCACCGTCGGCTCACCAACAAGAATAAAACTAAGACCAAGACATATTTCTTTTTGAAGTACAGTTGCTTCTAATCCACTAGGCCTCCCTGTCTCTTGCAAGATCACATGACTTTCGGAGTTTCCTTGCCTGCTGAACAAACGCATCTCTTTGTTTTGTCCACTCCTTCCGTCTGTCCTTTCATTACATAATGCCTAATTCGGCGCTTAAAATTATTCGAGTTCTTATTGGTCTACTTGAGAGACGATGGCAACAGAAGACACACATGCTGCTAATGGAAAACCAATGTGGTAATACCCAACTTCTTTCTGGCCCCTTTTTGTCCAGGAGAACGTTGACAATGCGGTTTTGCTGTTATTACCATAAATAAAATCTTGGTTCTCCTGGAGCATACCAAGTGTAGTTAAGGCGAGAATAATACGGAGCGTCATCCTTTTCGGAGGCAAAGAGTTTTCTAACACTGACACGATGTTCCTCGGACCGTAAATTCGATTGCATTCGTTGGCAATTGACGCTTTTAAGTTATTTGAAGAATTAGGCGGTGTGCCTCGGGTAAAATACACGAAGATGGGATGAATTTCGCTCAATACAGTTAAATCAATTCCGTACCGCCATAGGATCATGCCTATATCGTCAGCCTGTAGCCAATCACATCATCCCGTTTGACCTCTGTGGTTGTCATGGATTCTTTGGACACTGAGCTATGCCTACTCTTTGCTTGATTTGACCAGAAAAAAAGGTGGAAGAGTGTCTAAAAACTCAAGTTGGAAAAATTGACCTGTATGTGCAGATAAGTTAAATCCAATTGAATAAACAGGGTGGGTGACCGGGCAAGCACTTGCGTTTTATTCAGTTTTGCTGTCTCTTGTAGAAATCCCAGTCACTAACATAATCATATGCATGGTCTAGTCCATTGTCTTTTCTCTGACTTCATTGATAATTCCCAGCGCAAAACGACCAAAAGCACATGGATGTAAAGTATCGTCTGCTTAGTAAGATTTCTCATTTGAATAAAACAATTTGAATGACAATTGCAGGCGGGCCTTTGAGGATAGCATGTGTCAAGTCAACAGTTTTGTTGGCTGCCTTTAGCAGCCTTTGCACCCTTCTGCATGCTGGAGATGTCCCTTCAAAATATGCAACAAAAACTGCTTATTTAACATACGATATGTAATGTACTGCTGGACCCTCATCGCGGTGATACATAGTTAGATTAATCAGGCGTATGGCATGCACAATGACCAGAGTCTAACAGAACACTGCATTTTGATTGTGCACCCAATGTATCACATCAAATGGTAGGCGACAAAGTGCAAAGAGAAATGACTCTCCTTATCAGATTAGCATAAGTAGAGACAAAGGAATAGAGAACAGATGTAAGCTATACCCCAGTTGACTTTTGCAGTACTCAGGCTAAGACTTGTTCAACCCGTTACCATGTTAAAAGCGTCATGTGTAACGTGGTAACAGACTGCAGTTACAAACTATATATAATTAGCTTATGGAACTTACCTACCTACCTACCTTCTTACCAATCTACAGACACTCACCACACACACACACACAAACACACACACACACACATAAGTATAATATACATATATATATGTATATATATATATATATACAGAGAGGGAGAGAGAGAGAGAGAGAAACTTTAATCTGGAAATACCAATCACCTTAACTTCTGCTGTCCTGATGTTTTTTTATGATTTTAAGGCCCCTGACCTCTACAACAAAAGAAAAGATTTGAGTGCTGATAGTTTATATAGTATTCTCATCTGTGTATTTAGCGCCCTCCTCCCTGCCCCCCCCCCCACACACACACGTTGTCGCTCTCAACAGTTGAATTTCACTAGTTTTCAAGCCGAGTTTTGTCCTTTCCGACGTATTTGTTTATGTACGGATGCAGGAAAGAGAGAAAATAAAACCTAATCATTTTGCTCACCTCCCTGTAACCTATAGCCTATTCCAGTGTTCAGGGAGTTGAGTAAGGTAAGTTGTGAAGTCATAAGTGTTGCAAATATGGCTGCCTCCAAGCCTAGTCTGTATAGGGAACCATAAAGCTGTGCAATATAAAAGTCATAGCTCTAAAGTACAAGTTATCATGCGGAAATCATGAAACCATATTAAGTAAAGTGGCTCTGTGAGGTTTGGAATTTGGTCAACGTCACCCATCTTCTACTAGTCCCGAATATGGACTATAATATTGTACGATAGAAAAGTCTTAGCTTAAAAAACTCTTCAGTTATCATGCAGAAACCAAAGTTAAATCAGGTGAATAGGTGACCTTGGAATTTAGATCAAGGTCACCAAACTTTACATTTCTTTAAGCCCTTATATAGCGGTGCAGTATCCTTGCTCAAAAACTTCTTCAGTTATTTTGCAAAAAACCACAGGAAGTCTATTGTCTATGTGTGACCCTCAAAACTCGGTCAAGGTCACCCATCTACAAACTCAAACTAGCCCTTATAGGCAACCATAAAGCTGTGCAATATAAAAGTGCTACCTCTAAAATGCAGGTTATCATGCAGAAACAGTATTCAACCAAGTGGCTCTGTGACCTTTAGAATTCACCCATCTTCAAACTTGACCTAGCCCGGAATACAGACAATTATCCAGTGCAATATAAAAGTTCTAGTTTAAAAACCTCTTCAGTTATCATGGGGAAATCAAAGGTAACTCAGGTACCAATGTGACTTTGCAAATTAAATCAAGGTCACCAAACTTTAAACTTCTTGTAGCCCTTAGCAAGAACTATAGACCTGTCTAGTATCCCAGTCCTAACTTAAAAACTTCTTGAATTATTGTGCAGAAACCACAGGAATTCTACAATCTCTCTGTGACCCTGAAAACTGGGTCAAGGTCACCCATCTTCAAACTCAACCTAGCCCTTACAGAGAACCATAGAGCTGTGCAATATAAAAGTCCTAGCTCCAAGGTATAAGTTATAATGCAGAAACCATGAAACCATATACAGTAAAGTGGCTCTGTGACCTTTAAAATGAAGTCAGGGTCAGCCATCTTCAAACTTCGTCTAGCCCTAAATATGGAGTATAATCCTGTAAAATATAAAAGTCCAACCTTAAAAACCTCTTTAGTTATTGTGCGAAAACCAAAGTTAACTCAGGTACCAATGTGACCTTGGAAATTAGGTCAAGGTCACCCATCTTCAAAACTTTGCCTATGTTTTGACTAGAATGGTACAGCTGTACAGTATCAAAGTCCTAGCTAAAATACCTCTTGAGTTATAGTGCGGAAACCACAGTCTACCAACCGACCGACCGACATGTGCAAAGCTATATGCCCCACCTTCTTCGAAGGGGGGCATAAAAATTGCAGTGATCAGGCAAGAAAACGAGACAATGTCTTTTCAGACCGTGGCTAGTTTTCCTGAATCCAGTGTTAAATCTGAACACTACTAATTATCTATTTAACATCGCATAAAATTTCTGGGGAACACTACTGTATGCCTGACTCTCTGTGAATTTTAGTATCTTTTTTTACAAAGACTATATTGACATCCTGTGAAGAAGGAATTATGGTTTGCTATTACTTACAGATAAATGCTGGTGGTCGGAAGATTTGGCTGATTTGAGCCTCTGATTGGAAAGGACACTAGATCTCAAAAAAAAAAACACACATTCAAGTTCTTTGTTTCTAGATACGTAAAGCAGAATATGAAATTGGCTCATACAATCGAGACCTGATCACAGACAGCTGCTTGGTGGAACCAGAAACAAGCTACTTTGAACAACCTGCTGTTCATATACTGACTTGGCTGGACTGACTGGACAGCACGGTGATTTATGGTTTTATAGATGGTAAATTGCCAGACAGCACAGTGAGGCATGGTTTTGATATGCAGGCCAGGGGTGCTTTTTGTAACTTCATCTGATATTTGTATATTTTTAGTGTTCAGATGTTATGAAAACCAGAAGAGATGATTGTGGTGTAGTGAAAACAGCTTTATTTGTCATGGAACTTAAGCAACTCCAGTCTTGTCTATGGAGATGACGGAGTGTTCATGGAGATTTCGTGTGTCTTTACATATTACGTGACATATTTACTAAACCATGGCATTTTCTAATTCTGGTACGGGGAAAAATGCACCACTGGTCGGCGGACGAAAATGCACATTACCGTAGGTTGTGCTTCAAACAATATCATCGAAGGACAATCATTGCTTTTCAACAAAAGCTGTAGTATAGTGGTTAGATACCTTGCATTTATGTTTGTCGTTGAATAAGTTCATTCTTGTTCTGTCATTTAACTCACATCTGATCTAGTCTCTATGGTTATTTGGGCATTCAGCATACATTATAAAAACACGCTTCTTATGTTCCTACCATTGGTTTATCCTTCGATTATTTCAGTTAAAGCACAAGTTATATCTATGCCCCACCTAAAAGGGGGCATATCGATTTGCCGTTATCGTTCCGTCCGTGCGTCCGACATTAAAATTGTCACGTTTTTGTTGCGCGTATCGAATAATCATTTGAGGTAAAACCATGACACGTTGTGGAAACATTTATCATTATATGAAAGTGTGTACCTGGTTCCGTATATGCATAAAGGTGGTTTAGCTCTTTCTTGGAAACAACCATGATGTAAAATCTAATCCGCATGCATAAAGGTGTAAAGTTATACGTGGTTTTAAAAATCCGTATGCAAGAAGGAAGTGTAGTTTAATCCATGGTGTAACTGGCCTTAAACTTCCCTAGATTTCTAAACCTGTGAGGGGGATAGTTTATCAGAGCTGTAAGTGCCGATGGAAGTCAATTTCCTTGCATACGAGGGACCTGTTATCACATGCAAAGTAAATAATCATTACACACTACATGTTGTGAATGTTCATATATGGTAAAATGTCAAATAGTGATACCACCAGTTCGAAAGATCAACAACCCATTTCACATACCTTGTGCTGTTACCATTAACAAAAATTGTGCTGTGTGCACATGACTCAAACATGCCAACTGTACGCACTATCTGAACATTAAATGTGTTTGCTCTACTGCAAATCTACACATGAATATACTGTAAATACAGAAATCCACACTCTACCCTTTGCTTACTTGAAAAACTATAACAGTTTGCTTGAAATTAAAAATTTTATTGCAAAACTGTTCTTGCGCTCATCAAGGCACACATGAAGGCACTATTCTTTTACTTTCATTGAAAAAAATGCTTTGAATTGAAACAAAGTCAAACTAAGATTTTAAATCAGCCTGGTTTAACAAATGAAAGTCATTACAAATATCATCTAACTGTTCAAATAGCTGACCAGTCACATGTTTCACCAACAGTTCAATTCACTGCAAAGAACAAAAGTGATCTTTTCAACTTTTCAGCACCATGTTTTGCTGAACAGACCAAATTTAACTAAAAGTATATATATATTCATATAATATGCAACATTCTTTGCAGTAACATCAGTATATTAAAGTCACAAGTGACCCAACAATGTCGCAATATAGGTCACTTTAAACAAAAGTAAATATTGCATAGCAATACATAATCCCCCACCGGGGAATAGGTAATACAGTTGACCCAATTTTGGTGTGCAACAGACCCCTGACCTATAATGCGTCAACACACCATGGTAGGCGTACGGCCTACATGTTACCGTGTGACGTATGGCCTGGACAAACTAAATCAGTATAAGAGGTCAAAAATATGGTCACAGTGACCCAATTCTGCGTGCGACACACTCCTATGCTATGAAGTGTCCAGCTACCAAATGTGATAGAATCCATTCTTATGGAACAGGGAAGGTGGCTAGTAGTGGACAAGGTGAAACGTTATGAGGGTTGAAAAGGCAAGAAACAAGTCACAGTGACCCAATTTCGGTGCAGCTATTCTATGAAGTGTTTACACACAATATTTGGTTGGTGAGGGCTAGAGTATAGGAGATCAAGCCTGGTCAAGGTAAAATCATATGAGGGGTCAAAGGTAAAGGTCATTGTGACCCAATTAATAGTGCAGGACACACGCTTATCCCGTGTAATGTACAGCATCGGGATGTCTTTGGATTAGGTCTTATAGAACACGATTGAAATATTCCCCCGTTTGGAAGTAAAGAGGGAATTATTTTTCTGAATGTTTTACGCAATAAAGTAGCCTACGTAACAGAAAAGGGGTGAAGTCAGTACAGGGAATGCGAAGCATGATCACGTGGTTTTGGGGGTTTTTTGTACTGTCGCAATGTATGTATTCAGTCACTCTTGCTCCGACTTTCAATAATACACTCGAAATTTATTAACGAATTCAATTTTAAAGGAAGTTTGTGAAACTTTTTTTTTTTTTTGACGTGGAGTTCGGCATCTCACTCCTGGGGGTTAATGTTTCATGCACCGAACACAGGTTCCAGAGTTTTTAGGCCAAATATTGTAGTTCTCAAGGTTTTATCTCTGGTTTGTCCTGGGCGGCTACCTTGGTCAATGAAGGGTAGCATTCATTGACGTTAGTTTTGCTACGCATTTGATTCAGACATACATGATTTTAAACATATATGTATATATATATATATATATATATATATATATATATATATATATATATATATATATATATATATATATATATATATATACGTACGTATGTATGTATGTATGTATGTATGTATGTATGTATGTATATTAAAAGTTGTGTGCGAAAGAGGTAAGGTTTGTTTCAGATAATTTAAATGCTTTATGTATATTTCATTGGAAAAGAGAAAAGCGGAAGTTACTGTTTATAAGATGAAAGTTTTATCCCAAGAATTTGTTAACAAATATATTCACTCGAATATTCAATCATTTTTTTTAATTAAAATTTGCCGGCTACCTAGTCACTCTGCCCGGCTAAATGTAATTTGGTTGTTCAGTTGTGCGTTACATGTCTTTTAAGTATAGTTAGGAAGTATGGATTGCACAAGCCGAAACTTCTTGTGTTGTTAAAGGTAGGGAAATAGGTCACAGTGACCAAATTTTGGCACATGGCACTCCGCTATTCAAGGAAGTGTCTACACGCAAATTAGGTTAGCGTGGGCCCAAGGTTATAGGAAAGATGGGACTGACTAGCCCCTGAGCAAGGACGGACAGACGAGCAGCTGGGTCGCAAACCTACAGTCCCCCTCCCGTTCCTGGTGGGGGACTAATTATAGCATATCATAACATGATATGAGAGTTCAAGCAGAACATCATTAAACAAAATTTACAAACATTAAATGCAAATTAAATAATCTTTCTAAACCATTTGTATTGAAGGAGGTATATGTCCACCAACCTTATATTCTGTGGTACAATACCACATTAATAGTACCACTTGTGCCAATCATGTGTTTACCTGAGTTAAGCATACAGTAAATGCGACAAATAAAACACAGATTACGTTTTCACTCATATAAATGATAACAGCAAACCGTTTGGCACAATGAATTTCAAATACTTGAACCATCAAATGAACTTGCCTGCGTCGACATATTTTGAGTGTTTGCACACTTTTCCCTTCAACAATACTCCTGATATTACTGCGAAATGTGTAACATTTCCTCAGACCTTTTGCAGTAATCTTAGAATCTTTGCTGTAGAATGAAAAAAATAACACTAGAGTCTACAGTCTACACATTCAACAACCAAAAAGAAAAACTAGACATCTTCAATATGAAACATTGACTGAAGGGTCCGCATTAATAAGACTGCCATTTGCTTCAGGTAGTCTAGTTATGCCACAGTATAATAAGAGCAATATCTCTTTTCCGGCTCCATAAAGTAAAAAGTGCGCATAAAAACATACGCAAAGTATACATTTAATGTAAGATCATTCACAGAAGGGTATTTTTTTATCAAACGAACTGTTGTTTATGTGACAAGTAGTGAAATGATTAAAAAAAATGGCCTTTTCACCAATCTACTGACCATTACTTGTTTAAAAATGTATACATTGTATGTCTCTATTTGAATACTTCTTACAATTTTTAGCTAAAAAAAGTGATAACGCACTTATAACACTGGTGCATAGCTAGACAACGTTAAATCAAGTATTCTTTCCCCTCATGTTGCCAATTGCCCTCCTTTTCTTTGCTTTTTTTTTCTTTTTTTTTTTTGGCTTTGCTGTCAACTCTTTGTGCTGCCATGGTTGTTGTGATGACAGGTCTTGGAAAAAGGGAGTTATATGGGGTTTATAGAAATTTTAGTGTTTTATTGAAATTCAAATGATCACTTAAATCATCATGTTATCTATAGCACAGACACATTTTGAGGATTAAATACACACATATCAGTTTATTGTTTGTCATGCATAAATATAAAATCGGTAATATTTCCATTATTGACCACTGTGTATATATACACTCCTTTTCAATAAAATGCTACTCTTTCTAATGCTGATGGGGGCAAGGGGAGGTGAGGGCATCCGTGTCCTTGAGACACTATTCTGGTTTTCTTCTTTTGGAGTACTTTCTGTTGCTGGACTTAGCCTTGGACATTTGATGTGTTCTAATTTTTGACAAACATTAAAGTCGAAGGATTCTGTGGAATTCGACCCTGTACGACGTTGGACAATTTTGTCGTTTGGACGATCTGTATTTTTTTACTGCACCGAATTCCTTGCAATATAACGACCTTTTTCCTTGAGTGAGTCTAACTGCTGGTGCATGCAAGAGCCAACTATTACGGAAGGAACAGTCGGAGGTTAGAAATTAAAGTTCAATGCTTTTTCGATAACTATTAAACCGCAGCATGCAGGTCAAAATGCGAACTAATGTTGCTTTTATAAAGTCACGTGGAAACACCACGGATTTAGTTGGATACATCACTTGTAGTGGTTGTTTGCTATGTGAAACTTTACCCTTTAAGTACCAGATTTTGGACTGAGTCAACAGCTTTCCTCGGCGCGCTTCAGGCGCAATGCACCCGAAGCGCGCTGCAAAAAAGCTGTTGACCTGAACCATGACATTGTGTGGAACTATAGTCATGCTGGTATTTGAATGGAATGTCTTTTTACAAAGAATATGAATCTAATATCCCCGTGACAAATCAGAGGAGAACGACTTCATTGGTACGACTTTAGTCGCATTTGGCACTGAAAGGGTTAATAGCCTTTCCTCTCTTTTCCCAATATAGTATCTTATTCCTTCTAACCAAAAGCCCACTCTTGTGACCTGTGATGTCTCCTTATTAGACACGGGTCCCCCAAGCACTGTATGGTTGTCCGCCAGGCAGCGGTATTGGTGGCAATCCATCGGACAACAGCAAGAGATCAGTGAATAAGCAACTCTGAAAGTTTTCAATCAGGTCGTTTAATTCAGGGGCTCCCAGAGGGGGGGGGGGCGTAATCCCTGTTTCCCGAAAATCACAACCCAAAGTTTCTTTCCCAAAAAAATCATGTACCATGTTCCCTGCGCATTTCAGTGTTCCTTGTTTTCAAGACCTCTTGTGTTCCGTGTCGTTTGAAAAAAAGGAACGCCCTGGTTCCCGCATACTATCATACTGCTTCCAGAAGTCTAAGTTTTTAATACCATTTAGCAGGGGCAAGCTACATCTGCTAGTACATGCTGGCAGCAAACTGAGACACCGATGATGTGTCTGTGCTGGTGCGCTGCGTTTCATGGTACCTTATTCCTTTTGAATCAGGAACCCGCTTCTGCTCATAGTGTCTCCTTACCTCAAAAATGGTCGACAACTTGTATGGGAATGTTTTTTATTATGAAGTCCTCTGTCGACATGAAAAAGTCAGGCATGCGTATCTGCGTTTATCAATCAGCACTGAGGCAACAGATCTCCTCTTTACGGCACACTTTGCCTGGACCACAATTGCCTCAATAAAATTACTTTCATGTAGGCGTTGTCATGCAATTTTCCACTTTTAACCCTCTTAGTGCTAATTTGTACAGATTCAACAGCCCAAAGAGCGTTGAGGAAAGCTGTTGACCGACAGCATTCCCTTATTTGGAAATATTGGCCTGGTATTAGTTGAAGGAAGCGTCTCAGTATGGAAGCATTCAATCTGGAATTAGTACAGTGATTCAGACCAGCACAAGTTTTCCTGTGATTAGCGCTTCAAGCAATTTTTCATGAAACACTCGGATAATGCACTATGGCCAATCAATACGTAGGTGTAAATCTATCGTTTGAATTTTATTTATCTGGTGTGCCCATATTTTTGTAACACAATTAGGGCGTGGGTACTGTTTGGCTTAGTGATTACAATCGAGAGAAAGCTCCTTAGCAAATTGAAATTCGATTGAGGGAACGAGGCATGACATACGACTTATTTCATACCAGCCAACTCAATATCGCTTACCGAAATGAAAGATCCATAATCTACTAGTATAATGGTATAATATCATCTGTGGCAATTAGTTGTCCTACTCAAATAAAATGAAGTATGGATTATTGCATTTTTGTCATCTTGCCATTGCTGTACGATTTGGAGAGAGAACTGATACAGTTACACGGTATAGCCATGTTCATGCATTGGTGGTAGTCTGTGCAGCTTGGCAACAATACACAAGTGTGAAAATTGATTCTCTGATCGTATCAAATGTAGGTAGGGAGCCTATATATATATATATATATATATATATATATATATATATATATATATATATATATATATACTGTGTTATAGATATCATATAAAAGCCGACATATGGCCCTTCTGCATGCTGGAGCATTCATTTGGAACAGTAGCACAGCAATGTTTAATATTGAAGTCTTGTCTGTGCCCTATTCCGCAGTCCGAACTCTTTACTCTCCATAAGCTATAACCTGTCTCTGTCTAACCTATGTACATGTGGAAGTACTATTGTCCATATTGCACACGTTTCTCTGTAAAATTTTGACAAAGGCTGTATTAGCCCAAATGAATGAAAGGGTCTCCAGCGGGTAACTACTGAGAACATGTTTCGGAGCCTATTACCCGTACATGTCTCTCTGAGTAGCGGCTCCTAATCTAAGCTAAATATTCAGTAAAGACAACCACATGATAATGAATAAATATGCATTTGTAGTACCCGTACCTCGCTATCGACTGTCCCTGGGAGGTATTAATATATGGAAGTTCCCCTTAGTTGACCTTGATATACTTGGAATTGTTCGAGCATATAATTAGTGGGACTTCTGTGTTAGTTTACCTCATGTCTACATTCAAAGTCACTACATATTACATCAATAATATATCATAGATTCTGTCAAATACGATATCACTAAAATGTTAGCCGTGTCGCCTTCAAATGTCATCGTCGCATATCTGACTGCAGTGATAAACAGCGACCCATCCGGATCCACTCCACCAAAGACCATTAATCAACGTAGAATAAAAACATTCCCTTAATCACTAGCACAGCGCAGAAAGAAATTCTATAAAGCAAAAATACATTCATAGGGCTTCTTTAAAACCTTCTCCTTAGCAACCTAATTCTGAGCTTTGATTACCCGTAATATATATCACACAAAAGTGAGTGTAGTTGATTGTATAGCAGCCATCACAATAGTTTGCGTTTCAGCTTGCGTTGTGCTTTTAGGAACAGGCGCAAAATAGTCTGCAAAACAAATCAATTTTCCAGCTGCATCCATAGCATCGGAGCTTATGTACAATGTATTTTCAACGAAATTGACTATGCTGGATTCATTGTATGGGGAATTTATATCCTTTTAAAAGGTGTGTTCTATTTTATTCTGGGTAGGGAAAAGATCTCTGACTGGAACTTCCTGAAGTAGCTTTAACACTGTTAAGAAGAGAGCTGTGTGAACACCCCTTGCTCAGCTGACATAGAAATTCGTAGTTCTAGTGGCCTTGTGACCTTGGAAATGAGGTTAAGGTCACACATATGCTTTAGAAGTGTCTCCCTTACATAGGATCACTGCCATGTGAAACATTTAAGTCTTGGCCGAAGTCGTAGCCAAGTTATCAATTGTAAAGTTAACTAAAATGGCCCTGTGACCTTGTGTCAAATGAGGTAAGGTCATGCACTACATGCACTATGTATGTCTCTACCTCCTGCAAAGAAATGTCCCTGTACAATTTCACACAAGAATTGGCTGAGCAGCTGAGCACTTTGCCAAAAATGAACAAAAGAACTCATAAATAGTCAAAAATCACTAGAGCGTGATCATTTTCAAGAACAAAAATTCATAGAGACCCACCCAAGGGAAATCGCCGCCCAGTGTGAAGTGAATCCAAACTGTTTTCGTTTTGAAGAAGTGGAAAATGTAACCTACCATTAAAATCCCCATCGACGTACACCGTACTCCATAGGAATACGTGCATTAAGCTTTAAGTACCCAAATTTTAAAAATCGTTAAAAATCAGGCAGTATTGGTATTGCTTTCTAATGATGAAGTTCATTTGGCCTTTCCACAAGAAAGCTTCCATTAAATTTCAGTGAATTCTGATTGATTGTTTTGAAGATGCAGTCGAAAATAGTGAAAACACATAAAAAACATACAAAATACAAAACATGTACAGCGCCTCCTGTTGTACATATTAAGGTGTAAGGGTCCCCAGAAGTGTCCCCATACAATTTCACAACAAATGTCCAAGCAGTTTTGAAGAGGATTTTAAAAGATAATCACCCCCCCCCCCATAAAATAATTAATTTAAAAAAAGAAGAGTCCCTGAACAATTTTAAAGCAATAGGCCTAGCAATGTAGGAAAAGATTTTCTGAACATTTTGCAAAAAAGAGACAAGAGACAAATCATTAAAAATCCTAAAATCACTTGATCGTGACCATTTAGACAAACTTGAGCGTGACCATTTTAACCAGCTTGGTAGAGACCAACCGAGGAACGTTCTACCTTGTTTGAAGTGAATATGGGTTTTTGAAAAATCGAAAATGTCCATGGTGGAGGACGGACGGGTGGACGGTAGTTAACAGCGTTATATATGATGTGAAGGCTGTCTTGCTCAGAAGGTACTACTCTGTATGATCACATGGTTAGTGTTTGCTCCGTTGCTAATGATCTGAAAATAAATGAATTCCCCGTGCGAGAACACAGCTAATGATTGCCAGCTAATCAACATCCTTCGCAATATAAACATTGAAGAAGCCACTTCAACGACACGAGAAATCGTATAACTCAGAGCGTGAGGTTTATTTTGGCAACAAGGCTAGTCAGCCCTTTTATAAGATTATCTGCCGGTATGGAAAATTGTCAAACAGTTCTACAATATCCAAATGCTACGCGAAGATCAACGTTGCTGCTGCAGGTGCACGATGACCCGGTCGAGTCCAAATTTTGATTTGAGGCCACGTTTACCTCAGCCAGATCATTCTGTTTTATCTCTGCCTTCCGAGAATGTAATAAAGACCAATCTGTACACATGTCTTTCTTTACGTTTTACAGGACTAGGTGTGTCTGACATATCAATACATTTTACCACCAGTGAAAGAATTACTACTTTCCGCGTTAGCGCTCATTTGCAAATAATCTTTTACGGTAAAACAAATTAGACAGTAGGAGGGATTCCATTAAAATATATTACAAGTCCTTTCGGTACCTTTTGAACAATCGCACAATAACTCTGCAAAGACAAGAGTCCAAGGTAGCTTCGCAAGCTCAATTATTTTGCTTTACGGAAAAATGCACCAACGCTTGTAATTTGGCATTCTACAATCATGTCTTTGTCTGAACATGGCGTCGTCCTCACTGTTAATACGTGGAATATACTAAGCAGAATCAAAGCGCCACGGAAAGACAGGTGCATGGCAAAATATGACTACCTCTTGATGAAACATTTCAGTCGTATAACTATGGCAATTCTCATACAAAATTTACCTTTCGGCCGGAAAATTGCGTGTGGCAGGCCCAGTCAGTGGTCCTGGAAGGGCCAGATTTCCATTGATAGTACGAATACGTGTACTTCCGAGTATCAGCGTCCCAAAGGAAATACATGGCCCTTCGTGTATAAAGGGCGGAAGTTGGTTGACCAATCACACATCATGGATTTGGTAATGGCACTTTGCACGCAATAAAAATGTCCTTTTTTCGCGTGAACCTTCTTGTTTACTTCTTCATGCAAATTTGTCATGGAATTTGCTTAAACACCGAGATCATTTTCAACTTCTATATTATTGTCGGTGTCCATCGACCATATTTTTAATTAAATGTCTCATATTGAAACAACAGCAATAATTCTGACGAAAACCAATGCTAGGAACTTATGGTTCGAAATTATAAAAACTATATAGAATCGAAATTTGATTTTCTAGCTAATCAATTTCCTATTTTGTTTGTTTATTTGTTTAACTCCCATCTGCAACAATACAACAACGCATATATCATATGTGTCAATATATGTACTAATAAAACAATACATGCTGGTGAGATCCAGCCAAACAGGTAACGTTAGCTATTATCTTGAGGTTATTCACCAAAATGATGAAAGAGACTGTGGTAAGAGTATACATGTGATTACGATCAAAGAATGAAAGAGTTTGAATGTGATTATGACATGAAAAGGCGAGTTAATGTTTATGTATCTAGCCGGGGAGGAAAATGCCATGTTTAGTGTTACAGATGTAAAAAGTGACTTAGATTTATATCTATTTGCTATCTGTAACAGACTTACGGCTTGTCAGCCGACAACAAACATTTCCGTCGTAGAAGTTTTCAAGAAAACGTGTATAGTAATGTTTATTCAACTATATATCTGTCTATCTATCTATCTATCTATCTATCTATCTATCTATCTATCTATCTATCTATCTATCTATCTATCTATCTATCTATCTATCTATCTATCTATCTATCTATCTATCTACCTATCTATCTGTCTGTCTGTCTGTCTGTCTGTTTATTTGTCTGTCTATTTATTTATTTATTTATTTATTCATTTATTTATTTATATCGAAATAAGAAAAAAATGAGACTTTTGTTGCACGGTCGTGCTCTTTTTGAGGCAGTTATAATTTCAAATGTTTACTGATGATGTTTGTCATGACAGCTCGTCTAATATAATGAATTGATTGACAAATGAAGCTGAGAAGAGGATTTTCCAATTCATATGTTTATGTTCCGCAAATGTGCGTCCAGTCAATCGTAGAAAAAGTGCGAAACATTTGCATTTATAATAGTCTATATCTGTATTGGTTTTAAATTCGCCTAAAGAGGGTGCTGCCCATCATGTTCATGGTTGACCACCAACATCTTGTGGTCACTTTCCGTGAGCCTCACTTTTTCTGCATGGACCAACATATGGAATTACCAGATATAAATTTACCTTTCTATATGTTGCCAAATAAGCAATTCATGTTCATTTAATCACACCTGGGCGTATTTGAAATATAATAATATGTACATCAGGTAGATTAGAAGATCATAATTCCAAAAGTCGTCCCCATATGCAGGTTGAAACTTTCAGGTTCTCTGTAATGTAATGGGCTTTGCTAGTCCACTTGAACTCAAATGGCATGAGTTGCCAGGTGTCACAAACATCCATCATGGGAACAAAAGGCTGTCTGTCAAGAAATCAAACCAACCCAGATCACCCCTATTGGTAAGGAGATGATTAACTCTTTAATTCACAATGTGGTGGAGGGCTTAATCTCCTTACTGTCACGTTCAAAATGTGGTGGAGGGCTTAACTTTCTTACTGTCACGTTTGAAATTAGGGTACGCAGAAACAGTGTTCGGCGAAAGTCATGGAGCCGGTTGCTGACATAGATATCAATTCGTTTTCTTGGTATTTAGTTCTACTGGATACGTTCTGTGTTCACGTCCCTGATTCTAGGTAGGAGTGAACCAATCACTGACTGTCTGATCCTCGCTCTTATGCGCATGCACCGTGGTGCTCAAAATTGTTTGCGCTTGCGCTGTTTCGAGCGTAAATCTTTAGCAAAGGCACATCTTCAAAAGATAGAGAAGTCGTTCTAAGTGTACTTAATATTTTCGATAAATACACATTCATCAGTGTTAAATAGTTATTGTAACACTAGAATTCAGGCTGAAAGGGAAATTTCTGATTCTAATCTCGGATGTTTCCTAACTTTACAAGCACATTAAATTTAACCTAACTTAAGAAGTCAAAATATTTTAACATCTGACAAATTAAAGTCGCATTGGTTATAGTTTAAAGATACATTCCATCATTATCTTTTTTCAAAATCAACAAAACTGTAAAATATAGAAGATATGGTCACAAATTCTATAAAAAAAATGCCACTGCATGTTACATGGGACTTGGGCGAACGGGCACTTCATACAGTCTTCATATGTAAAATCAGAATTGCCATTGTTTCACAAACCAAGAAAAAATGACTCGGGCACGAACATGATTGAGTTGCTGTTTTCTATGGTGCCTGTTGTCCTGGATAGCAGGTAACATTTGCGCGAACCAATTAATTTTTGTCACGTTGTTTTTCATTTTCATCGGAAATAAATAATTAATTTCTCACAACTTAAATTTGCGTCTGATGATTATTGCTTGGAACAATAAAAATGCATAATCTTCTATGAGTCTTGATTTTATGCACTAATTCATCAGCACGACATAAAAAGACGATTGCAAGCTATGTGCATAAATTCATTCTTACGATACATGTCGGCTCAGTTTCATTAAACTAAACTATAAAGGATGATCATAACACAGCGGATATTGTGTTTGCTCCAGAACTGGTAATCATTAGCTGCCTGTTGCTTGTTAATGTGAAGCCAAAACAAAACACAGGTGACCCGTGCAAATCGGGATAACCGAGAATAGAAATTTCTGGCGTCCTTCATGTAGACGACTAGAGTTGAAGATTTCTGTAACTTTTTATTGTAATTTCTAGCTAAATAACTTAAAAACTACTGCATGTAGAATTGTTTTTTTAATTTTACATTTTAAATGTAAGGCAGAACAGGTAGAGTGAATTTGGCTACCTTAGCTGTAAAAGCATTCTTTTATGAGCCTACATGTACTTTACCATGAATATACAATATGATGGGAATACTGCCCTCTAATCCACGAGAATTATGTGTATTGGGTTGTGTATTAGCTTAATACACATTTAATGGCAAATTGAGACCTCTCCTATCAGCGACACCAACACCAAACGCATCGTCGTGTATCTCGTATATGCTGAGATTCACGGGAAATTTTACAATTTCATGAAATACCTCAAGAACATGGGACATGCATACTAATTTCCCGCCAAATCTCTGATCCTATCGCTTGGCAACGATGAAAATCGGCTACCATGATGCGGTCATTTCGATAGAAAACCAAAGAGGTCATTAAAATGTGGAGGAAAAAAGAATATATCAAACATATATGAAAATTCATACTTAAGTCAAGCTCACTGTGTGTTCGAAGAACGTGACTATGTCAATTAATTTTATTCGCGCTGCTTATTTGCTCAGAACAACTTGTTTTGTCATGTTTGATGCAGGGATCTATTAGTACATACTGGAATTTTCTTTTTTAATGATATACGGGCAAAAGTTGCACCGCAGCCAAAATTAATGTTCCACTTTGGGAAAATTTCAATTTAAGAATGGAAAATGTATCAAGTCCACAGTAAATGCTCCCTTGCATGGACAAACACCATAATGGAAGCCAGAAGGTTCAGTGTTCCGACCGATAAAGACCATGACTGTCAATGTGTCGACATAAGGGAGGCGAGCTGGTAAACAGACCTGAATAGCGACAGTGTTAATTAGAAAATTAGTTGCGTCGAAAATTAGCAACGCAGTAAAAATGTATATAACCATCTGTATTTCCGTTATAAGTCAACGTTTATTGTCAGATGAAATGCGAAGAATGTGTGTTATTAGAAATATGCACCCAAATGGCCCAATTTCCATTGTTTGACACAACAGCCAGAATAACGTACGACATGGTGAACATTCATTAAAACTATAGAAAGCCCTGCTTATTACTTTTCCAAGTTATCCGATGAAGGGGGTTGATGTTGCCAAATGCCTTTTGCTTTTTCTTTTTACTTTAATTTTGCGCACATTAAAAGTTCTGAGTGAATGTAATGAAGCATGGTAACAGAAGATTCATGAAGCCTTATTCCAGACTTTTACCTGTCAAAACTCGGAGGTTCAAAACAAAAAACAAAACACGATTACGGTGATTTTTAATTTTTCCAAGAAATAAGAATGTAGAAGACGTACATTAGAACGACGATAAATTGGTTTTGCCAAGTTTGCTTCGGATGCAAGGGGCAGTTGTAAAACAGTATGCAACTCAAATGTAAGACGTGTGTTATTATATCAATCTGACCTTTACGTGTATTTAAAGAGTAGGGAAGCACTACCCTATTTGGTGCATGGAATCGAAGCGGTATTCTGCCGTTGGGGGCGAGGAGTTTTGATTATTTTTGTTGTTACTACCGGGGTTTTAGGCCGCAGTAATTTCAAATGCGTCCATACTAATTTGACTTCTCGGGGACTTCTCTCGGTCGGCGTGAAAAGATTAACATTGAGATTTGCTGGGTTTTTTTTTACTAATCTTTGACAAAGAAAATGAACAGTTTCTTAATGATATATATTGTATTCAACCCGATGCAGGACTGATCAACGTTTTAATTTCTCACACGGGGTAAAGAGTGGGAAATTTAGCCACCATGAGCAGGTAACTCTGGTACACGGCTTACTTTACATGAAGTACCTCATTACTTTCTTCTTTAGATATAATGTAAAGAGTGCAAAAATCGGTCGCAGGCTATATTTTGTTATTCCGCTATCACGAAGGCATAGTTGATATTTTCCCGGTCAAATCAGCCAAAATTCCTCCATGTAGATTGTCGCCAGTGCTAATGTATTTACCTTCATTGCTTGTTAATAGAAAATATTAAATAAAAAATACGAAGACCTGCTACGGATATGCCTAAGGTCAACAGTTTTCGTATGGTTACTGGCAAACTCACATTAAGAAATCTGTTTGCCATTTAATAAGAAGCAAATCGATCTAATTCACAAATTGCCGCAAAGCACGTTTGGTAATGCTGTAAGTAATTAGACAGATGTACGGTGAGATACATAAATTTCGGCAGGATTTAAGCTGTAGGTTTACATAATAGATGAGCCTTTTTCTTCCAAAGAATGTGTTAATACGTCTCACATTCGATGAATTTTCCACCTTCAGCTCGGCTGCTACAAGAGTCAAATCTTGCCATGGCTTGTCGGCGATGTACAAGAGGCCCTCTTAAAGATATGCTTCCGCGCAAACATGGCTTGCTACCAACGACTTGATCATATTTAGGTCTGTTCTTGCGTGGCTGAAGAATATATGAGTATTTAAAAAAAAAAAAATGGCTCCTAACTACTTTAGAATATTCTGTATGGTTAATAAATTTGATCGGATTCTTTTATGGTCATGTATGACTTACTTCACTCATGTCTTCCATGAAATACACAAAACACGTTCACATCGCGGGATGGCTTTGATCACGTAGTTATGCTATTGTTATGTTATATTTCCACTCCGATGCCATCTTAGAAGGCAATACGTCACCTGCGGATCGTGGATGTAACCAGGAAATCCAGACTTCAAAGTATCTTTTGTGATTTTTGAAAAATTATAATATATTACTAAGCTTTTTTTCCCAAAATATCTTAACTGTAGACTGTAAACCTCGGGTTGAAAACAGCAGGAAATATTATCTTACAACTGATAATGTTTGGCCATATTGCCCTGAAACTTCCCACGGCATATGAATGCTATCTTATACGGTTCAAAAGTTGTGATCTGTACGCCAAATTTAATTATGTTGTTTCATAAATTAAATTACACAGTTCATCGAAAATCTCGATAAAGTAATTCATGGGTTTTGATTTAGTGTTTCCACGTCTTGTGTTTGTTGCGACAATGAAAGTTATTGTGTCAAAACAAAGTTTATAAGCTGTGATTTAGAGGTGTGACAAGCTTATTCCCGCAAACTGTCACAAAAGGTCTAAGGATATATCCATAAGCCTTGGCTCCAATGGAGCAAAAGTGTTAATCCCCGAAACTATTTACAGTATTTTTACGCAAGCAATCTGTAAGCAAATTTTCTGTCATCCATCACTGATTTCAGCTTGGGCATCGATGTGCTTAATGCTGTTCATTGCTCTGACGTTTGTAAATTGTCATTTAGAGTACAAATTAACAAACCTTTCTGACTCAAATGCGTTTGGTTGTAATTCATATTGGCACCCCAGAACCTTCTCAAATGCCTACATGTAGCCTACTGTGGTTACCCTGAATAACTTGGTCCTGTTGTGGTACGAAAACTTCATGATATCGTTTTTGTGGGTATAGCATGCAGGCGTTTTGTTTCATGTCAATACATTGTTACGTTGAAGCTTGCTCAGCCCAATTCAAATGAGGCTTAAAATGGTTTCTTTTATTAGTAAACCATGACGCGCTGATCGATGTGCGGATATTCTAACTGTAGCAGCATAACGGCACAAAAGTGTAGCAACTTACACGTCAATTTTGATGCATTTTCATTCTTATCTCGAATTTTTTTCTTCCTCAGGTATATTCTGAATCGTGATGGTTGTACATCATCTGATTGAAGTTAACTTTTACGTCCAAGCGGTAACAAAATTAAGATGTTTTATGGGGTCGCTAAATCATTACTTTACCATGGTTAAGGTGATGGTAGAAAATTGAGGACACACAGGATGATCGCACCGTGGGAGCAATTTGGGCATTTGGGGTCCTAATTTTCATGACACATCACTTCCTGTTGGTAGTAACTGGCAAATTAGATGAGATGGATTTGTTTGTCCCTATGTGTCTCCATTTACAAGAGCAGCAATTAACCAAGGGCACAGTATGACCAGTGGCGCCACCTAAAATGCACACATCCCATAGTTCCTAGATAATCTAACCAAGACGGTCAGTGTAACGCTATGCGAAATTTTGTGTTATGTCATATAACAGCTCTTTCCATAGCATGGTCAGAGAACTTTACTGCCCAGTGGCAGCCATTTTGCATCAGCTTGACCTTCATTACCCAGAATATGAGGAAGGGCTCAGCTTAAATTTGTACTCAGAAATAAATGAAATGGGTCACATCTGGGGAAAAAGAGCATCAATCCACTGGATGATTATAAACTTGGCTTGCTCTTTGGTCGTCATTATAACCACGGACGTTCACTCATATGTCCTCGCGGTCTCCTGCGGCTCGCCTCAGGATCCCTCTTTCGTTTCTTATGACTTTTAATTTGCGCAGTCAGCCGGCCTAATTTGTTGTCTTTTCTTCTATCTATCTATCTATCTATCTATCTATCTATCTATCTATCTATCTATCTATCTATCTATCTATCTATCTATCTATCTATCTATCTATCTATCTATCTATCTATCTATCTATCTGTCTGTCTGTCTGTCTGTCTGTCTGTCTGTCTGTCTGTCTGTCTGTCTGTTTATTTGTCTGTCTATTTATTTATTTATTTATTTATTCATTTATTTATTTATATCGAAATAAGAAAAAAATGAGACTTTTGTTGCACGGTCGTGCTCTTTTTGAGGCAGTTATAATTTCAAATGTTTACTGATGATGTTTGTCATGACAGCTCGTCTAATATAATGAATTGATTGACAAATGAAGCTGAGAAGAGGATTTTCCAATTCATATGTTTATGTTCCGCAAATGTGCGTCCAGTCAATCGTAGAAAAAGTGCGAAACATTTGCATTTATAATAGTCTATATCTGTATTGGTTTTAAATTCGCCTAAAGAGGGTGCTGCCCATCATGTTCATGGTTGACCACCAACATCTTGTGGTCACTTTCCGTGAGCCTCACTTTTTCTGCATGGACCAACATATGGAATTACCAGATATAAATTTACCTTTCTATATGTTGCCAAATAAGCAATTCATGTTCATTTAATCACACCTGGGCGTATTTGAAATATAATAATATGTACATCAGGTAGATTAGAAGATCATAATTCCAAAAGTCGTCCCCATATGCAGGTTGAAACTTTCAGGTTCTCTGTAATGTAATGGGCTTTGCTAGTCCACTTGAACTCAAATGGCATGAGTTGCCAGGTGTCACAAACATCCATCATGGGAACAAAAGGCTGTCTGTCAAGAAATCAAACCAACCCAGATCACCCCTATTGGTAAGGAGATGATTAACTCTTTAATTCACAATGTGGTGGAGGGCTTAATCTCCTTACTGTCACGTTCAAAATGTGGTGGAGGGCTTAACTTTCTTACTGTCACGTTTGAAATTAGGGTACGCAGAAACAGTGTTCGGCGAAAGTCATGGAGCCGGTTGCTGACATAGATATCAATTCGTCTTCTTGGTATTTAGTTCTACTGGATACGTTCTGTGTTCACGTCCCTGATTCTAGGTAGGAGTGAACCAATCACTGACTGTCTGATCCTCGCTCTTATGCGCATGCACCGTGGTGCTCAAAATTGTTTGCGCTTGCGCTGTTTCGAGCGTAAATCTTTAGCAAAGGCACATCTTCAAAAGATAGAGAAGTCGTTCTAAGTGTACTTAATATTTTCGATAAATACACATTCATCAGTGTTAAATAGTTATTGTAACACTAGAATTCAGGCTGAAAGGGAAATTTCTGATTCTAATCTCGGATGTTTCCTAACTTTACAAGCACATTAAATTTAACCTAACTTAAGAAGTCAAAATATTTTAACATCTGACAAATTAAAGTCGCATTGGTTATAGTTTAAAGATACATTCCATCATTATCTTTTTTCAAAATCAACAAAACTGTAAAATATAGAAGATATGGTCACAAATTCTATAAAAAAAATGCCACTGCATGTTACATGGGACTTGGGCGAACGGGCACTTCATACAGTCTTCATATGTAAAATCAGAATTGCCATTGTTTCACAAACCAAGAAAAAATGACTCGGGCACGAACATGATTGAGTTGCTGTTTTCTATGGTGCCTGTTGTCCTGGATAGCAGGTAACATTTGCGCGAACCAATTAATTTTTGTCACGTTGTTTTTCATTTTCATCGGAAATAAATAATTAATTTCTCACAACTTAAATTTGCGTCTGATGATTATTGCTTGGAACAATAAAAATGCATAATCTTCTATGAGTCTTGATTTTATGCACTAATTCATCAGCACGACATAAAAAGACGATTGCAAGCTATGTGCATAAATTCATTCTTACGATACATGTCGGCTCAGTTTCATTAAACTAAACTATAAAGGATGATCATAACACAGCGGATATTGTGTTTGCTCCAGAACTGGTAATCATTAGCTGCCTGTTGCTTGTTAATGTGAAGCCAAAACAAAACACAGGTGACCCGTGCAAATCGGGATAACCGAGAATAGAAATTTCTGGCGTCCTTCATGTAGACGACTAGAGTTGAAGATTTCTGTAACTTTTTATTGTAATTTCTAGCTAAATAACTTAAAAACTACTGCATGTAGAATTGTTTTTTTAATTTTACATTTTAAATGTAAGGCAGAACAGGTAGAGTGAATTTGGCTACCTTAGCTGTAAAAGCATTCTTTTATGAGCCTACATGTACTTTACCATGAATATACAATATGATGGGAATACTGCCCTCTAATCCACGAGAATTATGTGTATTGGGTTGTGTATTAGCTTAATACACATTTAATGGCAAATTGAGACCTCTCCTATCAGCGACACCAACACCAAACGCATCGTCGTGTATCTCGTATATGCTGAGATTCACGGGAAATTTTACAATTTCATGAAATACCTCAAGAACATGGGACATGCATACTAATTTCCCGCCAAATCTCTGATCCTATCGCTTGGCAACGATGAAAATCGGCTACCATGATGCGGTCATTTCGATAGAAAACCAAAGAGGTCATTAAAATGTGGAGGAAAAAAGAATATATCAAACATATATGAAAATTCATACTTAAGTCAAGCTCACTGTGTGTTCGAAGAACGTGACTATGTCAATTAATTTTATTCGCGCTGCTTATTTGCTCAGAACAACTTGTTTTGTCATGTTTGATGCAGGGATCTATTAGTACATACTGGAATTTTCTTTTTTAATGATATACGGGCAAAAGTTGCACCGCAGCCAAAATTAATGTTCCACTTTGGGAAAATTTCAATTTAAGAATGGAAAATGTATCAAGTCCACAGTAAATGCTCCCTTGCATGGACAAACACCATAATGGAAGCCAGAAGGTTCAGTGTTCCGACCGATAAAGACCATGACTGTCAATGTGTCGACATAAGGGAGGCGAGCTGGTAAACAGACCTGAATAGCGACAGTGTTAATTAGAAAATTAGTTGCGTCGAAAATTAGCAACGCAGTAAAAATGTATATAACCATCTGTATTTCCGTTATAAGTCAACGTTTATTGTCAGATGAAATGCGAAGAATGTGTGTTATTAGAAATATGCACCCAAATGGCCCAATTTCCATTGTTTGACACAACAGCCAGAATAACGTACGACATGGTGAACATTCATTAAAACTATAGAAAGCCCTGCTTATTACTTTTCCAAGTTATCCGATGAAGGGGGTTGATGTTGCCAAATGCCTTTTGCTTTTTCTTTTTACTTTAATTTTGCGCACATTAAAAGTTCTGAGTGAATGTAATGAAGCATGGTAACAGAAGATTCATGAAGCCTTATTCCAGACTTTTACCTGTCAAAACTCGGAGGTTCAAAACAAAAAACAAAACACGATTACGGTGATTTTTAATTTTTCCAAGAAATAAGAATGTAGAAGACGTACATTAGAACGACGATAAATTGGTTTTGCCAAGTTTGCTTCGGATGCAAGGGGCAGTTGTAAAACAGTATGCAACTCAAATGTAAGACGTGTGTTATTATATCAATCTGACCTTTACGTGTATTTAAAGAGTAGGGAAGCACTACCCTATTTGGTGCATGGAATCGAAGCGGTATTCTGCCGTTGGGGGCGAGGAGTTTTGATTATTTTTGTTGTTACTACCGGGGTTTTAGGCCGCAGTAATTTCAAATGCGTCCATACTAATTTGACTTCTCGGGGACTTCTCTCGGTCGGCGTGAAAAGATTAACATTGAGATTTGCTGGGTTTTTTTTTACTAATCTTTGACAAAGAAAATGAACAGTTTCTTAATGATATATATTGTATTCAACCCGATGCAGGACTGATCAACGTTTTAATTTCTCACACGGGGTAAAGAGTGGGAAATTTAGCCACCATGAGCAGGTAACTCTGGTACACGGCTTACTTTACATGAAGTACCTCATTACTTTCTTCTTTAGATATAATGTAAAGAGTGCAAAAATCGGTCGCAGGCTATATTTTGTTATTCCGCTATCACGAAGGCATAGTTGATATTTTCCCGGTCAAATCAGCCAAAATTCCTCCATGTAGATTGTCGCCAGTGCTAATGTATTTACCTTCATTGCTTGTTAATAGAAAATATTAAATAAAAAATACGAAGACCTGCTACGGATATGCCTAAGGTCAACAGTTTTCGTATGGTTACTGGCAAACTCACATTAAGAAATCTGTTTGCCATTTAATAAGAAGCAAATCGATCTAATTCACAAATTGCCGCAAAGCACGTTTGGTAATGCTGTAAGTAATTAGACAGATGTACGGTGAGATACATAAATTTCGGCAGGATTTAAGCTGTAGGTTTACATAATAGATGAGCCTTTTTCTTCCAAAGAATGTGTTAATACGTCTCACATTCGATGAATTTTCCACCTTCAGCTCGGCTGCTACAAGAGTCAAATCTTGCCATGGCTTGTCGGCGATGTACAAGAGGCCCTCTTAAAGATATGCTTCCGCGCAAACATGGCTTGCTACCAACGACTTGATCATATTTAGGTCTGTTCTTGCGTGGCTGAAGAATATATGAGTATTTAAAAAAAAAAAAATGGCTCCTAACTACTTTAGAATATTCTGTATGGTTAATAAATTTGATCGGATTCTTTTATGGTCATGTATGACTTACTTCACTCATGTCTTCCATGAAATACACAAAACACGTTCACATCGCGGGATGGCTTTGATCACGTAGTTATGCTATTGTTATGTTATATTTCCACTCCGATGCCATCTTAGAAGGCAATACGTCACCTGCGGATCGTGGATGTAACCAGGAAATCCAGACTTCAAAGTATCTTTTGTGATTTTTGAAAAATTATAATATATTACTAAGCTTTTTTTCCCAAAATATCTTAACTGTAGACTGTAAACCTCGGGTTGAAAACAGCAGGAAATATTATCTTACAACTGATAATGTTTGGCCATATTGCCCTGAAACTTCCCACGGCATATGAATGCTATCTTATACGGTTCAAAAGTTGTGATCTGTACGCCAAATTTAATTATGTTGTTTCATAAATTAAATTACACAGTTCATCGAAAATCTCGATAAAGTAATTCATGGGTTTTGATTTAGTGTTTCCACGTCTTGTGTTTGTTGCGACAATGAAAGTTATTGTGTCAAAACAAAGTTTATAAGCTGTGATTTAGAGGTGTGACAAGCTTATTCCCGCAAACTGTCACAAAAGGTCTAAGGATATATCCATAAGCCTTGGCTCCAATGGAGCAAAAGTGTTAATCCCCGAAACTATTTACAGTATTTTTACGCAAGCAATCTGTAAGCAAATTTTCTGTCATCCATCACTGATTTCAGCTTGGGCATCGATGTGCTTAATGCTGTTCATTGCTCTGACGTTTGTAAATTGTCATTTAGAGTACAAATTAACAAACCTTTCTGACTCAAATGCGTTTGGTTGTAATTCATATTGGCACCCCAGAACCTTCTCAAATGCCTACATGTAGCCTACTGTGGTTACCCTGAATAACTTGGTCCTGTTGTGGTACGAAAACTTCATGATATCGTTTTTGTGGGTATAGCATGCAGGCGTTTTGTTTCATGTCAATACATTGTTACGTTGAAGCTTGCTCAGCCCAATTCAAATGAGGCTTAAAATGGTTTCTTTTATTAGTAAACCATGACGCGCTGATCGATGTGCGGATATTCTAACTGTAGCAGCATAACGGCACAAAAGTGTAGCAACTTACACGTCAATTTTGATGCATTTTCATTCTTATCTCGAATTTTTTTCTTCCTCAGGTATATTCTGAATCGTGATGGTTGTACATCATCTGATTGAAGTTAACTTTTACGTCCAAGCGGTAACAAAATTAAGATGTTTTATGGGGTCGCTAAATCATTACTTTACCATGGTTAAGGTGATGGTAGAAAATTGAGGACACACAGGATGATCGCACCGTGGGAGCAATTTGGGCATTTGGGGTCCTAATTTTCATGACACATCACTTCCTGTTGGTAGTAACTGGCAAATTAGATGAGATGGATTTGTTTGTCCCTATGTGTCTCCATTTACAAGAGCAGCAATTAACCAAGGGCACAGTATGACCAGTGGCGCCACCTAAAATGCACACATCCCATAGTTCCTAGATAATCTAACCAAGACGGTCAGTGTAACGCTATGCGAAATTTTGTGTTATGTCATATAACAGCTCTTTCCATAGCATGGTCAGAGAACTTTACTGCCCAGTGGCAGCCATTTTGCATCAGCTTGACCTTCATTACCCAGAATATGAGGAAGGGCTCAGCTTAAATTTGTACTCAGAAATAAATGAAATGGGTCACATCTGGGGAAAAAGAGCATCAATCCACTGGATGATTATAAACTTGGCTTGCTCTTTGGTCGTCATTATAACCACGGACGTTCACTCATATGTCCTCGCGGTCTCCTGCGGCTCGCCTCAGGATCCCTCTTTCGTTTCTTATGACTTTTAATTTGCGCAGTCAGCCGGCCTAATTTGTTGTCTTTTCTTCTATCTATCTATCTATCTATCTATCTATCTATCTATCTATCTATCTATCTATCTATCTATCTATCTATCTATCTATCTATCTATCTATCTATCTATCTATCTATCTATCTATCTATCTATCTATCTATCTATCTATCTATCTATCTATCTATCTATCTATCTATCTATCTATCTATCTATCTATCTGTGTGTCTGTCTGTCTGTCTGTCTGTCTGTCCGTCCGTCCGTCCGTCTGTCTGTCTGTCTGTCTGTCTACCTACCTACCTACCTACCTACCTACCTACCTACCTACCTACCTGTACCTATGTATCGATCTACCTATCTTTCTATCTGCCCACATTAGTGTATTTACATCTATCCATCTGTCTGGCTCTCCGACTATTTATTTGTTGCTTGATTGATTTGTGTATTTTTTTGTTGTGTTTGGGGGCGTCGTGAATCGTATTGTGCTACCATATGTTCTGTAACACTAGGAATTGATAGAATCTTGGTTCCGTTTTTTCCCAGTTGCAGTACCAGCCCTCCAATATATGAGGAAGATAAATATCCATTTTGTTAATTTGATGCGTAAATTGTCATTAAACTCATTGCCACGTATGTGTTTCCATATCAGTCTCGGCAGGTGCTATAGTTCATTAATCTTAAATATGTGAATCTTGGGAACATCATTGGATAAATATTCGCAGGCTTCTAGGGGAAATTGATATTTCCAAAGGGATTATTTTGACTAGAAATAATTAGTCTATTTGCCCCTTTGCCCTCTGTTACCCGTAAGCTGCAAGAAGAAACAGAAGAATACCATAGTGATTTGTGTGCGCCGTGTCTCATACATAGGAACAATGTGGTGGCTTACTGCATTGTCTATTGAGGGCTTCGCAAATATGCTTCCCTGGCCACGGAGGCTTCAAAGTACTCCGAATTTGACAAAATACCCGTAACGATTTCGAGATTTGTTGGCTACATAAAGTGCTTCATGGGAAAATTCAATCGAAGTTAGAGTTACAAAGGCGTTAAATAGGCAAAAACACGATAAGACATGTCTGATGAGTTTTTACAGGATCGGTATGTAGCTCCACAAGAACGTTCACACAGGATTATTCAGTTTCATAGGAATACATCAAAGCACAGGAACGAATCCGCGAATCCAGATGGACTAAATGTTAGTGAAAATAAAGAGCTGTGGCTGCGGGGTGGGTGGGTGGGGTGAAGGACTTCCCATGAAAAAAAATGAAGATTTAGTTGTATAGTAGTTAAATCTCAGCGATTCGGAGCCCAGTAAAATATAAAATTATGTATTAATGACACTGTTGAAAGTTTGACCAGAAAAATAATCAAAGTGGCAGTGAAAGGTTGAAAATGTGCTGTGCTTTACTTATAGGTGTGAGCTTTTATTTCAGTGAAGTGAAAAACATTAGTTAAGCTACATGTGTGGATCCGTGATTGTCATATAACTTTGGTTTTAAATATTGTGCTTTGATTCGCAATGTTTCTTTACACCTGCATAAATGAGGGTTAGTTTGCTATTAAAGCTCCAAGTACAAAGACAAGAAACTCTGACCGATTTTTCTGCAGTATAACTTTCAAACATAAAATCATAGACCAGCTTACTATACAATCAGTTTTCAAATTTCCATTTGTAAAAAAGATGATCGCAACTTATTGCAAATACAATAAACCTCTATTATTTCCTTTAAATATGGAAAGAATATTGAGCAATCAATTTTAAACTATAAAAATACACTGTTTAATATTTCCAATAATGATATTTTTATAAATAATATGTGTGACTGTTTAACAAATGATAAGTACTGTAAATGTGCAGACTGATTCCACAAACAAGTTTTCACAGGAAATCTCAACATAATTGATAACATAAAACTAAGGAATTCAATTAAAAACGATACTAAATTCAGAGAAAGTCACTCCTTTCAAAGACTTTCAAAACGTTTATAAACCTCTATGCGAATCTATAGACATTTTCTCAGTCAAATGGGTAAGAATGGAAAAGCAAAGTGTTTCAGAATTTTAAGGTTGGTCAATGAATGTAAAAAAAAATTTATTAAAGATAAATTATTCGCCCTTAAAGCAAACAACAAGAAATTTGCATCAAGTATTTTTAAAAGGGCCTATGTCTCTATTTGTTTCAGAGATTTCCATGAAAGATTTGTCATTTGTCCTATAGTTAAAGCTGGTAAGATTTTCGGAATTGTTTTTTGAAAAATATTACATTGACGTTTTAAGGAAACAACTAGGTATAAACAACAATTTAGGTATAAAAAGGTAATGATGTTTACTTACCAGTACACAAACATAAATATGACACATAGAATTTTCACGAAAAATACTTGTTACAACATTGTAATTTTCCAAAACATCTGACAAAGATCATTCACTTCCTTTCATATTCTGGATTCCTAAGCGGCACAAAAATCCTTATAAATCACGATTTATAGCAGGCGCATCTAATTGTAGCATTAAACAATTATCAGTGGAAGTAACTTCATGTTTAATTACGAACAGAAAACATTTTCATAAATACTGTTCTGCAATTCAAAGGTACACATGTACCAATTATTTCTGGAGTGTTAATAATTCAATGGAATCTATTTCAAAAATTAAAAAATTGAAAGCTTGGAGTATACATACTTTTGATTTCTCAACACTTTATGCCACTTTACCTCTTGAAAATGTTAAATTAATATTGGAGAAAATAATTATCAAAATGTTTAAACATTCGGCTCACAAATATATAAATACCAATATTTTAAAAACAACAACATAGTTTTGGTCAGAAAAAATGAAGAAGGAAAATAATTGGAAATTCTTACACCATAGGTCAACTGATAGATGCAATTCATTTTCTTTCAGATGATACATTTGTTACATTTGGATCTCGAATATTTCAACAAATAAAAGAAATCCCTATGGGTAGTAACTGCTCTCTTTTAACTTGCCAATCTGTATTTAGCATGGCTTGAATATGCATTTATGCAAAATTTAATAAAAACAGATTTGTACTTAGCTAAAAATTGTGCTACCTTTAAAGATATATTGAAGATATTGCTTGCACTAACGTTGAAAATTTCTTAGAAATTGCAAATAAAATTTACATTAAATAATTTCCTTTAAAGAGCAATGAAGTTGATCCTATTCATGATATATTTCTAGATTAAGATATTAAGATAACTGATAGTAGTTTTGTGACTAAAATTTATCTCAAAATAGATTATTTCAATTTTGAAGTTGTAGATTTCCTTTTCCAAAAAGTAATATCTCGGTAAAATTGGATTATAATACTTTTTATCTCAAATATTACGTTTCAGTCGCATTTCGGTTAAATTTATAGATTTTGCATTTAGAGTTAAATTTACTTACAATTAACTTATCAAGAGGTTATGAAATTATTTTTTTCTTTAAAAAATACTTTAACACTTTTTGTTCCAGACATCTAGAATTTGTTTTAAAATATGGCTTCTCCAATTTTAATACGTTCTGGCACTCTATTACATCATAAATAATTTAAGTGTCAAAAGGTTTTTTGTATACTACACAGTGGTATTTATCATAAGTGTTTTTTTTTTATTCTCCACATAGGCCTATATAACATAAATTCAATTTTTAAATAGTACATTTATGGTCTAATAATTACACGCCTTTGTGGAGTAGAAACTATCTGTAGGTTGGGAGAATGCCTCGAACCATGTCCCAGCCGCATAGGGTATCAGACATGTGAATTCAATTTTCATTATTTTTTTTTTCGAGCTTGACTTTGGAATTTAGATATCCACATAGAACTGCTCATTTGTTTAGATTTCAGATATAATTGGTAAGGTCTTAGTTAAATTAATAAAAAAAAAACTTGCATGAATAGTTTTTCCCCACCCCCAACCTGTAATGCATCTCAGACGATTTGAGACTGGAAGTACACATGCCTAATGACGGAAATTGCAGTGCAAGGTTTCCCACTGATGACCTGTTTATTAAACTTTGGGTCTTTAAACTTTGAACTTCCAAAACATTTTCGTAAGGTGTAATATAATTGATAAATTATTAATACAGTTCTAGTCATAAATAGCGGTTGCATTGGCTGTGAAATGGAGCGAGTTTAAAATAAATAGGAGGAAAGGAACCACCCCTACCGCTACCACATTTCCAATATCTTACAACAGCTCGACTTGACCTGTTACCAATCAAAGAAGATAAGGTCCAAAAAAATGCTAACAAGGTTGAAAGTATCCAGTGCCACAGGACCCGATGGAATAGGAAACTGTATATTGAAAAAGACTGCTAATAGTATACCACCTTTCCTTTGTAAACTATTTAATGCATCTCTTTCCAGTGCCAAATTCCCAAGTGACTGGAGAAATTCAAATATGTGCCCAGTTCCCAAAAAGGGCAACTGCCAAACCAAATCGAACTATAGAGCTATCTCATTGTTGTGTAATGTCTCAAAACGTCTGTTTACGTCACGACCTGTTTTCTGTCGATATCGTTCCAGATCCCGCTTGTGCTTGTGGATGTCCATCCGAAACAAGCGAACATTTTTTCTTCGATTGCACGATGTACGCTGCCTATCGTCCAAAACTGTTGAATGGTGTTGCTTCAGTTGTGGCCTCAGGAGTAAATCCCTCTCTCTTTCTCAGTCTTGGCCGCAAATATGACCTCAGTATGTTATTGGAAGGAAGCCCCGACCTGGATACCCATTCTATCGAGAAGCTTTTTGCTGCTGTACAGTCATTCATTAGCAGCTAAAGAAGATTTGAATACTGACTCCTGGAGCCACTGAAATAACACTTACTTATGAATATGGTACTCGTTGCCTTGTAAATATATATATATATATATATATATATATATATATATATATATATATATATATATATATATATATATATATATATATATATATATATATATATATATATATATATATATATCCAAATAAACACTCGGACTATGTCTGTCCTGTGCATCGTTGTACATAAAAATGTGTGTCACTGTATATCTGGAGAGTCTAAAGATTAGTTATCATGTATAGCTATTAGGTAATCCAAGGAAATATATTAACAATACAATGCACAATAGGCCTATTTTTATTACTGAAACAGAACCACGTTTATCTGACCAGTTTTCAGGTGTGACGCAATTAATTACGTGACTCTTCTACGTCACTTCGTTACATTTGCGTTTTACTTGAAGTTAAAAAACTGGTTTTTTTCTATTTTATCTGATCACTCCGTTAGGTAAGCATAGTCGGGTCTGTTCTAAGACCAAGCGCTGTAGGTAAGTGTGGGGTTTATTAAACGTAATTGATTTTATGATTCAATTTTGGTAGGCCTCATCATGAATGTTAGGTGTAGACTTAAATAGTTTCATTATATTTATATATGTGGGCTACATTTTTAGTGGGCCTGTTAACAAAAGAGCATTATATGCTTTATGCCGCAACACCTCAGCTCGGGATCTTTGTATTGGAAATGCAAACATGGTGCCGCCAGTTAGCAAAATGACTTGTCCGGGGATTAATGGCACCGAAACAAGTCTTGCGCTGGTTCCCCGCTGATGACCCGATTCTATAAAGGCTTATAAAGCCTAAAATTTTCTTCTAAATTTCAAGTTTTATGAATATGATTTGTTCCTTTCACAAATTAATTTGCTATAATAATTTAGAACTATGCAGTTTTTCAGTTAATGGTACGGAATGGAACTTTGCTCTTAAAATATCTGACCTGATAGTGTTCAAACTGTAAATGGGCTTACAGAATTTGGTTTGTTAAGTTTCTCTTTGCATTAAATATTTCAAGACGTTATTTCACAGCAACATGAAATACTTCTTCACATAGAGACAGGCTAAAGTGACTGAGTCGAGTTATTAAAATGGTGACCAAGGATTAATGTTCTGTGCTGTGCATTAAAGTGTCTTTTTCTTGCAGCAAATAGAAGCATCACTTTAGATACATGTACTGACGCATCTCAATATATTTATGGAAACTGTTGCGCGCGGCATAATCCCCTGCGATACCTTGAAGAAATGTGATGTGTTCAATGTTTACAACTTGTTAAAAATATCACAGAAGCGAGTCAAACATGTGTCTAAGCACATGTATTTAATTTTGTCATCTGAATCAAAATTTTCAGAAACTTTTCGTTCGAAGAAAAAAATGTCATTGTAGCATCGATTATTTTGCAGTTACAATCAAAAGACAAATTATTGTAATACAAGAAATAAAGCGATAGTTTATCAACATTGGTTAGATCGTTAAGAATCACATTTAAATGACTGTCGCCAAGAACTGAATAGACTCTTGCCCAGAATATGCTGCTTGGAATTGTGCACAATGGACACTGCAAGACAAAGTGATGAGTAGTTTCAGATTGATGTCCACAACGACATTATTTGAAAGTCTATCAAACTACGAGAATACAGATGTACTGAGACCACTAAAATCCACTCTTGGTCGAAGCTGGCAGGGAAGAGCATTTGTTAAATATACATTTTAAAAATGCTAAGAGACCTGGAGTCACGAGTATTAGGTGGAAAAGTGTTCCAAATGAAAATAGTGGAAAGGATAAAGCTTCGGGAGGTTATAATCAGAGTTCTAGGCAAATGCCTTTCATTTGTATTGCGTAAATTTCAGTTGTGACGATCATTTCAAGGAAGGAGAATATCACTCAAGTGAGCCGGACATAAGCCTTTTTTCCATTTTAAAGTAAAGTACCAACATGAAGTATTTTTCTCCTATCCGATAAGCTCGGCCACTGATGATATTTTAAGACTTTAAGACCACTGGATGTATTCATAGCGCCCGATACAGTGACTGCAGCTCGGTACTGAACAGATTCCACCGAAGCACCCCGACTCTAAACAACTGTCTATAATCTCAGACAGGTATTCAAATTTAAGATATTGAAAGACCCAATACCTGAGATATGATTGGTTTCAAGAGCACCAAAGAGTAGCGTAAATATACATTTTCTTAACCCCCCTATCCTTGCTGACATGATGTACGACAGCGTTATTGGTATGTGCTTTAAATTAAGAATGCCATGCTAGATGGTAAGTGAAAAAATCTAAGTTATGAAACCCACGAAACCAAAGTTTTCAAAATGTGACGCCAATTCCATGTTGAGTGTAGCAAATTAGTGTTCACACAGGACACAAATTACCAGTTCGATGTTAACAGCAAAGAAACCGACAAAAAATACCTTATTAAGGTGACAAAATGTGATATTCAGTACCCATTTTGGGAATGAGATCAATGTTGCAAGGTGTATATTGAGCCGCAAGCCCAAAGCAATCAAATCATGTTAAGCAACTGGGTCGCAACCAATATTCTTTGGAAGTTGTTTGGTCCAATTATAAAAAAAATATTATTCACTGTCTGCTCATTCGCATTGGTTTGGGGAATGCCAAATGACGGGCAGCAGTCAACATAAAATGAAAGATTTAACTTTATATGAATTGTCCTTGAGATGTTTCATAAATGACAACATACATGGATTTCAAGTCGGTTAATCACAAACCAAGTCATTCTTGGAAAATAATGAGCCGCGACGTGACGGCCTCGGCATCATTATTTTCTACGAGCAACGCATTCTTTAATGAACCCATGCAGAATCTCTTCACTCGAGCTTTTGGTGAAGACAGTTGAAACGAATCTGCGTGCTCCATTTGTGCCAACAATGCCACCCGTCAATCATACTTAAGGATATATATCAGGTTACAATGGGTTAAACCATCATTTTTGCTATTTTCACACATGTTATGCACTTTTCCTTTAAGTTTTGTATGCCGGAATCAGATTTCAGGTTGTGTAAAGGAAAATTGTGAATTTTGGCAAAAGTATTGGGCCTGGTTCTCACTGTTTGGTGTGGCTTCGGCTGGGGACTAGCTAAGCTTCTAAGCTCCACCCTGCAGGAATCCAACAGGAGCCTCATTTACATACAGCAGGTGTGAGCGCTTCTGCGCACGCTCCGCACAAGCAGACTACGATCAGCTGGGCAGGCAAACCGCATTATCGCTTTGTGTACAACTCTCGTTTGAACATATCCATATAAACTCAGACTTCCATCCTCTTGTTGCTCCAATACTTGTTCTTTCGCTCAGTTTCAGAGTTCCAACTTTACAAGTTGCACACACAGCAGCGGCATCAATACAAGCCTGCAACTGAGAACAGTCCCATAATCGGGATCCCTCTGGCTGTTCATTCACATCTCCTTGTTCACAACAATCTGTAGATCTAGCCTCGTGGACCACAAAGTCTCCGAGTTTCTGGGCACTAGCACTGCAGAAGCGTTTGTCCAGACCGGGTTGGCTTGTGGATGTTGTGGTGTTCACCGAATCAGTATCCGTGACCTTGGCCGCGACTTCGTTCGACCCTGACCATGCAATGCCAGACTCGCCCGGGGTCTCCGTGAGGCTCACGTCGGGTTGCAGGGTCGTCTCCACTGGAGGGAACTGATTGTAGTATGATCCTAGATCAGACGCTTTGAGTTCACTTGCAACTGACGCGGGCATCGGTCTGCCCCTAGGTTTTTTCTTTCTCGGCATCTTTGCAATAGCACTTTCTAATCACACAAATGTAAGCAACGATCCTATGAACTTGATAGAAACTTTCTGAACTGAGACTGAAGTTCCGATTTACTGACACCTATACTGGGCCCCACGCAAGACGGCAAACATCGTAGAACCCGGTTGCCCCGTAACCACCTGTCAGTCATTTGTCGGCCAATCAGGTTAAACTTGAGAAACCCCAACATGGAATCCAAAGTGACAGATGAGCATGATTATAACATTTTTGGATGTAAAACCTCTAAAATAAAGCATTCTTTGAAGTTTGATGATCCAAACTTGTCCATTTACTCAACAGGTAGGAGTGCGTAACGGAATACCAAGGTGTCATTGCGATCAAAGGCCCAAAGAATAGCCTAAGTCCTATTGAAGTCGGCATTTGCTTTGAAAGCGTTTTTCTCGGCATCATTCCTGGCCTTTGTTTCTCAACTTCTTGTGAAATCAACTTCGTCAGTTTTGCTCATAAAGACCTGGGGTTTGTGGCAAACTGTTCACAAGAATGTAATCTTTAAAAACGTGTCTCAGATTTTTTCTATATTGAGTGGTTTTCCCTCCACAGCGAGCCAAAAGTCAAAACCTTTGATGTAAGAATGGAATGTCATCTTTTCAACTTTGAACGGGAGTATCTCCACAATAGCGCAAACAATGACAAAAATGAGACACGTTTGTGTAGAAAATCATGTCTGCTAGCTTTTGCAACAGAAATGCACATGCTCAAGCTCAAAATAAAAAAGTAGATTTAATAATTGTGTGATTTTTTTATGATCACTTTACCTGATTGTTGTGTCAACACAGAAGAACTTGTAAAAATGAAAATGCTATCAACTTATTCCCAGATTTATTAGCTTTCAGGAAATATATAGTTTATGGTACTTTTAACGTATTTTCAGACTTTTATTAAGTCATTTGTAAGGCTCACGCGTAACCTGATATATACCCTTAACAGTCCGTCATGTGGCAACGGCCATTGGCCAAAGGGAAGTGGTATCACGCTGGGGCATGCCGAAAGTGTGTTTGTGGACAGGGGAATGATCCAAACATATTACAGCCTTAGTGGTTCACTTTCATAGTTATCTGCTTGTTTTGCGTTTAAATGAAGGGAAACTTGCAATGTTCAGGCGAAGCGGGAATCGTCAGACGACGTCCCATCAAGAGTAGTGCTGTGATAAATTTTACCCAGTGGCCCTGCACCAAAGACAGGCGTAAAAACAAACTGGAACTTTAATCAATGATATACCCATGTACACAGTAGTATTTTTATCGAACCCCCAAGGATGACGAAATAAAATTACAAATAAGGACACCAAAATAAGCATAAACGTGAGCACAAGAGAAATTATGCGAAATACGCTAGCGATACAAAACTCAGGTAGGAAAGAGTAATGAAACTCATCGAGAAAATAATTACAAAATAATGACAGGCTAACTAACTCTCAAATTCTGATCATGCGATCGTATTCTGCTCTCTCTCAGTATCACACTTTAAAGACCGTCCGTTCAAACGTCATGTTTGGGATAACAATAAAGCCAATTTCCCTGAACTTAATTCACTCTCTTAACAGCACCTTGAAATACAGCTCATGAAGTCTATTATAACCTTGACGACATCGTTTCATACTGGTCAGAATTGCTTCTACCCACTGCCAAGGAATTTATACCCTTTAGAGAAGTCACCGTAAGACCTTCAGACAAGCCTTGGATTACTACCGAGATAAAGAAGCTTTTTCGTTTCAGCAATCGGGCATGGAAGCGTTTTACGAATATAGCTAACATGCCACGTCCCGATACATTCGAGGTTTCAATGAAGGTCGAGAAGTTTTACCAGTTTTACAAGAAGTCACGCAACCATGTCCTTAACAAAATTCGAAAATCTACGCGTACTTACTTTAATAAATTACGTTCTAAACTGGACGATAACGAAATAAATCCAAAACAATGGTGGAGCTTATCTAAGTCTGTCTAGGGATCTAAAATCCACGAGGAAATAATTGAAAACGACCAAATAATATCTTGCAATGCAAAAGAATGTGATATTTTTAATACCTATTTTGAAAGTCAGTGCACAAATTCTTCTGACATTGATTCCCCACCAATGCCTGAATTCAGTCACCCCACTGAGTCTAGACTAACTGAAATCACGTTTGGTGAGCAGGACATTTTGAAAGTATTATTGTCTCTAAGAGCTACTTCTGCAACCGGGCCTGACAAAATTGGCAGCACCCTTCTCAAAAATACTGCTCACTACATCTGTAATCCTCTTACAAAAATATTTAAACTTTCTCTTAACCAACTTTACTTTCCCTTGTCCTGCAAACGTTCCAATATTTGTCCTGTCTTCAAAAAATCTAACAGACAAATAAAAAGTAACTATAGGCCAATATCCTTACTCTGTAATGTTTCTAAAGTCTTTAAACGCATAATGTTTAATGCCCTCTATGAATATTTAACTGGAAACAATCTTCTTACACACAAAAATTCAGGTTTCAAGGCAGGCGACTCAACAATCAGTCAACTTGTCTACCTACTTCATATTATCTACAACGGTCTAGAGTTATCGAAAGAGGCCAGGATGGTATTTCTTGATGTCTCTAAAGCATTCGACAAGGTATGGCACCCTTGGCTCCTCTTCAAACTCAAGTAGCTTGGCATATCGGATCATCTTGTTACCTGGGTTAAAAGTTATCTTTCTAATCGCCTTCAAAGAGTTACTATTCATGGTCAATCTTCTGTCTGGCTTCCTATCCAGGCTGGAGTGCCTCAGGGCTCTATCCTCGGGCCCCTCCTATTCTTGGTTTATGTAAATGACCTAGCAGACAATCTCACGTGCGAAGTGAGATTGTTTGCTGATGATACTTGCATACTGGGAGTTGTCAATAACCGTGTTCAATCCTCACGCCACCTGAACACTAATCTGTCTCTAATAATATTACTGGGGCAGGCTATGGCGAGTGTTATTCAATGCCACCAAATCTCTATCTGTTATATTTTCTGTGAAACGAGTGAAAGCTCATCATCCGCCGGTTTTCTTGCGTGGGTCTCCTGTTCTTGAGGCAAACAGTCATACACATCTCGGTATCACCTTGAGTGGTGACTTATCTTAGCAAACCCATTTCACACGGATTACCAATAGAGCTGGTCAAAGAATTTCTTTACTGCGTAGGTTCAAGTATAAGCGGTCACGCAAATCCTTGGTCAAACTGTATTGTTCTATGATCCGTCCAATTCTTGAGAACGGCTGTGTTTTATTCGAAAACTGTGGTAAAGTGCTGTCTGATCGATCGGAGTCGATTCAGTATAATGCCGCTAAAATTTGTACAGGTGCTTTGAAACATACATCACATGTTAATTTACTTCATGAACTTGGGTGGTCAACTCTTGCAGACTGACGTAAATACTTCAGCCCTGTCCTCTTTTACAAAATGTACCACAAACTGACTCCTTCTTATCTAATCTAGTACCCCCTCCTCCTGTTGGTCGTGCTCTCCGACATTCAATGTCAGTGCGCCCCGTTAGATGTAGAACATCGCGTCTGTGTAACTCATTTCTCCCAGATGCTATCAAACAGTGGAATAACCTGCCTTCCATTAGAGATTCGCTTTATTTAAATCGAAACTTAAAACTACTCTGTTAGCCACAGACACTGTTCCTGAGTTCTATCTTTATGGTGACAGATTTGCAAATATTTGCTACACGCAATTACGCCTAGAATTCTCCAAACTAAACTCCGACCTTCACAAAGTTAGCATCCTTCCTGACCCATCCTGTGCCTGGTCTTATCCCACTTAAGACTCCAAGCATTTCCTACTCTTTTGTCCCTATTACAACGTTCAGAAAAACATATTACTTAATATTGTTATTCCTTTGATTGCTCCGGGGTTAGTCCGCATCTTATAATTCATATTGGTAGTGATAGGTTAGTTGAATTATTTCTCCGTGGCAGTGACGAGCTTTCTAACTGCCGAAATATCCAGAGCTGTGATGCTCCCCATCAGTACATTATTGATAACAGGCGCTTTAACGACTAAATGTTTCCGTTTCTGTTACTGTAGTGATCATCGGTTAGACCATGCAAATTTATTTGTATCACACCTTTTTCCCGAGTAAATATTGAACTGAATTCATATTGGTTTAACTTGTATCTTACAAGTAATTAAATTTTGATATCCGTACAGAGTTTACACAGATATAATGCATTGGTAACATTTTTATTGTCATGTGTGTCTTGTACATACCTACTGTGTGTCTCCGTGGTCTGGAAAACCGATGTATTAGTCATCTCAATGTACTATAAGGCTGTCCAGACTAAATAAATACGTTTAAAAAATAAGTAAAATGTGCAGAAGAGTCTGAAAAACTAACTAAATAAAGTTTATATGCAGATAGGAGTACATACAATAGAACACTATCCCTAAAAACGGGGTGAAGAGGTAGGGGGCAGAGGACGAAACCCGTCACCCGAACACTGACCACGAACGGCCGCAAGCCGGCGCACTAAGGCAAATTAACGCAACTTCCGTTGCCGCTCTTGACGTCAAAGGGCCAAAGGGCCGCCTCCACAAGTCACGCTTTGAAACCAGATTATCGCTGTCGCTGTGTGACGAATCGCTTAATAATGTTTTCCGTACTTGAAAGACTCTTTTATTCATGTGATTGGCCAATAATTTATTAACAACCTCACCAAATGTTTAGGGGCGATGTTTACTCCGTTTGTACAAATATCAGATCAAGTTGAGCAAACGGTATTGTTTTAGAGGCAAATAATCAACATCAAAGGCCTTTGAAGCTCGTGTTCTGAGAAAGAATAATTGGAAGAGAACCCCATCTGGGAATGGTTATTCCAAGAAAACGGCTGGACAAAATTTAATCCGGTTAACGGCCTTAGATTCTGCAATGTCTTAACTACAAAAACCATTCAGCGATTTTCAAAATTTTGCTTTGTTCTGTTTCATATGAAATGAAGAAAATGAACATCTTGGGAATCAAAGGGAAAATTGATATGTCAAACTTTGAAGATGGATAACAGAAGGACTAAGCAAATCATAAAAAAATCACAGGAGCTTTTTTGTTGCAAATATGTCAGGATTGAGATACGAGTGTATATTATATAGCTAACAGCTATAGTGTTAGCTGTCCTTAACAAACAGACACGCGAATTCACTGGCATGTGCACCCTCTAACAGTGGAATCTACCATTGCGCCACAATGCACACAGCCGTATTTTGTCTCTATGGACTACGAAAAGTCACTTTTTCTACATGTTTAGAGCGAACATGATGCAATAACGCACACCGAAATAATTGTAAGCTTTTCGTTTTCCAAGTTTACAGAAAATGTTGCATACACACTTGCCAACTCGGAGTGGACAGTCGATAGAATAAGTAATTACAAAGCAAATGTGAATCGTGTTTTTGGTCGAGTTTATGACTGATAGTGATAGGAGAAGGCGTTAAAATCTTCATCCTGTATGACTGGCTGTACAAAATAAATGTTGCTATTACAAGTGACCTCTGCATTATCTTTAGACATATAAGAATAGTTGGCATGTGACTGAGCGATTTCATAATGTGTACGCACGAATATGCTGTGATTTGTCACAGTCAAGCACTTTTTCCAGGCCTCTTTAGCAGAAGCTGGAACTGCTTACAAATTCATGATTCTGCTCGGAGGAAAGAGAATGTAGGCAATACAAGTGCTTTCAGATCTCCAAGTCATTCGGACAACATAATGGTATCTTGCTTGAGTAACTAATCCCGAACGCACGTCTAAGCATGTAATGATAACACCAAGAAGTAATCGTCGACGCATGGCAGGCCAACGTAAAAAGGCACCTTATAATCGCAGAACATGCTGTTAGCTTTTGACATGTTTAATAGCAAGCTACTGGGTAAATAAAGTGCGATCATTCGTGATAGATGTGGCTGTCTCGCAGTTTGATACTTAAACATGATTCCTCCCGCGATCGTGATTGTTTCAAGTGTTTACATATTTCCAGGGTATGATCTTACCTACCTTGTGGTATCTAAACCCTTGTTTGAATAGAATAAGACTAGACGAACAATTTCCCTGGGCGTGGATTGGGCCCTAGGGGCTTAGCGCGTGCCCTACGCCTAGGAAAGCTGTTGACTTCTAGTACGTTATCCTCATGCTTCCAATCTACATTCTGTGCATAATAATAACTTAAAAGAAAGAAACGGAAGAAGGAAGAAGGCAAGAAAGAGAGAAAGAAATCACTTATGGACTACTACGTGTTTTTTACCACTTATGTAAAAACTCGCCGGTACTTTCGGACCTGTATCCACTATCGGGACAAGCGTTTCCCCTAAGCTCCATCTTTCACTCACGGGGGGGGGGGGGGGGGGCAGGGGGACTAGCGGTGCTTCTTAATTCATGGCCTGGAAGCGCCTTCAGTGTATGATCCAAAATCCCTATTCTGGGGCCCACTGCTGCGTACAACTGCTAATTGCACGCCGTTGCATTTACATTTTCATGTAATGATCACTGTGGAAAAGTCCCATTATATATTGCATATTACATTCATTCGACAAATTCACCTTCCCTTGACACGAATCACATATATATTTTGGATACTACCTCTTCAAAATATGGAATCAGTACTGGCCAATAGTGGCTGCTATTTTGAAATTTGTGGATTCCGCACCCAATGGTTTGCAATAACTGAGGACTGTATTGGGACGATCTGGGGGAGGGGGGTTAAAATAAATGCAACCAAAAGTATATGTTTTGAAATATCGTGGTATCGTTTGACAAACAATGGTCTTGTTAAACTTTCTTTTAAAATGCCTGGGTCCGTCACTACGAAACAAAATCTCAGCATTTGATCACGTGCAAAAATGATCATTATACTCCAACTTATGTATAGGCATAGGTCCAACAACTGATGGCATCGATTTCAAGTTAAAACATGAAGGCACCAACCACGAATGTACCTGTTAAAACTTTCCGTTTGAAAATTGAACGTTGCAATTTAACAATGAGAGTTATTTTCCACACTTATGGGCCGTACAGGGTGGCCTGCCACCTTTTCAATCATTCAGCAATTCATTCGCTTACTTATTCATAGATTTATTTAATTATTTATTAATTGTATATATGTAGGATATGTAGGTAGATAAATACATAGGTAGGTAGGTATGATACAGAACTTTACATTTTAAACTTAATCAGTTTGCGATGTTAGGATCGCGAAATTGACTTTACAAAACAACTAAAGAATGAGAAAACTCTCAGTTGAATGTATCAAGAGGCAAGCCGTAAAAGGACATGAATAAAACGACAAATATCCCTTATATCCATCGTACAATTTAGCCACTCCTGACTCTCTAAAAAGTGGTAGCATATTGTTTATTCCTGATGATAAAAAGCAGACGACATTTACGACATCAGCTGATTATTGCTGAGTAAAAGTTGCATACCGATACATCGGTGCGGCGTTACCGCCCTCGAGGTTAATTCTGACAAACAATTCGAAGGACAAGTCGTTCGCTGCCTCTGTGCCATGTTGGAAGCTTTGCAGCATAGGTTTTGTCTGAAGGTACGTGACTAAGCGTCCCGAGTCCATCCTTGTCTTCTGATCTGTTTAAACTTAAGAATGTCACGTATGTTCCTCCGCGGCACATTTACATAAGAGCAGATGACTGCTAAAGATGCTATTTTCTGACAGAAATTTTTGTCAATGCTAAGACAAACTTGTCGTCATTGAACTGCGAAGATGACAAAAGATCAGAAGCTAGCAGGGCAATCAAATGTTGAATCTCTGGCTCACGGCTGCAAAGAATCCATTAGCCATGTAAAGCACCGGTGTGTATGGACAGCGGCGTCACCATTTTGTCGCCCAATGCTTCCATAAAAATCCTATTTTGATTATACATCACAATTATGCGCATATACATATGTACATGCATTATTCTATATTGTTTATTACTTTAGCATGCGGTAATTAAACTAGTATTACTTCTGTTCTTATTCAGTTGATATTTCACCCTTATTAAGTGGTCTGGTATGAGAACATATACAAGTGTCCAGCAGTTATCGGCACAGAATTCTACAAAACATGTATGGCGACTGGTAAGATAAGATAAGATAAGATAACTTTATTTACCCAGGGTAATACATGATTAACTAAAGCTAGTTTCCATCATGGCCCTGCACTAAAAATAAATATACAATATTGTAAACTAAGACTAGAAAGTTTTTCCCACCAAACTAATCAGTTGGTGACTAGATCTGTGAGAGAACGGCGAGGTTTCGGTGTGTGTACCTAATTTTACCTGGACGTCCATGAAATTTGTTACTGCACACTATGTCTGCCGGAGAGCCCACAGCTGAGTTGTTAAATCATTGGCGTTAAACCATTATCATGAAACTAGCTTGTGTTGCATCAATACACTATCATTGCAAGCACAGCGGTGGTAATTGTTGGTCATGAAGCGCATTACAACCGCGACTTTGTACATGCGCTACAATAAAATGTGACTCCGCCTCACAACTTTAAATGTTACAGCTCTTCAGTAGACCAAAGCCTTTTCTCCGATAATCAGAAAGTGCTCCTACCATTTACATAAAAATTTAACGGCCAATTAGCTTTGGGTATTGAATTGAATTATAGTATTACAGACTGGATGAAGGGAGGTTGGTACTCGGACTACAGAGGACTATTTCTGCAAGAAAATGAACTGTCTTCGCTCCGCAGTTAGTCATTACAACTTGCCAAAAACGTGCCTCGCGGGAATACCTGTAGCAACGGGTGAAAGGAGTGGTGCTGAAGGGACGAAACTCAAGTCCAACAGCGCTGTTACGCTGGATAGGCTCACCAGACAATTCGATGCCATCAATGAACTGATAGAACAGGTACACTTGATGCAAACCAAGGGGGAAGGAAACAGAGTCGGCGTTGACATTATTTGAAGAAGCGCACGACATACATAAGCCCTTTGCCAAAGAAGATTCCTCTGACTGTCAGATAGGGTTGAGAGAAACTGTCACTCGGATCAGTGCTTAAAAAGGGTGTGGCAGCTGAAAAGACGGACTCAGAGCTTGCCTACACGTTCAAAATCAGCTAACAGCTCGGCAAGTAAAATGTCACTCGCCAACTCGACAAAGAAACAACGAATGCTGAACGGCACTATTGCGGAGTTGCGTGAGGCTGACCATGAATTATAAAAGTATAACAAGCAGAAGCACTGCCTAGTATTGAATAACAGACAGTTGATGATGAAAATAACGAGAACGACGAAATTAGTTGCCATAGCGAGCATTCCGGCGAAAGACCTGTGATTGACGACAGTTTCGACCCATGGATACCACGGGAGCCCCGGGGAAAAGTCACAGGAAGGGAAACAGGAGAACACTGACAATGACCGTGATGACAGTCAAATATTCAGACCGATAGACGAGAGTCAAAAGTAACAACAGTAAGTGTTAACCGTGCTGCAGTAACCAAAGACTGTCAATTTTACTTTCAATGGGGACCCAATGAAATGTCATATTTTCGTGGTTTCTTCGTTTGATACCGTGGTAAGAGAACAAGAGATGATAAATCCAAATAAACTTTTGCGTTTTTTTTTTTCGGCCTGTTAGGGTAGAACTAAGTTACTGGTTGAGTGTTGTATGGCGATGGAACCAGTTTCAAGTTACATGAAAGTAAGAGAGCTTCCCTAACAGAAGTACGGTAACGAGCATGGAAGTATTCAAACTTGGAGCAGTAAAATCACCCAGGTGTGTGTCATAAAGGCAAATGATAAAATAGATGTACGCGATTTTGCTGATGAGTTATGCAAATGTTTGCAAATTCTTGGGTCTGTAAACAAAGTTTGTGAAGTCGACAATGCTGCTGGTGAAGATACTGACAAAATTACCACTGTATCTTCAACACAGATTTCGATCCAAGGTAAAGAAAACCAAAGAAAAACATTTCATATCTGCTTTCGTTTCGGATCTAACAGTGCATGTTTGTATGTATAGCTACCAAGGAGAGGATTGCAACGACCTCATATTCAGGACAGTACTAGTAAACAATGAAAATAAATTGAGTAAACATCAGAAAGAAAAGCGAGCAAAGTGTACAACCATCAAACTCGGACAAAACGTTCTGACGAGCCCGAAAAAGGCACACCTGTCTGTGTTTGAAGGGTACACACCCATTGTTTAAATGTGATCAGGTTCAAAAGCAAAGAGGTCACGGAAAGAGAAACCTCTGTTAAAGAACACAAGTTGTGTTTCAAGTGTCTTTGTAGTTGTCACAGGTCTGCTAAGCGTAAGCTGAAACAGATGTACGATGCAGAATTGTGGGAAGAAGCACAATGATTTTGCTACACAAAACTGACGAGAATAATTCGGAGTACGAAACGTTAGTAAAGCTTGTTGTATCACTGTTGTTGGGGCTGGCGATGTTAAGGTTAGGATGGCTTTACCCATAACTCCCGTCACTGTAATGACGACGGTTGTTCTCCGCTGCTGGCCAAAAAGCTTGCTATTCAGGGTAAAGTGGAGAAGATATTTCTTAACTACATGACACACGAGAAACAGACCGTAGAAATGAGAAGTATTTCGATAAAAGTATGTGGTGTAGGTCAGGAGAGCACCGCTGGCATTGCCATTGATATATCAAAGGCGTATGCGTAGCCGAACGTGAATACTGGTAATGAATGTGTGGGGAAGCAAGGCGATGTAGACAAATGGGCACATCTACAAGGGATAAAATTACATTCAATTGATGAACGCGTGTGGAGTTGCTCATGGGGCAAGATGTAACACATGCAATGCTGCCACTTCAGGTCAGATAATGAGATTAAGTTCACCCGGTACACCATTTGCTGTGCGCATTGTGCTGGAATGGACTGCAAATGGGCCACTGTCCAAAGAGGGTGAAAGAACAAGCGTATAATCAAACTATGTTCACTGTGAAAGCGTAGATACGCAGCTACAGTCAACTACATACCGGAATTATGTCGATTAAGCCCAGGCAGTGTAACCTGCGGCCTAAATCTGGAGTCCTGAATGGCAGCCATTTTGAGCTAAGAAGCAATCAAATGGCATAAAACAGTTGTTCTCTGAACATGTAAACAACCACGTTTCTGGAGTTCATTTCTTATAAATCAATTTACAGTGTGGAAACACACAATCTACCAACAGCTCAGAAAAGTAGATGCATTTTGACCTGTTTGCAGAAATTGCTGTATTATGTCTGGGAGTACTTTCAGGTTTGATCTCAATTCTCTTATACTATAGATAGTTATACTATATACCGTTGTATTGAAATTTGCCAGTAGGTTTATAGATCAAATGCAAGATCCGCATGGACCAAATTTCATTAATACAATAGGTTGTGACCTATTAGATATGTAGTGCCGGGGAAAATTTTGAATTGCCTACATGCCGCCATGTTGGATCATGACATCACATATACGTGCCCTTCTATTGACAACTGGTAACTCATCCAGCGGACACAAAATTAAGGCAAAGACGCTTTCCTCGCTAGGTATACATATAAACGAAATGTATTATGGTGTGCGTATTCAAGTGGTAGCAGCATGAGATGTGTAGAAGTCACAAACAGCTACAATATGTTAATTTTTGATCCAACAAACTTAATCTCTGTTATAAAAAAGGCCGTCTCACGAAAACAGTAATAACTTTAATTGATATTGCAAATAACGCCAATAGCTTTAAAAATCTTACATTGACAAGACGGAAAGCTTGAAACAATACCTGTTAGAATCGTTTTCTTGCTACAAACTAGGCTGCCTCCGTAAAAGCTTAGTGCCGAACTATACAAGTTTGACATGAAAAGCACCTAAGCTATCGTCTCAGTATATGATATCTGATTCTAACCACACTATCACAAATAGATCAAAGCTGGTTTCTCCTAAGATGATCGCCATAAGACTTTGAAGCGCTCCTAATATATGCTTTGAAAAACATGCTTCATTAAGACACTACAAGCCACCGTTATATTGCAGAATGAAACAAAACACGATGTTAGTAAAAATATTTTGTCTCCGGCAAATCTGTCTCCATGCCTACCGGGAGAAAAAGAGGGAAAGATAGACCCACAGGCATGACCAAAGAGATGCATACTTGTATCCAGTCCCCAACCCGGCACAGTGGTATATACTTGTGGCTATTTATCTATTATGATCAACGTAAACAGCCCTAAAATATCAGATTCCTGAAAGGTAGTCGATGACTGTACGTTGTTGGAGTCCGTGTGCCTGAAAATCAGCTAAGCGACTCATACAGATAGATACAGATACAGATCTTTATTTAAACTCGGTGTTTCAACAGATACATTAGCTCACGAGCTATTATTACCGAGATACAGTTAAAATAAGATAAATAAAAGCTACAGAGCACAACTAAAATAGTTCGTGAGTATCGACAAATATATACAATAGATAAACTGGTCCGTCTTAACAATGGTACACTGTCACTGTAAAGGGTTTACTATTAAGAGCAGTTTGTGACATACATTCCCGATCTACAGTAGTTGCAGGTGCAGCTATGCCCATTCCATGTTTTAATAAGTCTTTTAAAGATCGTGAGATTGGTTGCGTTTTTGTATGTTGTTGGAAGGTTATTCCAAATCTTAGTCCCTTGGTAAGTAAAGGAACGTAAGCCTGCTTTTGTAGAATTTTTATGTCCATTTCGTAACTTAATATAGGTATTGTCTCCACCCGCCATCTCACAGCCCTCTGTGTGAAATAAACTGGAGATGAAAGGTGGAGTCAAATTATGCATAGCTTTGAAAACCTCGGTGGCCAATAGACGTAAACGTGAGAGTTCAAGGCTAGGCATGTCTGCTTGGGCCAGCAAGGCATTGTAGTCACTATCAAAGTCATTAAAAACAAAACGAAGAGCTCTCTCTTGCAGTTTTTCTAGTTTCAATACATTGCTCTTGCTGGTGAAGTGCCAGATAAGTGGGCAATAGTTTAGGTGACATAGAATAAAACTTTTGTATATGCACATTTTGGTGCTTTCATTCAGGTAACTAGAGAGACGCTTTAAGGCATTTAATTGTCTGCTGGCTTTTAGGCACAGCTCAGAAATATGTTTGTCAAAGTTGAGCTTATTGTCAAGCCAAACACCGAGGAGTTTGACATGATTTTCGCATTTGATGTTGTGATTTTCCAGGTTTAAATAATCTATTTCGTGGGATCGATAACTGACGATCATGGCCTGAAACTTGTCGGTGTTTGCCTGCATTTGATTTATTTTAAACCAGTCAATAGCTAGGTTTGTTTCTTGGAGTAAGACAGTGGTAATTTGGTCTAACTTTTTACCACTAGTATAAATTGTGTTATCATCTGCAAAGTTGACAAGTGACGCTTTGGTGATGGTAAAGTAAAGGTCATTTATGAAGATGTTAAATATCGCCGGTCCCAAAATGGAACCTTGAGGGACACCTTTTGTTAAAAATGCCCAGTTGCTAAAAGTATTTCCAACTCGCACCTGTTGTTTACGGTTTCGCAAGTAGCTGACTAATAATTGTATGCTGTCGTTTGTCATGCCATAGGCATGGAGCTTGGCTGTTAAAAGGTCGTGAGGTATACAGTCGAAAGCCTTGCTCAGATCCATGAGAATTGTACCAATAAATTCTCTTTTGTCCAGGGATTTTTTCCAATCCTCTACTAGTCTGAGTAAGGCAGATTGGCAGCTATAATGCTGCCTGAAAGCTGCTACAAATTCAGATAAAATTTGGTGAAGAAAGGGATTTAGTTGAGCGTTGTAAACTTTTTCAATCACTTTTGATACTGCAGTCAAGATGCTGATAGGTCTATAATTAGACCTATCTAGAGGGTCTTTCTTCTTGTAGGCAGGGTTGACGACAGCAGGTTTACATGCTTGGGGAAAGGTACATTGCACTATAGAGCTGTTGATGATTTGTGAAACAGGTTTACTAATATGATTTATTGAAAGTTTGAGTAATTTGGTTGAGATGGTATCGTAACCTGTTGCCTTTTTCTGATCAAGTTGAGAGATGAGCTTACATACATCTTCTTGATTTACTTCTTTAAAGGCAAAAGGGGAGTAGTTTCCATGTTCTTTGATGTTTTGTACACTAGGATGGTCGTTGTACATTTCAATTGATTTTGATACAAATTCAGAGTTTAAGAGATCAGCAAGGCCAGGGGAGGTATTATTTCCTATGTTAGTAGCAGCATTTATGTAGAAGTCATTTAAAACATTAGCTACTTCAGCAGGGGAGGAAACAAGATCATGGTTATGTAGTAATATGATCTCGTTGTCAGTGTGGCCTTTATTGCTAAGAAAGGGCTTTATTGTTTGCCAAAATTCATTTTGCTTGGGCCCGGTATCACATTTGTTGTGAAAGTAGTCATTCATTGATTTGATCCTGATTTTAGTTTTTAGGTTTCTCTGCTGCCAGTAGATTTCCCAGTTTGTTTTAGTTGGGAAATCATGGTGTCTATTTTTTAATCTGGCAGTATTCATAATGGACTTGCGATAGTATCGGTTCATGTATGGGGCTTCTCTAGCTCGTTTTGTTTTGGTTTTGAGTGGGGCATGCTCGTTTATGACTTCAAGAAAGAGCCCTTCAAAAATAAAATACTGGTCATTTATATCTTCGACACACTGAGAGACCCAGAAAGGCGTACGCTCTAAGTCATGATCATATTTAGCTTGATCAAAGTCTTTGTAGCTCCTGTATGTGATCCGTTTTGGTCTCATTCTTGGCATATTTACTTTAAGAGCTGTATAAATAAGTTTGTGACAATCGCTGATACCAGTTTCTAGTGTGCCACTTTTGATAAAACAATGTTGTCTATTGGTGAGGAAAACGTCAATAAGTGATTTACTATTCTGCGTGAAACAAGTAGGCTCTGTGATAAGATTTTTCAAGTCAAAAGTATCACAAAGATCACGTAAAGGTTTTCCCTTTTGTTGATGTAGCAAATCTAGGTTTAAATCACCACCGACTAAGATGTGGCTATAGTCGGTACTGAGAATGTCAGTGATTTTATACATAGATTCAGCAAAGTTTTTGTTTGGCATTTTGGGTGGTTTGTAAGCAAAAAGAAGACACCATTTGACCTTCTTTATGGTGCATTCCACAGGGAGTATTTCTAGTTCATGATGTAAGGGTTGGATATCATTTCGTATTCTGGATGGTATATCTGACCTGACATAAACAATGAGACCACCTCCATACTGGTGTCTATCTAATCGGTACATTCTGAATTGTGGGATTTGGAATTGCATGTCAGGGAATGACCAGTCAATCTTAGTCTCTGAAACACATAAAATATCAAAGATTTTGAGATTCAAGATCTCATAGATGTAACCATATTTGTTACGTAGGCTGTTTATGTTTAGATGCCCTATAATAAAATTCTTGGGGTAGTTTATCCGAATATCCTTCAAGGGTTTGTATTCAGATTCAGAGTTACTTTCTGTCGATGAACATGATAGTGTAGACAAATTTAAAACAGAGTTTGTACCACTAAAAGATGAACCCATGCTTAGATGAGATGCGTTTGCAAAAGGCAGTTGGTTCATAACACAGCCTGGACAAAGCCAATCAAAGTCTTGCTGGTTTATTGTAAGATATTGGTATAGATCCGGGTTGAAGGCGCAGCATTTTATATGTACCCACTTGTCACAGTTGTCACATAATATAGCCCGATGGGTGATGGCCACAGGTTTTCCACATTGACCACAAGGGTTTTTGATAGGGTTCCCATTGTATGTGTGCAGGCCTTGGTTTCCAAGCAGAGGACACCTTATCCACAGAAATGCTAACTTGGGTGATGCCTGAGCCAGTTGATTTACAAATGCAAAACATGCACTTGGAGCTATAGTTTGATCCAGCATATGGGTGGCATTGGGAGCCACTAAGGGGCCAAGGGTAATGTTTGTAAACACAGGGTTTGTGAAACTATAATACCTGTCAATGCTGGTAATCCCACCACAGAATGTTTGCTGGGTCAAGTTTGACTGACCACACACAGGTGGAGTGCCAGACACATAATCACAGTTTTCACAGTTTTGGTCATTTAAGGTCGGCTGACACCGGTGTACTAGAACAATAGCTGTCAAAGCTAATAGGTATACCAGGGTAATGTCAGTACAATCCAATTTGTCGGCCTTCGGATTTCTTGTCCTTTTTGAAAAGTTCACAGAATTAAAAGCTCCGATTTTGGCTCTTTGCTGCAATTTGTCTATCCCCATCATATCTCTGGTACATCACACATCCACTGGTGATAAAATGTTGCAGAATTTCTCCTCCCGATCAGTAAAATTTCAGATTTTAGTGGGACACAGAAAAGTTGTGTCTTCCAAGGTAGCGACCCTGAATACTCTATAACGGACATAACGGACTACTAACATTACACCCGAGGTTTCAAATTAACAGAAAATATAAATATAAAAACGGTATTTACTCGCAACCAACCTTTACGTCATTGACACTGTATGTCAGTTACAGTTATGGGATACCTACATGTAACTATCGGCATTTGCATATGGGTTTTAACCACACATACCTGGCGCTTGCTCTTGCCAAAACATGCCATTTGTGACTAGAAAAGAATCCTAGCAGTAGTAGGTTCTTGTTTCAGAAGGGATACGAAATCGAAACCTGTGAAGCGAAGATTGGTTATATTCATTTTGACATAAAGGCCAACGATTACGAGTGGTATCGACTATTTATTCCGTGTTGCTTGTACGTGTGTTTGAGAAAGTAACGTTCGTTCGTACATGAATTCCAAGTTGTTTATTTATTTATATATTTATTTATTTATTTGTTTGTTTGTTTGTTTGTTTGTTTGTTTGTTTGTGTGTGTGTGTTTATTTATTTATTTATTTATTTATTTATTTATTTATTTATTTATTTATTTATTTATTTATGTACTGTTCAACAATTTTGAACAATATTGAAAAAGAATTTCCGACGTATTTCTTTTGCAATAGCTTCTCCTTGCATGCACGAGTAAAAAGCCCCTTCAAACGTCAAACTTGTCCAAAGCTGTCCAGGTTTTAATGCCATTAGACCTCTTGATATTAATGTGGCAAGAAAATGAGACAAACACCTCAAATGTTTTAAGTCCAGCTGCTGTAAATTGGAACAAAGACAAAAGAAAATAAGCCTTGGTTTTACTTAAATCGTTGACAAACAGACGGCTAATAGGAACAATAGAATCACGGTTTAATGGAATAAGGACAACCTTTCTCCTTCAATGAAGCAGACTAGGAAGACGCCACCGAATCGCATTGCTCAGTCACCTGACAAAGCTGCATAGCTACGGAACTATTTCACTAAAATCAGGGGAACGAGAAGACTACGCAAAACAATATGCATTGCTGTTGTACCTGCAAGTCTGCAATATTGTTTTCTGTTTAAAATTGCAAAAGGCGTCAGCACAATAAATAATTCACTGCAAGTACCGCCATGTCGTAATACGCCGTATGGGCATTAATTTCCCGCCACAAAGCACGGGTTTGACGCCAGGCGGTCACAGGAGACGTGCGGGTCACATCACTGTCACAGACAGGGCCATATGTTCATTTATCATGAAACTAATGTTTTTTTGAGAAATTTAAGTTGACAAATGACAAATGGGTATTCATTTAGTACTTCCCTAGCCATACATTTCAAGAAAAAAATTTCATCTGCCTTTAATAAGTATATTTTGCTTCCAAAATATTAGTAATATCCCGCTTGTCCCCACAGGTGCCGACCCGTATCTCGCCATGTCCCGCCAAGCGAGACTAGGCAATCATACATACGTTTCAGGCGGGAAATTAATATGCATATCTTCTATTTTGTTCACCCCTGCGTGGTGTGATTACGGCTCTTCTTTCTGATTGGTTTACTCCCACAGAAAGTGAATGCTTAACACCGACATGTGTATTTATTAAAAAAACCTACTTTAGTTGGTCGGTTGATTCGTATTAACGTAAAATTATACAGATTTTAAACATCGTGGACAGGGAGCACATTACCTGGGGGAAGAAATTTGTCGTTCTGCGCGAGAACATATTATTAGCCGAAACTCCCTACTGCAAGGAAGAGAACAACCAATCTCTTGACGCAAACCATGTATCCTTAAATCACGCCCGTCAACTACATGTATAAAATGAGATAGTGTGTCCAATCGTCTATCGATCACAGAAAAATAGTATCAACCAGCTTATGAGTGATGCCGAACTTTGCCATTGAGATTTTTTTTTTAAACAAAGACGTTTCATTCTTTTCCAAAACATGAAAATACTAGCTCTCGTTTTAACCTCTTACCGATTCAAAAGCTTTCCTTGGGGCTCTCTGGGACTCCTCAGTGTCAAACAAAGGAAAGAGACGACAAATATTGCAAAACCTTTATTTGACATTCATTCTGTACGCGCCAAATATTGTTCAGTATTGCGGCAAACTCTCTCTCTCTCTCTCTCTCTCTCTCTCTCTCTCTCTCTCTCTCTCTCTCTCTCTCTCTCTCTCTCTCTCTCTCTCTCTCTCTCTCTCTCTCTCTCTCTCTCTCTCTTTCTCTCTCTCTCTCTCTTCGTTTCAGTCAAATATATTATATATAATAATATATGCCTTTATGCATATATATATTATATATATATATATAGTATATATATATATATATATATATATATATATATATATATATATATATATATATATATATATATATATATATATATATATAATTTGCCTAATTGTACTTGATATCTGGTTAATATTTTCATTGCATTCTCTTGACTTAAATACAAATGACTCATTCTTTTCTGACTTGACCTATAATTTTAATGTTAATATCCAAAGAGTATTAGAAAGTTTAGCCACAATAATTTACTGTATTAGACTTGTCTGTTTTGCTACTTAACTTTATCGTTTGGCATCTTTCTGTTTTAATATTCACTGTCAGACATTTTAGGCTTACATGTTTTCTGTCAGGTTAACCTCCCCCCCCCCCCCCCGCGGGGGGGGGGGGGGCTATCGGTAGCAAGCAGCGGCCAACGACAGTTACATGTTTGCCTAATTGTACTTAAAATCCTGTTAAAAAATTGTTTGGTTTTTTTTTGCTTTTGTTTTTGTTTTTTTTTTTTTGCATAAATGCTAATGAATTTCATTGTTTTCTGACATGCCTAAATGCACATTTACTCAACATTAAAACATTACTCAATTTGACAGTATTTTCTCAAATGTCACAAACCTGACACATTACGTTGATACACTCACTCAGGGTTGGCAGTGACTTAAGAGTCATCATGAAGTTTGTTTTAAATCTTTGGTGAAGGATGTCCATTGTTGCAGTCTATGTTAAGATTTCCCTTGGCTTATACAGGTGGCCTAGCTGCAACTGGTTATTTTACAATCACTGGGACTGAATATGATGCCCCAGCTTGTTTCCGCTTCAGTTAAACACTGGCGGATGGTTTAACTAGGATAAGCTATCCAGCTAGAAAGGGTACATATTGGTTTAGGGGTAAGTCAAATTGTTCTTATCTGAACCTGTACTATACAAATTTAGTAATTATGTTTTGTTTGACAGATATTTTTCTTTCATAATGAAGCTCTGCATTTATAAGCAAAGCTTCACATATTTAGCTAATTCATCATTTGCCACGTTCATATTTATTCATTATTATTTGTGTTGTCTTTGCTGGATATTTAGCTTAGACAAGGAGCCGCTACTCAGAGAGACATGTACAGGTAAAAGGCTCCGAAACATGTTGAGTAGTTACCCGCTGAAGACCATTTAATTTATTTGGGGTGATACAGCCTATGTCAAAATTATACGTGTGCAGTATGGACAATAGTACTTCTATATGTATATAGGTTAGACAGGGGCAGGTTAGCTTATGGAGAGTAAAGAGTTCGGACTGCGGAATAGGGTAATGACTACTAGGAAGTGGTTCTGGACAAAAAGACACAACTACAGCATATATATATATATATATATATATATATATATATATATATATATATATATATATATATATATATATATATTCAGAGTTAATTTATGTCTAATGTCTGTTTTGAGATTGTATTCAATGTGAAGGGTTCATGATATTTAATGTAGGATCTAAACAATGTAGTCTTATACTAGACATATAAGTTAACTCTTTCAGTGCCAAGTTTTGGACTAAGTCAATAGCTTTCTACAGTGCGCTTTAGGCGTATGCGTCCAAATCGCGGCGACGAAATCTGTTGACCTGGGTCATTGTATTCTATGGAACAGTACGCATACTGCTACTAGAATGAAAGGTTTTTTCAGAAAGAATATGAATGGAGCATTGTGATCATAATTGAGGAGCACCCGTCTTAAGTAGTTCGAGTCAAGTCTTTTGAAAATAAATATAGCCATGGTTTACCTAGTTATTTTGTCCAATCTTAAATTTTGAAATCGGCAAAGATGAGGTCTGTGTTCACATGAGATTCAGAAGTACCTACGATACGGACAAGATTCTTTGTATTTCTTTTTACGTTGATCAAAATATTAGATATAATAAACAGCGGAAATAACAGTACAGTGGCAAAGATATGGATACACTTATTTATAATACATTTTAACTAGAAGTTTTTATATTACCTTTTTTGAAAACACCGATACATTTAAGAAGTTTGTTTCATATATTGAGTCACTGGTGTTTCCAATTTAAACTGCTATCTACCCTGACACAAAGAAATTTACAACTGATATACAGTAAAACCTCCGTAAAGTGGGCACCCTTGGGACCAGAGCAAAATTCCCAACTTTAGGGAGGTGCCCACTTTACAGAGGGTCAGCCATTTTGGGTTGTGTAGAGGAGCAAGAAAGATAAGGGAGAGGTTGTACATATGCGTGCATACACATCTACATGTAACTTAATCCCACATGAAATAAATGAGAAATGCAGTTTTGTCAACATTTTGCCTTCATTTCTTGTAAAAAAAATCAATTAAATATCAACTACATGTACTATGTAGATAAACAAAGTCCAGAACAGGTCCCAGCTCTATGGTTACCAGCAGGCACATCAAAGTATCAAACTGCAAGGTTAAACAAATCCCTGAGCTGACACTCATCCACACACCAACTTGCTTTCCAGTAGTGCCCACTTTAACAGATTTTGGTACATGTTTAGGGTGCCTAATGCCCAGATTATGGAGGCGCCCACTTTAGAGAGGTGGCTTTATAATGTAGTCAATTGGAAAAATGAAACGGGACCGAAGAAAAGTGCCCACTGTAAGGGGGTGCCCACTTTAGAGAGGTGCCCACATACGGACGTTTTACTGTATTTATGTTTTCCAAAGGCATATCATTTACCTTAATTTCGTGGTTACACGATCTTAGTCATAAATTTCACATATTTCTAGATTAACATATAATTTATTTAAGTTGAACCACTCCGCGCAAGTTAATGAAACTGACTTTCCAGTACCACTAAAAGCTTCAAAGTCATGATTGTAGCAAGCAAACTGGAATTATCAGCCAAAAAAAGGAATTAATTCATTTCCAGACAAGGTGCCAAGACCATTCATATAAATTGAAAGTAAAGCGGAACTTAGATCCTTGCATTACTTTACGTGTAATGTCTAAAGGCGTACATCTGATATCCATAAAATTCAGATAATTCTTTTATTTTGAGAAGGACCCGGACTTCGTGTTAAAAGTCTCCATAAAAAGATTATTCGCCGATAACCTAAATTTGCTTCGGTTCACCTAAAAGATAAACAATGTTTTGATTAGAACCTTTTTAGTTGTCTTTCTACGTTTTAGTTCCAAATGCCTATCATTGGTTATTTTACCGATAAACAGAAGTTTGTATTCCAATTCTTTCCGTTCGAATGCACACCAAAGTACGCAGATGTTGAAAATATCTGCTGATCAATACATTTCGCTGCTTTTTATTTTTTTGAATTGAAGAGTTGCGTGACATTTGCGTGATAGTGTGTGCAGAATTATCTGCCGCCGTTCAAGAGTTCTGCTCAGTATAGTTCCGACGTGCTTTGCGCCCAGAGCGCACACAGAAAAGCTGTTACTACAATAATGTTTCACCCAGAAGGGTGCAAAAGCACAGCTTGTTACATATAATACAACGAGCACATTTGGCCAGTAACGATTTTTTTATCGCATGAACTGAATAAACAGAACTGACAGAGAATTATACACGGTATACTTATATATCAGACTACGCTGACCTAATGGTCTATGCCTTCAGACACTGCTCTCAACGCGTAAAATTTTCACATGCTCCTAGTTTTTTTGCTTCTACCATTCAAGGCTAAGTCATTTATCTGAAAAGTGAAATGTCCCGCAACACTTCCAAATCACCACTACTAGAAAATCTGTTGGTTCTTTCCTCTCCATATCCGCCCCCGTCAATGAATACCTCTAAAATATAATGCAGACACATTGAAGAATTTATTTCATTCATATTTTTGTTTTTATTTTCACTAAATTTTTTTCGACACACATTTTCTAGAAAAGGCTACATCAGCCTGAAAGATAATGGGGGGTCTTCAGCGATTAATTATCTGAACACATTTCATAGCCCGCAATATGCCCGGAAGTGTATCTCTCACTGAGCCCCCTTATCTCAACTTATATTACATTTGCCGAGGAAAACACGCATGAAAAAATAAAGAATATTTGAATATGAAGTGTTAAGCATCAATGATTTAACATGTTAAATCATTGATGCAATAAATTGCTGGTGAATGCATGAGTTGTAAATTTAAAGTATAATGTACAAATCATATAGATTTTAAAGAATGTGCAGAACACGAAGTACAAATTTTGGATATAACTTACGTTACAAGTCCCCAGGCACTATGTCTATTCTATGCGGATTGCGGTCTTATCGAAAGTGTAGAAGACAAAAATGTGCAGTTAAAATGTAACAGAAGATAAACATTTAGGTCTAATTGTAGGATCAGATTGAGCTTGGTCACGTCATACAAATAGCCTAGCTACCAAAAGTATGAAAATGATTAATATAATGAAATATCTACAATTTCGTTTAAGAAAAAATCTTTAAATTTTTTGTATTTCAGTTTCATGAGACCAACTTTGAAGTATGGGTCAACGGTATGGGATAGCTGCACCGCAACTCAATCCGAGCAGCTGAAAAATGTTCAGCGAGCTTCAGCACGTATTGTATCAGGTGCTACTAAAGGTACAGCTCATGATCCAAAATATGAAGAAGTAAGGTGATAAAAATCATACGAAACGACGGGAAAATGCAAAGCTGATAATTTTTACAAAATAGCGCATGGTGACACTCCACAAAATTAGAGGAACATTGTACCAGATCCGGTCAGTCAGCGAGTACGGTCACGTGCTACTTTTCTCGAAAATCCTGCAAAAAACGAATATTTTAGGCTTTTCTTTTTCATTTTGTGACTAAACAATGGTGTGAATGACCTAGGGATACTCGGAGAGCTGAAAGTCTTGTTGAGTTCAAATCTAAGCTTAAACGAAACTCTAAAGCAAATCAAATCAGAAAACTTATTTTTTATATTGGAGATAGAAAATTAGCATTTGTACACGCACGCCTTCGTATGAAATGTAGCAATTTGAAATGTGTTCTTTTTGAGCGAGGACGCACGCTTTAACATTTTGTCTCGTTGAGTGTCCCTGTGGCAGCTCAAATGAAGACATTTTTGCACCATATATGTGAATGCAACATTGTGTACAGAGTGATATTTTACTAAGGAAGGTCCTACCTATTGCATCTTTTACCGTTTGAACACGTTTATATGGCTCTGAACAGTGCAATAGCAAAGAAAATGAAATTATATATTTGGCTGTACATCAGTACATAAAAGCTACAGGAAGGCTCGGAGCAGTAACATAATGATTTACAATTATACCATATATGACTTGATTCAGACGGTTTCGTTCTTCTGTATTTTCATGCTTTAACCTTGCACATAACAATTCAATAACGTATTTCATTTACTTAAGTCAGTACCCCATCTACTGTCCCTGTGCGGCGTACTGTCTTGGTCATATCCTTAACATTTTGTCTCGACATTTTGACAACTATAAGTGGCGTAATGTTAATAAAAGTACTACTTGCCTTGCTCTTTGTGATTACCTGGTGCGTAATGTCTTGATTTCTGGGCTTTTATATGTACGAGAGGGATTAATATAGGGTCTCGCCCTGTTTCCCAGTAATTTTTTTTTTAATATAACATCTTATAACCAAAAACATGTATAATACTTGTGTAAACTCCCCCAAATGGTCGCTGTTTGCTTCTCTGGCCTCCACGTTAAACAATCGGAGAGTAAAAAAACTATGATTAGACCCATCAGCAGACATTTACCGCGAGTTCCCAGATGTACTAAGCAACAGGTCACTATAGCACATATCCTTCCACTTCTGATGTGTTTGCATTGAATACTTTAAAGATATATTTTATGTTTTCGTATTTCATGCATAAAAACCAACCAAACAAAAAAACCTTCTGTCCTTGTTCACAAACCACTGGTGCGGAACTAACAAAAATTAATATGGTAACCGAGTGTGGTAGTACCGATTGGATGCGTTGAAGAGGTAGAATGCAAAATATATGTGTAATAAGTATGTACTGAAAGTTTATTTATCAAACAAATGCAGTATATAATGTATTATCAGACTTTCCTAGCACGAGCAGAGTCTAATAATGCAAAAATACTACATTGAAGCGCGTGTTGTAGGCAGTCCCGTGGCCCGGGCCCTGAATCTTGGAACTCATCTTAAAGTCGCCCCAAAGCCATGAGTTGATTAGCTCCAAAGGTTGTGTAGCGAAAGAGGTCCAGCAGTTTTATAGAGAGAATGGTCAGCAAGATGGTGGCCCTGAACATGAAACAGATCCGCAGTTTTTTTGCAAGTATTTGAGTAATATAGAATAGTACAACCAATCATTTCATGGTATTTGATTACTTCATAGCCAACTTGTTAGTAACTCTCGCAGGAATAAATGGGGAGAAGGTGTAACCAATGATACATCATATTAACATTGTACTTAAAATCCTGTAAAGAAAAATTGTTTTGATACCATGTTTTTGGAATAAATGCTAATGCCTTTCATTCTTTTCTCACATGCCTAAATGCACATTTACTCAATATCAAAAAAAAAATACTCAAAGTTGACAGTATTTTCTCAAATGTCACATACCTGACACATTACGTTGATACATTGACTCAGGGTTGGTAGTGGAATAGAACTTAATTGTTTGAGGGGTACGTGTCATCATGGAGTTCATTTTACATTTCTGGTGCAGGATGTCCATTGTTGCAGTCCTTGTTCGGATTTTCCTTGGTTTTTACAAGTGGTCTAGCTGCAAGTTTTTATTTTACAATCACTGGGGCTGAATATAATGTCCCAGTTTGTTTCCACTTCAGTTATACACTGGGGGATGGTTTAACTTAGATAAGCTTCCCAGTTAGTAAGGGTACATATTGGTTCAGGGGCAAGTCAAATTGTTTTTATCTGAACCTGTACTATACAAATTTAGTAATGATGGTTTGTTTGACAGGTATTCTTCTTTCATAACGAAGCTCTGCATTTATAAGCAAAACTTCACGTGTTTAGCTAATTCATCATTTGCCAGGTTCATATTTATTCATTATTATGTCGGTTATCTTTGCTGAATATTGAGCTTAGACAAGGAGTCGCTACTCAGAGAGACATGTACCGGTAATAGGCTCCGAAACATGTTGAGTAGTTACCCGCTGAAGACCCTTTTATTTATCTGGGCTGATTAGCCTATGTCAAATTTTTACAGAGGAACGTGTGCAATATGGACAGTAGTAATTCCATGTGTATATAGGTTAGACAGGGACAGGTTAGCTTATGGAGAGTAAAGAGTTCGGACTGCAGAAGAGGGTAATGACTACTAGGAGGTGGTTCTGGGCAAAAAGACACAAATACAATTCCTCATTAGCTTATACTTTTATGCCGGAATATTTTGTATAAATCTTGCGGTCATTCTTGCTGTAACAGCGGAATATATATTTTTGTGCGTGTCAGTGAAAAATTATAGATTTGACAAATTATGATGGAAACAATTTCCCATAAATTTGAAAAAAGGGTATTGTTAGCTTCTTTTTGCAGAGATAGCCACACGCTATACATCTCTCATCAAGTTGTTAAGCTGGAATAGATTGTGCTTTTATTCTTCGCCATCCACCACAGAATTTTGAGCCCTACTACCGTGCCCTTATACCCAGAGATTTGTCAGGGTTGCCTGTCATTATGTATTCGAATACTTCATGTTCACCTTCCGGACTTTAAATTGACAACTTTCCTCTGAACATTCTACCCCCAAAGTGCGCCGGGAAAAAAAGAAAGAAAAGCTGAAGCATAACACATGAATAAAACCAGATGCCTTCTGTTATCTTATTGTCGAAAACTTGTGTGGAGATACTGCAGCGTTAGGCGGTGCACTGTTGAAACAGGCCATCAGATCTGCCGAACAATGCTTGATGGTGTTGCTGCGTGGTCGAGGCCTCGCCCGTGAAAGTGAGCTAGCTTCTACCGCTTCAAGACACCTCAAAGGCTTGATGCGCCGTGAAAGCTAACTGGCTCCCATGTCATCTCTCAAGCCTTGATCTGGACCTCGCTGTTCTGTTTCCAGCGCGAAACACTTTTCGCGCGTGCAAAGTACCTCGCTTCCTGAGCATGCATAGTTGAGAGCTTAACTTACCTGGTTCCCACTGCCGTTTTTGCGCGACTAAAACGCTGTTGCCCTTAGTGCCTGCGCAACATTACACGGTATTTTTATTTCAATGATAAATTTTTCAAATTTAATAGTCGCATTCTGTGCTATTCGGGTTTTGTTTTTGTTTTTTTTTTGTTTTTTTTTTTTTTTGTTTGTTTTGTTTTTTGGTTTTTTTGTTTTTGTTTTTGTTTTTGTTTTGTTTTGTTTTTTTTGTTCTTGTTTTTTTCTTTTTTCTGCAATAGCTCATTATTTCATCACCCGCTTTGAGGGACTGACTGATTAAAGCACCGCATGGTAAGCGGAACTTTGGAGGGTGAACTAGGCTAATAGTAATAAGGCTTCTCAAAGTAACACATAAATTTGTAGTGGTGAGGCTCGCATCTTAGGCCAGGCTACTACATATTAGCGAGCGCAAGCGATCTCTTATGGTTACGTACGTGCGAGACTGTACACCAGATCTATGTAATGATGACTTCGAATCCGGCATGTCAAAGATGGCTGCATATGGGGCGATATTATGGGACCTACCGGCATCCTGACTGTCTGGGTAAATGACGAATAGTTGTCAATCGCAAAATAAATACAGTAATGTGCGTACCTGCATTCTTTAATACATTTGAAGTTTTTGTACAGGCGCCTGCAAATCATTCATATCAAAACAGAAACAAAGAATCCTTGCCCCCCACCCGAACCCAACGATAAAATCCATAAATGTATCAGATTTTTTATTCCTTTACTCCTTAAAATTACGCCTCCTTGCATAAAAGAAAATTTCCATACTCATTCTCTATCTGGTTTTTCAAGATACATGTTCGCTAAAACTCATTTTAGTAATTAATACATTGAAACATGTACCATTCCAGATTGTTATGTTTACAACCACTAAAGCGCCTTGCCTTTTCGTTTATTTAACTACTATTTCATCATGATCAAGTTACTACTGAAATATTTAATTGGGTTTATTCATATCCCATGTGGCCCCAGTGATAGCGAACATCATGTCCTTAACCGGGATCAAACATATATATATATATATATATATATATATATATATATATATATATATATATATATATATATATATATAATCTGCTCTCATCTTTCGATAGAACGGTTATGCGTGTGTATTGTACTTCACCTCTGTGTATTGTTGTCAAATAAACCACTTCTGAGTTCTTAAATTAAACCAATACTTCAATTAAGTGAGGAAACTTAATGTCTTTATATTTCCTTTTGACAATTTTTCCCGACCATTGAGCACCGCTTACCGGTGCCGTTGACTGAACTTCGGAGTTCCGAACGCAAAGCGGTTGGCAAATTTTGACTGGCAGTCAGGGGGATAAAGAATGAAGATGCACAAGACCAGCCAATCGTGGCGGTGTCATTAGCCCTTCTCTTAGCTCAGATTCGTACATAGTTACTAATAAAAATTGGTGTATCTCCTAAAAGGCGTTATTATTTACAGGGGATGTCTGGGTCTTCGTTATTGATTTTAAGAAAAAGGAAATCGATACTTTCACGATCATGACATTCCAAACTAACACTTACAGCAATTCAAAATGGTTGCACTTTACACTTTTCGTGGAATATAGAAAGCTTGTGTTTATACCTTCCATGCCCTCATTAAATATTGCGGTTCACCAAAGCTAACGTCACATATGCGATTGCGGAAACCGGAGGCGAGGGGTTTTGCACTGGGATCAACACATTTCACCAGACGAAATAAATGCACTTGAAGGATCATGAAATCATTTTAAAAACAAATTACACTTTTTTTAACGTTTTCCCAGTCAACAGATAAAAGGTAAACACTCTTTTCAGTTTACAGGTATTGAATATTAGATATCAATATTTGTGCCATGCATTCATTTCATGATCTGAAAACAATATATTATTACTGCCTCACTTACTTTTTTCACCCGTATCCCAGCTATATCCCTTACTTGCTCATTCATATTTATGTATTTTCTTCAACTATATTAAATTTGATTTTCTTGAAAATTTAAGTCTTCAAATTTCTTGAAATTTGTAATTCTTCAAATAATTAGAATACACAACACGATTTATTAACAAATAAAATCTGACAACTCTAATTTTATTTCATCTTGATTTTATTTTCCACAAATTGATTCTTGTTCAGCTTTGAGATTTTTTAACATGGATGTGTGTACATTTTTCATCCAGAAATAATAGACGTGAAGGTATCTCTTGTCATACAATTTGACCCCCTTACCAGGCTTAGATCCGTTCCTTTGTTCGTATTGTTACAGTATATAATAAATGTGTGTATATACGTACACAAACACACACATACACACACATGCACATATAATGTATATATATGTATATATATAAAGATAGATAGACAGATATAAAAATGTACATTATATGTTTAAATATCCGTAGGTTACATCGCAGCAACCATTAACTAGCATACAGTAGTTGCCCCATTATACTGCCTCGAGCTGCTTTGTCAGAACGGGTGGCTTCTGTGCCTCAGGAATGGTATGCCTTTTGACTCGGGACTTGCTGGTTTATGGATATCCCTGGCTATTTCCTCGCTTCAGGGAACCCAACCCATTGTAATTGTTGGCGACTTTTATCAGGGTTAGCTTCCAGCCAGATCCCCACAGATCCAGACAGTCGACCCTGTTAACCACAATTACTCACAATTGGATTTTATGTTATAATTCAATGTTTACAATTTTGTATGAGATTTACTACAATTTTTTTTTTAATCTTATTTGCTTGTCAGTAAATCAGTCCACGTTCATAGAAGAAGTTCTAGAAATATTTTGTGTATAGAACATTTATTTAACACCTGCAGCAATAAGTGTTACTGAACTATTTGAAAGAGGCTTAAAAAATGGAGCTGTAGAGAAACACAATCACACATTTCACCTGTATTCTTTCCCTGGCTCCACAGTTTTTTGGGTTTTTTTTGACACAATATAGAAATTGCAATACACTGTTGCTCTGAACTTCAGGTCAAGAGAAATATACTTTTTTTATTATAATGCAAGCTTGCATACATAATGATATAAATAGTCAAGATATTGAAATGTTTGCATAGCATCATATTTGGCAATCAACCTGAGACAAGTCTGAAAGTATATGACCTGGGAATGCACAGACTGTTAAGTCACTACTAGGCAAGTTAGCATAGCTAGGAACAGAGATGACAGAACATCATAATTCGATAAAAACGTTTTATTGAACATAAAATGTATGACATTGAAATATGATGCTGAGCCTTTTGTGCTATAAAGTAAAAACCACTACATCAGCACCAGATTCTTGTGCTTTGTAAATCTCGGGGTTAAATTGACTGCAACAAGTGAAACATGCATACATTGATATACATGTATTGACAAGTACATGCATTTGAGTTTGACTATTTACAGTATGATAAAAACCTTTACGTGACAATATCTACTAGTATGATCTATTAGGCTCACCTGATCCACTCTCATACAACTTCACATAGCTCCTACAGGAATCTATGTGTTGAACTATTGAGTGTCACCCACCTGAATGTGTCGGCATATTTAAGTTGTAAGTTTGCAAATGCAATATCCAACTTCACATAGCTCCTAACAAAAATCTATAGCATGGTACATGTACGTGTGGATAAACTTAAGTTTCACGTTGGCACAGGCTGAACGTGGATGAAATAAGATGAATTTTTGTTACAAGCAGGTAGTGTTTACAAAGGTTATGAAACAATGTTCTATATATTAAACTCATTAGTAAATGTCATGTTGAGCTTTTGTTCAGCTGTTTGAAACATATCTGATCTGGGACTTAATGTCAGTGTTGCCCTCTTGACAAAAAGAGTCCGGAATCACATGACAGTTTACCAGGCTGTTGAAATACATGCATACTGCTTGGTGCACAAAATACAACACGATGGGAGCTCTGCCTGCCCGTATGTACCCACTGACCCTGACCAAAATCCTTCCATATAACAGTTGTTCATTATTTCTGGGTGCGAACCCAGACATTTTGTTTTTCCTAGAATTCTTTTCTTACCGTCTTTCTTTCTTTCTTCTTTATGACCAAATTTGGGCTGAGGATTTCTCAGACACTTTTATGCCGAAAACCACCACACGTGCCTTGGTGACTGAAGTACCAATGAAATTATGAATGTCATTTGGAATAATCATGCTGTTTATAATTTTGCAGATTAGTTCCAATTAAAATTTTAAAAGCTCCATATCTTCCAAACAATTGCAGATATACACAAATTTCAGTGTACATGTATAGCTTTGTGACACCTGCCAATATAAAGGACAGTAAATGAAAGTTGTAGAATTTAATGTACGCCAACTAGGAAAATCTCAAACACTATTATACATATAGATGCCATTCCAACTGCAATTTATGGGTCTGTGGCAGAGCAGGCATCCAATGGTCCATGAACAAAAGTTGTTGGATTTTAATTCATGTAAATTAGGTGAATATCCAAAATTTAGATCTTGAATAGCTTCCAAATTTTTACAGATAGAGCTGCCACTCTAACTTCAATTTATGGGTTGGTGACAAAGCCCCATCCATTGAACCATGATCCAACATTGTACAATTTTATCAATGCAAATAGTATGAATACACAAAATATAAATCTTGAAACACTTCAAAACTATCATAAATGGAGGTGTCAATCCAACTTCAAATTTTAGTTATGTGACTTAGCCGCTTCCAATGAACTAAAAAACCAAAGTTGTGGGCCTTTAATTTATGCAAATTAGGTAAATCCACTTAGTTAAATCTGGAATAGCTTCAGAACTATTATAGATAGCAGTGTCATTCAAACTTTAGTTTACACGTTTGTGACATAGCCACACCCAATGAACCCAGAGTCAAAGTTGTTGCAATTTGATTTATACAAATTAGGCTAACACACAAAATTTATATTATGTTGAACAATGGCAAATTGTAGCGTTCCAAACTTTTCTCATTCTGAAGGCACTCAAGCATATTTGCTGTGAAGCAAGTCTTCTTTTCTAATTTGGTAATTGCATTTCGGTACTCTTTTCATGCTTAAGGTGTCTTGAGATGCACTAGCCAAGGTGTACCTGCAGGATAGGAAATGTATCTAGCAGCATATGTTGCACAATAAAGCATATTCTCTGCGCTTTCCTGTGATAGTCTGCTGCAGCTGGAAGGAAAGCTGAAGCAGGCAGGTCTCTTGTTCTGTGTATGTCATCCTCCCTCAAACCCATAAAATGTACCCTATTTGTGGGGGCAAAACACATTGCTAGCATAATTAAGGGATACTTTGTTGTCGATGACTGGTGCTTTGTCTGCACCATAACCGGTCCATTATTGTATCCCGCTTGTGTACCTGGGATCTCCATAGTAAGCTGTCTCTGTGTTTCTGTTGTTGCACTCTGTTCAGACATAAAAACACGGGTAAACACAGGTATGTGCAGATGAAAATATACCTACAACTCGATGATGTCATTTAAATACACAGAAAGACATTGTATATTCAAACAAATTATCAGCAATAGAATACTTAATGAAAGTGTGACCAGTAGGGCCATATATTTACATGACTAAAAAGCTTTAAATTTGCCACATTTAGTTGCACTTGCCAAAAATGCTGATCATAAATGCTAAAGCTATAGTTTTGTTATGTATGATGTGACTAAACTTGGTTATCCTTGCACGACAAAATGTATCTGTGTTGCTAGTGAAAGGATTTTAAACAATTGTATGAGTGGAGAGGCTGGACAAAACCCATTTTTTCCAAATAATGAAAAAAACAATTTATTAATTTAAATTTTTGGGGAAGATTAAACATCATAAAAGCCTCCATCACACCACATACAATGATGTACATTCTGGAGCCTTACAATTATTGCAATCTCTTAAATTTGCATTTCTGTGCCCAAACTACAACTCTAACATTCTGTTGAATGTGGGGGTGGACGTGACGGCCCGCAATGAGAAACCTGTGTGTACAGTTCTCTCCCTTAGAAATTAACATTCAGTGTTTATTCAAGGATTTTGGCAGAAGGTATGTTATGTACACTTCAAACACCTATACCTGGCTGCAGTCTCCTAAGAGGTGTTTGCTTGACCCTTATTTTGGCCAAGCAGCTGAGGAAGATGTCGGTGAAACATCAAAGTAAATGTGAGAAAGCGTAGCCAATAAGGGTTATGTAATGACCATACCACAACTCCGTGTGCCTGACTCAGTACTACAAGCTTCAAATTTATCACTCTTGCACCAAATATCACTATGCCTTTGTAACTAATTTGTTTTTAGAACATTTTTGTATCAGATTGAGAGTTAAATTTTCATAATCGACCAAGGGATACTCAAGTTAAGCACAAAGAGCTTGACCTGGCTGAAAATAGTACCCAAGAGAAAATGTCATTTCGGCAACTGCAAATTAGCAGGTGGTTCGTACACTGGGTTCAGCTTGCAGGCGTCACTGCACATCGAAGCTGGGGGGGGGGGGGGGGAGGGGAGCTGATGAGAATTAAATTCTCTGGCTGGCTAGTAGCTGAATTGTACACATAATTAATACGGACTGATCCTTTTGATTTCCAAGAACTGGACAAACACTCACAGAAATGGGCATTTACATGAAAAGATAGCAAGATATAAAAATACGCAGGGCAGGGCTTGGCCAGAATGTCTGCCAATGTAAGCCAAAGTATTTCGAACGTGTAATGAGATCACTAAAGCCAACACTCAACACTTGTATCAAAACATCAAAACAATCAATGAAATATTTTGAGAGGTAGAATTCATATTTACCTCATGTTTGACCATGTCAGCAAATGCACTTAGGAATGCCTCCTTGGCAGTTTCAGATGCCTGTATTAGTGTGGTGAAGGTCAGTCTGTATTTGAAGTCACGTAGCTAGGCAACAGCTTTATCTTTGGCTGAGAGTTGCCCGTTGATTTCTGTCTGTGTTCCTGTAGTCTTACTCAGTTGGGTGAAAGATGTTTAACCAGGGCTTTCTCTATCTGTTCATGTCCTTCTGTTTTTCTTGCGTGTAAAAACAGTCTGTTTCCTTAGAACTTTTACCCAGTCAATACACATACAATGTCCTTTATAAAAAGACCTTGGAGACGGCACCCCGGGAAAACTTTGTCCAAATGTCCTCGGGGAGGTTATTGTATGATACAGAATACCTCCTGAAGCACGCCGTTTTTTGTTTTTGTTTTGTTTTGTTTTGTTTTTTAATTTGGAACTGGTTCCCATAACTTATGCAGATCTGATCCATTTTCAGTTATATATATATATATATATATATATATATATACATGATTTTACATGATTTACATCGTATAGGAAACTATCAGTCCTTGTCCAACCTTAATGTTGATGATAAAGTCAGCCTTTCACGGCAAAAACGATGAAACGATATTACCAACTGCCACACTTCCTCGAACACATGGAAGCATCATATCGATGACAAAACGTCACTAACGCAACCGGTTGCGGTGAAGCACATGCGCAAATTGGAGTCGAGTTATGGCCGCCGTAGTAGATAAGTAATCGATAAATTTGAATTTACGTCTGATACAGCCGATATATTGACACCACGTGTTGGACGACATACCGCCCTTACCGCCGAGGTTATTAGAAAAGAAACAAAGGGTGGGCGGATTTTATCTGGGAATAGCGTAATTGTGGAGAAATTGCTGTTAGTAGGGTCAAATACCTGGAAAGGGGGGGGGGCAATCTAAAATCTAACCCTAGTAAAAATCACCAACAATAATGGCGGGTTGTGTTCCCTGGAGCAAAGTGTTCATGTGAATAACAATAGCAAAACTACATCCAATAACGTCAAAACATGGCGCCCCGCAGTCCAACCTCGATCGGCAAACAGCTCAAAAAGTCGCAAAATTGATGCATAAAGAATAAAATTGGGAGTAAGTTGAAGTGACAATACTTTGGCTGCAATGTTTAAAGTTAATACCAGCTTAATAGCAAGAAAATATGCTAAAAAGTAGTGTCGTGGAGGTCCACACAGGCCTTCATGTTGGGCCCCATGCATATGACCTATGAAACGGGATACCCTTTGATAATTTTAAGTTTTTCATCAAAGAGACACAATTTCTTGAAATACAACAGCAACAACGACAACAACAACAACAACAACAACAACTAATTTTAAGGCTTTATTTATTGGGCGGAGGTGGGGCCCATCTCAACTACTGTATTGATGCCTTACTCAGAAACGGGGTTAGGACAGTGAATTCAAAAAAGGCTATAAAAATCATAAATCATTGCAGATATAATGCTCATACAGACCTAATCTTCAAGTCTCATAAATCATTAAAAATTCAAGATACATACACCTAACAATTTTTTAATTTTAACAAAATTAAAAATGAGTTATTCCTTCCTTTTTTTGCCAACAATTCACAACACCAACATCCCAAATTCACCGACAAAATACCAGAAATAATTCTTTGTTTAAACTCTACACACATCACACCATTGCCAGAAAGTGTTAAAGGCATAAAATTATACGTATTCTGAATTCCTTACACAATATATTTAAAGAAAAAGTACATTTGCACAGTTTACAAGGTTTTTCAAATTATGTCAAAATAGCATTTCTAAAAAAAATATGAAACTACTTCAACACAAAATTGTAATGTCTGTTACTCTAGTTGATCTCTGCTTGTATATGGTAATTTAAGTTATGCAGCATGCTTTCCATATATATATATACAGTCATGTAGTTTTGTGGCTGTCATTTTTATATGTAACTTTAATTTATTTTTTAGGGTGGCGCACATGAGAGCGGTCTATAAATGACCTTAATGTGCGTCTCCCTGACCATGTAATCTGTATACTTCTTTGTAATCATACATTTAACTGTTTTGTATCGTGTTTGTATTAATACCCTTGTGTTATTATTGTATGTATATAATGGTCGGATCAAAAAAATTCCTGATTCCTGATTCCAGTGTACGCAGGTGCATTTCGAATCATCTAGGTCAGGGGGCTTTATTTATATGAAACCGCTATCAGTTAACTGCCATATATTCATTTATCTTCAACTCACTTAATATCATTATCATGACAGTTTAAATCTCAGATTTAAACAATAAAGATACAAATGATATATTGTGCAAGAAGACCAGCTTCCATGCTAAACAAAACATTTCTGAAGAAATCAAGTCGTTAAGTAGAGTTGACCGTACATACAATGGTACCGATGTTACAGAATATTCCCCAAGGGCAAACATTCAGCGAATATTCATTCCCCAGGGAACGAATAATTTTCCCACCCACGAATATTTGTACCATCCGACCTGTTGAAAGTAGGTGTTACTCTCTTTTTTAGTATTGGAAGCTTGGTCGGTTTAATCCTCACATAGCATGATCCTAACTTCTATTAAACAAAGAATCTCATTGCCAAACTTCAACCCTTTTGGTCCAAACAGGTGAGTTTTCCTTATGGTTAACATACTTCAAAGTGTAACTATGTATGTGTAATTGCGACAGTTTCATCAAACCGGAAGTACAGAACAACTTGAAAAGATACAGGTGTACAATACAATTATGAAGAATGATGGTTTTCTCCTTTTCAAATTCAAAAAGGTTTACAGGATGTAATCACTGATTATCCAGAACAAAACTATACAACTCGCTTGTTTTATTTCTCCACCAAGAGCTTTAGATAATAATATGTATTTGATTTTTCATGTCCAACGAATTACTGTCATAAAAAGTCTTCTATAGCCTTGAAATGCTGTGAATGTGCAATAATGTTTGCAACATATTGAATATATTCTTGGCTTTATTTTTTGTAAGCTTAACATTTGCTTGTCTAAAAAAATTATAACTACATATTTTACGAATTTTATAATATTGAACCCCACTACTATGGGTCTAATGATCCATATGCCTTCAGGTGCACACTCACAAATTTTGTTTAAGGTACCAGTATTAAATACTATCGTGCGGCTCTGGTTCAGCGAGGTTAGTTTCACGGCGAGGTATGCCTCGAAGGAAACTGAGTGCTTGAGCGCGTGGCAAGTTTCACGCTTGAAGAAAACCACGCCGACGAAGAAGCTTTAAAATCGCTTGCGAGGTCTTGAAAGTGAGGTCGCTATAAAGCTGTAGTGTCAACTTTTTTCGCTCCAGGCCACACAATTGGGGTAGGATCATTTATTAAAATTGCTTCATTCCTGAAAGTATCACAGATGACTACAGAGGTACGCACCACTACACCTCTGGCGAGTCTTTGTATTCAGAAATGTGCCAGTCCCAATCTTCAAATTATCATGTCAAGTCTGCAACCTATGGTAATAGACACGGCTCTGCAAAGGAACATTTTCACTTAGCATGATGTATGAATCACAGTCACTTTGGTATCTGCGTGTATGATTGTTTATGGATTATCATGTCAAATGCGGAAGAAACCCGGTGGAGCCAAAGTTGTTGTGCACATATAAGCACCAAATGGATTTCACTTTTGACCGCATTATTGGACAAGGCGTCGTGGGTGAGACTAAAATATGCATACATTCAATATCAAACGAACAAAATCCGTTTCCAATGCTTCCGCAAGTTGGCCTGACGATTGTGCGCATGATACACATACTTACGCCAGTGCACCTGTTGCTTGGTAGGTCATGCTTGTCCTTCTTATGGGGCAGGGGGGGGGGTATCAAGACTAAACCCTTAATCCACCGGCATTTTGTTAGTTGCAAATTTCCTGGTGTCTGCGTAGCAGCCTGAAATCTCGCAGTTGTGCACAGGTGTTTTGGAAATATGGAACTGCTTACAACTAATAAAAATCAAATCATACGTGTCTGCTAGTATTTCTGCATTCACTTTACGAGCTACAGTAATGGCCTGTCCAGAATGTGTCCTACTTATTTCGAAGTACCGTGAAATCGGTCTGAGCGATCCCGGTGATGGAAATAGGCACCAGTTATTTTATGATAGAGGTATTGGCGAGCACTTTAAAGCATGCAGCTAGGTTATGTCATGTTTATAAACATAAGGTAAAACTATTGACGGCCATTGCCCAATTTGATAAGAAGAAGAGTCGGTAAACTACAGAAAAGTGATAACTAGCAAAATAGACTAGTAAATTATATCTCTTGCAGTTTCTTTGACGACCGTACAGCGGTGTCGTGACTTAGATGCGCAAAGCTTTGTAATAATCCTCCTTATAGTAGGATTAGCCTCTAGCGCCCTCATCTCAGAATAAACACGGTGTTTTGTAGTTCCGTTGCGAGGTGTTTCTCAAAAAAGACCAACTGCACTACGTAAAAGAGACTGAAAATGGAAATGGTAAGACCTCTATGTGGATAAATATCCTTGACTTGACTGACATCAGTAAAGGCCGCAGACCTCAGTTATAAATCCTTCTATTTTTCATATTAGCATTTTTCAGTCTAAAAAAATCAGCATTTTGGTGTTTAAAATTCCGTGGATAGCATTTAACAGATAAAAATGTCAGAAAAACACAGAGGGATTTTTGTCATATAATTCCCAGCTCGTTAATTTGTTATAATTGAAGTACAAAACAACACCTGGATGTCAGCTTTATACAGGTGTATGAGTTGTGCTCTTGCCAGGGTCACATCATTGTCCTTCCCCACCACAAATTTCCCACCTGGCCTGGAAGACAGTGCATATATATATATATATATATATATATATATATATATATATATATATATATATATATATATATATATATATATATATATATATATATATATATATATATATATATATAACCACCAATGAAGCAACTCTGTGATGCCGCAAACGTGATTTAGCTAACTTTATTTAAACAGAAACTACAGCATGCTGAAAACACAGTATTTTCTCAATTACGGACTAACTCCCATGGCATGCGCAACCAGCCAATCACAACTGTGGTCTGTAACCTAAAAAGTACTTCTACAAATTATTTTCGGTCAAAATGTTCGCATGCTATATAACGACATATACAGGTCCAGGTTATGATACACATGGTAAAAATAACATCAAGCCTTTTCTTAAACAGTGGAGATAAAAAGTTAGAGCAAAAGTCGATGTTGGAGATTGCGTAATGCGTAAGCACCAACGGGAGAATGGTCCCGTCAGGGTAAACTCAGCTATCAAAAGAATGACTAAAGCAAATTTAACTCTTTTAGTGTTCATCAGAACAAACGCTGTGCCCATCTGAAATTATTATAGTGACTCCAAGTTCACAGCCTTAATAAAGAGACCTTTCAGTAAAACATTGGCATGCCTGAGGTACCATAGATTAGATGGTCCGGGACATAACTTTCTCCAGTGCCTTGGGTCCAAAGCACGCCACGGTAAGCTGTTCGTCCAGTGTAACCTGAAATGCGTTTAGAAAACGGAAACTGTATATCTTGCACAGCAAGAAGACACAAAATTAGAGTATGATGATGAATTATTCACGCTCTTGAAAACCGTTGAAGTTCGTATATATCACAAGGAATAGGAAATGAGTTCTGGTGCTTTGTTTCTCTTATACCAGTGTCCCACTGGCGACTTTTGGTCTTCCACAAGGGGCGAATGAAAATATCATAGGCAGACGTAACTTCTCGCAACAGTTCTTAGACTGTCGCCCATGTTCGCAGTTGTTCTCTGCCTCACAGAAACAAAAATCAAAATGTTTAAAATTTGCCTACGACAAAATCTTAGTCGAAGTTAATAGAAGACACATCGTATATAGTCACACCCATGCCGTACATGGTCCTACCAATTTATACAGGATCTTAGGTCTTGGTTATGGGAGAAGAACCGAATGCTAAAGTATGGCAGCTTGTAGAGGCCATATCGCGGATTTCAGATTCGCCCCTTGTCGTGGGCCAAATTCGCTAGTAGTACACAGGCATAATGGGAGAATAACCCAATGCTAAAATATCGCGGATTTTTTATTCATCCCTTGTCGTGGGCCAAATTTGCCAATGGGGCACAGGCATTACGGGAGAATAACCGAATGCTAAAATATCGCAGCTTGTCGAGGCTGTATCGCGGCTTTTTATTCGCCCTTTGTCGTGGGCTAAATTTGCCAGTGGGACACAGGCATTTAGCACTTCAATAGACAAATGATCGACATGCATGTATTTTATTCATCTGAGATTCGTGGTTATACTGCTGGGAACATTCATCTAATCTTCTGCAGTCGCATTATTTGACGTTCTATTCTGTGTAACACATTGTCATCTTAACGCAGGTACTTTCATAGAGTACAATGAAGTTACTGACTTAATCGCCACTGAAATGTATCATCGCATTGTGATGGGTGTCCTACCAGATTATTTTAGCAACAGCTCTGCAAAGTAACTGAAACGGTTAAGATCACTCAGCACGTTGCTGCCTTAACTGGTTGACAGTATGCATCGAAACCGAATGTCGTTTGGTGCTTTTTCATCGAAAATTTGAACGTATGAGATTTATCGCCCGAAATAGGTCAAAATTCTACATTTTGTCAAACACGGAAGATCAAAATGTGTTTTCATGTATTCACGTACATTTACACACACACACACACACACACACACACACACACACACAGTGAGGGAATTGCCAAAAATGGGTTAGAATTATCTTTTTTTTTAACTTCCTTCGTAATGAATCAGATATTTTTTTCTACAGGGGTCTATGTTCAGACTTTACTTCATAAAATGAGGCTCAAAACTGGACATGGGATGCAATCCCGTGGTGACTGTGTATTAACATTCACGAGGAAGTCCCCCAGACAAAGACGCGTTGTATGATGCTCTTTGCTTCATGTTTCATGTTAAACAATGACGTGCTACCTGGAACTGGTTCAGTAAAACGATCTACAGGTAATCAACATTGGTCTCATCAACTGGTCAATTTTAAGCCGCATGTGGCAATACGCGTCAGTATATCATACACCGATGGGCTACGTTGTACCACGGTACCAGAATATAAACAAGTCAGTATCGCTCATCTGAGCAAATATCTCTTCAGCTTCACTAGGAATGTTATTTATGAACATGAAATGGAACGTATGAAAATGACCAATCAGTCGAAAAGCAGCGTGAAAGTTATAAGTATGAAGGAATTCATATGATGGCTGTGATTCAGAGAATTAATCCAGTTATCACATGTAAGGCAATATATATTTCATGTTCGGAACGAGCGGGACACGAACCTGCAACCTTTGGCACCAGTCGCCTAGCTGAAATGGGAAACGCACATATCCACTCGACCAAATCCCCATTCCTTAAAGTTAAAAGAATGGTTCAATGGAGGTAGTTATGTGCGAGTGCCATATCAACACGGTAAAGCAGTATATTTACTGAGTCGGCATTTATTTCCAGAATCGGGGACTTAAATCCACCAGCATTAAGGAAATGCCGAAAATATATATTTCATGTTCAGAACGAGCGGGACACGAACCTGCAACCTTATATATCACTAAAAGAAGCAGTACTGTGTACGAACGAGTCCCCAACTAGCCGCGGCAGTGGCAATTGGAAAACATCCAAAATATAATGATTTGCAATTCATCATAATTTTTGAAACGTAATAACAGAGATGCTGCTGGCACCGTGCACAAGTGACCAAGGAGACAGTGTAAATGAGATTATGCATCGAAAAGACTCACTTTTCAAAAGTTGAATCCAGAAGATAGAAACATAGATTCAATTTTCAGTATGCATACTAATTGTATCTACTTGATTTTTCAGCTGTCTGCACTGATTAGTCTACTCTTTCTCATTACAGGCCCTTGTGTGTGTGTGTGTGTGTGTGTGTGTGTGTGTGTGTGTGTGTGTGTGTTGTTAATACTTCTGCACACAATACAAATAATGACAGACTCCATCTTTAAATATCGTCTACATCATTAAACAGTTCCTGTTAGATAATATTGTTACAATACAATAGAATGTATTTCACTGATCATTTACCATACGCTAATTCCCCTCCACCCCCTCCACTCCTTCACCCCCGCAAAGGCCCCTCGGACAGGAGTAAGATTTTGGCACAGACACATCATTTCGCAAAAGAAAAATAATGTTACCTACACATGTATTTTCCGCAACTCGGAGATCATCTTGGCATATGGCTATGAAAAGCGATTACGGTTCAGGAAAATAAAATGTGTGCGCTGTCATTTCAAGTTTGAGGCAAAAATTGCAATTGTTATTAACAATAGATTAAAAGAATTACGATAGTGAACCATGTTTCTAAAAACAACTTCATTTCAAGCTCATAAAAAACAAAATCTGACAATAATACATGACGCCAGTATCTCGCGGCGCTCCTCTTGGCGCCTTCCAGTTTCACAACCGCAAAATGAGCTTCTGAACAATGCGAGTAAAAGCACACTCAAGAGATAGGATACGAAAGAAAGCAGTGGCCTTTGTGAACGATTCACCGTGGCGGAGTTATCGCTCATAGTTCGCAGTCTCTGGAGATAGGATACGAAAGAAAGCAGTGGTCTTTGTGAACGATTCACCGTGGCAGACTTATCGCTCATAGTTCGCAGTCAAAGTCCACAAAAGTAATGGTTGATACTACAACATACAGGATGCGAAGCTCTTGTAACTTAGTAGTACTACATTTCCGTGGTCAGGTATAATACATTGATATTGTGGGTTATTGGTGCTGCATTCACAGTCGAGGAGAATGTATTATTATTGTGATTTATTGTTCTTACATTCATGGCCGAGTAGCACATAGTGATATTGCTATTTGTGGGTGCTACATTTATAGTGGTGGTGTACTGATACAGTTACGTATTGGTGCTATATTCAAATTGGAGTAGCATGTGTTGACATTGTTAGATGTTGGTGCTACATTCATGAAGGAGTACAGCTCTAGCAATTTGATTTATTGAATGATTGGTTGAAAGATACCCGTCTACAACAGGGGCATACGCAGGCGTGCACGACCCGCGGGTCGGTCACACACACACACACACACACACACACACACACACATATATATATATATATATATATATATATATATATATATATATATATATATATATGTATATATATATATATATATATATATTATAATAAAAAACCATGTATAATCAATAAAATAAAATACAGAACAAATAATGTGTACCTGTCAGTAATCGAGGAGGTTCCGCTAGCAGGTCCCTTCTTGTTTGTCAGACTTCTACGGAGAAATATTTACACCTGATCGAACGTATCTCCAATATCTCTTTTATACATATATCCATAATTTCTTGCTAGTATAAAAGACAATTTCCCATTTGCAAATGCAGCCATGTATTTAGCATATTGCAATACAGTTCGTTTGTTCAGATTTTTTTTCAGAATATTTGAAACATTTCATTATCGTGTATTCCAACAGGGGCAAAAGCAAAGAAAATGTTCCAGATGCTCGTATTTTTCGTTACAGGCACTGCAACCTATATCCAAAAGACCCCACCTTTCTTTATCTTCTTCAAAGCCTAAACGTTTATCCTGCTCGAGTTGGAAATTTCAGACGAGCTCCTACCAAATGTGCTACAGATAATAACTAACTGTCCCCAAATGTAGAATCCTTTAGAAGTCTACACCGTTTCCATAATTTTAATTTTCTGGTAAAATCATTTTTATAAATAGCTAAACTTAATCTTAATTGCCTGTATATCCAATCACGATTCAAAGACGAAAAGGCACTATCCATTCCCTTATTGTTATATATTTTCCTCATTTTACCAACATAAGGCCCAACATTGCATTCATTTTTGCCGTGACTGGACAGCGGATCATTGAAAATATGTTTAAAAGTCCGTGTTTCGGGCAAGTTAAATTTCGTTCTTTGAAAGTATTTAATCATTATGCGATCCAATATCAAAGTCAAAGGTAAGGGAGAACTTGGTTGGTTATTTAGTCGTGGCTTTGAGACCAAGTGCTGTGGCGACATAATTGTACCTCTGCTTCTGTAGTTTGGTTTAACCACACTGCCATTCCATGAGTGAGCAAGTGTACAATATCATTTTTCCAAATACTGTTTTCGAAATTAACTCGATTTACATTGTCAGGCAGGGAAATAATACTATGCATATAACCACGCATGCGAGAAACTTTTTGGATGAGACAAGTTTGAACATGAACAGAGTCTGATAGCATTCTGAATAGCATCATACCCAGATATTTGTAGTCTTTTGAAATATGTCACTAAAGTCTCACCTAAAATGAGACTTCCATGCTTTAAAAATTCACTCACCAATTTAGTTTTCTGATGGCCGAATTCACATTATCATAATTTGTCTAAATACGTAAAGGCCCCCTTGTTTCCCCACAGTATTTCATCAGCTTGCCCACACATTCTTCTAGATCCTGATTTACAGGCGCGGCGTAAAGAACGTGAGGCTTATTAGGTTTGCCAGTTTCTATTTCCAATATGCAACCAATTAAACGAAGCTAGTCATTCGGGTCTAAAATTCTTATGGGATACTTGTTATTACCATTACGACGTTTTTATATTTTCTGTATGCTTCAGAATTTTAGTATCTTCTTGCGAATTGAATATAGTAGCATGTGTTTTATTGTTAACCTTTTTCTCTTTATATATTTTATTTCTTGTTTTTTTTTTAATTTTTTAATTTTTTAATTTTTTAATTTCGTGTTTTCATTTCAAATATTCATCCGAGAATTCATGGACAACTCCATTTTATGATTGTCTGTACCAGCCCTATATCTATGAAAACGATCAGCGGTGTTTCTTTTAATAACGCTACCGGTTTTTTAATCATAAAATTTGCCACTGTAAGGAGCGCATGCCCTGTTGACGATAACCTCGCTACCAACTTCTATTAAAACACTCCTTAGTTCGGCCCATGCCTCATTTACTGTCTCACAATCCGTGCAAGTCAGACGTGCGGCCAGTTTACCTTTGAATGCATGCAAATTAGTTGTTCCATTTCTTGTGTTTGGTCACCGGGGTCATCTTTGTTCAACTTTGACCTTGGACCTCTGGTATTGGTGTGATGGGCTATTCGTGCTCTATGTAGAGTGAATAGCATGTATCATTTTAATGGGTATTTAGTGCTACATTCACAGTTGAGTGGTGTGTATTCGCAAAATCAACATATTGGCCCTACATGCCTTGTGTAGTACCAATATAGTTTATTGACAGAAACTGTGTAAATATATATAGGGTGGCAATAAATTATAATTAAAGAGTACTGTCCAGTAATTGCCCAGGCACTTCTGGTAATAAATATTAATAGATTAATTCATTTATAACTCGCACGCATATTTATAATAATTAGAACTCCCATGAGACTTTACATAACTTTGTAACAAAAAATTGCCATATTTCTTAAGTCATTAGCACATTAAAATAAATGTTGTGAGGAGTTCCAAGAGTTTGTTATAGATCGACAAGATAATCGTAATTGATCAGTGATAGGACATTGAAGAAGAACACGTTCTTCTGTTTGTATGTTGCCACAGATGCAATGCCTGGCCTCCCGTGGTATCCGTGCCCAACCCCGTTTCAATTCTTAATTTATGCAAACTTAAACGTATTCTTGTAGAGGCTATTTTAGCCTTCTGGTACATTACAGTGTCTGATACACACATCATGCACTTTAAGTCAGGGGGGGGGGGGGGTAAACAAATATGTTTGTCTACACGATGTTTTAGCATTCATTACATTGGATTTAATCTTGTCTGATTCTGCTGTCCTATGATCCACAAAACCTGCGTCGATATCTCTCCAATACATATTCCAATAGATTATCTTTATTTCCTTTGCCAAGCTTATAACTTTGTAAATCATTTGGCAGTAGCTATACCAAGTTCCAACAGAACAAAATCATTATAGGTAGAATTCCTTATACGGAAAATAGTTTTTTGCTGTCGACATATATGGTTTCTCAGGAGCACGTAACTGTGTTCTCAGCCATGTTTTACAAGTATACATTATAGATGCTTTGAGAGCACTAATGTATACTTGCTTGTTCAGGTGTAGCGGTCCGTCTGAATTTAGACGCAGGAAAGAATGAAACTTAAGTACATTTGGAAACTTCATGTTGATATGACTCTGCACCCGAGCTTTAATATACTCACCTGATACTGGTGTTCCTAGATACACGTGTGTGTTTGTGTGATAAACATTCAGGCCATCATGTTTACTTGGTTCTTTATCTTCTGAATTACCCATAATACACTTAGATTTTTCCGGGTGCAACTTCATCCCTATCTCATCCACACAATCTTTAAGTTTCCGTAGCTCTCCTTTTAAGATATCCCGTGATGACGCAAAAAATACCGCATCGTCCATTCGGAGTAGGCAATGTAACAAATTGTCCATCCACCTTGTCCTATTTTATTTCTTGAATTTTAATGCCAATATGGAAATTAAAGAGGTGGCAACTTGCCCCCTTGTCTTATACCAGTCATATTATCACAGGTCTTTTGATCAATTTGGCAAATAGTGCCCATAATACTTCGACTCACAGTTCGTAAAAATCTTGTACCGCATCCAGCTCTTGACATTCTTTCTAACAATTTTGTCTTGTCCATTTTGTCGTACGCTTTCTCATAATTGATGGAAGACACACGTAGCATTTATTGTATTTTTTCATAAATGCTACTTGTACTACGGAATAGGGCGTATTGTTGCTGGAATGTCCATTTAGATCAATGGATAAAATAGCATAGAATGTAAAACTTTTAGAGAAGAAATCCAACGGGGGAGGGGTGGGCGCTGGAATATCTCGGTAGCAGTGAGACACTGAAATACGTTTTTTTATCCTTGTCAGAACATAGTATGTAATTCAACAAAGTTAAGTGGGAAATTTCTAATACTGGAGGTAGGAATGTCTTTGTACGGATCAGCAATCCAAACTGTAAATTCTTATATGATATGAGCCAAAGTATTCACACCAATCCGTTATTTTTTTTTATATTGCTAATAAATAGCTTAAAGGTATCTTAAAATTCTTTTATCATTCCTCAAAGCTCGGACCATGTCAAATTACTTGACTGCATGTTCGGTTTGAGGTTATATGGATCCGGGAGCTTGTTTTTGCTGAAGGAGGTCATACCTGGGTCAAAAATTAAATATGTACAAAAATGCTCGGTGCCAGACCATTTGTGGAGGTTATCACTTATGATTAACGTTACACAAACAGAATCATCAATTCCAAATCCTGCTCGTAGTTGGGAACCGAAACACAGGCATATTCCAAAATTTTTACATTCCATATCCAATCTAATTAAGTCACTGTCTTTATCTATAGAATTACCTTAATTAATCACTATTATCACGCTAGGTGCAAAAATTTTGAATGTCATTCGCAGCCTTATTATGTGAAGGAGTTTGCAAAATAAGCATATACACCATGTGTTTGCCATTGATCGATTACGTAGTTCAAACCCCCATGTGGACCAACCATCCACCCACACATACCCTGAGAGCTCACACTGTGCGTTCTTTACCTCCTATGTAACTGATTCATTTCATTAATGCTTAGTATAACCTCACGGCTTGTTTGTTCATTAAAGTGTGTGTGTCAACACAATCTTTTTTGTTTTTCCTAAAATTCTTTCTTTCTTTCTTCTTTCTTCTTTACCAGCAAATTTGTCCGACACTTTACTCAAACACTATTATACACAGAAACTCCAAACTTGGCATGATTGTACCTCCATACAAGGAGTTTGACCGTTTTATACAAAGGAGTGAAGATGTTTAAAATTATGCAAATTAGTGGCATTTGAAATTTTAAATCTTGAATATCTTCAGAAGTATAATAGATAGAGATGTCATTCCAACTTCTACTAGGGGGTTATTGACCATTGCGCATCTGATGAATTTAAAACAAACGTTGTAGCAATTTAAATTATGCTAATTAGCAGCATTTATAATTTTAAAACCTGAATATCTTCAAAACTATTATAGATAGAGACGTCATTTTAACTTCTACTAGGGGGTTACTGACAATTTCGTATGTAATGAATCTAAAGCAAAAGTTGTAGCAATTCAAATTATGCTTATTAGCAGCATTTCAAATTTTTAAACTTGAATATCTTCAAAACTATTATAGATAGAGATGTCATTCTAACTTCTACTAGGGGGTTGTTGACCATTGCGCAGGTAATGAATCTAAAACAAAAGTTGTAGCGATTTAAATTATGCTAAATAGCACCATTAGAAATTTTAAATCTTGAATAACTTCAAAGCTATAATAGATAGAGATACCATTCCAACTTCTACTCCTGTGTTATGGAATAGTTGTACATTACCATACCAATATGCTTTGAAGACACACACACTGATTTGTTATGCAGCAAATCATCTTTCCTAGTTGGTTTCTTCTTTTTGTGTGTACAGAGTGACTGACTACTTGCCGGCCTATTTGCTTTAAACTAGTCTAAAACAAAATTACGTCATAAATCCTCTCTTCAGAAAGTCGAATTGTATACTGTATATGTTAATTTAATGAATTGATTTTACTAAAGACGTCCATTTCAAACAACTGTGACCATATATTCAGAAGCACAGACGAAAGTCTGGACATGATGTCCTGACTGACGTAACAACGGAGCGTGCCACCAGTAGGTAGCGCTACACGTACACATGACTCTCCTGGTATGCATCTGTAACCGGGGTAGACATCTCGAGGATAAACAAATCCTACAACATTCATTGGTTGAAAACGTCATGTGTTGTCGAGGCAGATTTCTTCAATAATAGTCAGTTTGGTTCGTCGCATTTTTGACATAAGACACATCAAATTACAATTGGATTGTGGTCACGCAGCACTCCTATGAAACCGTGATCCAATCCTGAATGCACTCAGGTACGAGTCCCATTGCCCGACTATTTTCAGTTTTTGATCAATTGTTGCGTTTGGTCTAACAACGCGACCAAAAGTCCAAACCAGTTGATAATTCATTGAACAAAATGACTGTGGCTCTGTTTGGTCTCACAACGCGACCAAAAGTCCAAATCAATCGACATTTCATTTAACAAAATGACTGTGGCTCCCCCTGGTTCTAGCTACATTATACATGATGATCTACAGATGGTTACAAAGATACAGCAGTGTGACAAGTGTTGAGCTGCAAGATATAAAACACAAAATGCAGACGTCAATTGAAATAGATGATTGCTGTTGACTGTTTCACCCAGTAACGTGTTAATGCTTAGCGTCCCCATGCATATTATTCGTGTTGTCCATAAAAGATGGAATAAATTACCTGCATTTAGTTGAAGGACGTCATACCTTTTTTATATCTGCATTTCAACAGATAAAAAAGTGATTATTAGTGAGAAAAAGGGTCAAATTGTTGAGAACTATTGTCAATTTAAAAAAAAGTGCACGTCATCTGATCATCTCCACTGACAAAAGTGACAATTTAAAGAAATGCGCATGACAAATTGTCAAAATGTCTCGTATACATTTTTATGTGTAAGTTTTATGGTGTTTACTGGGCATTCTTTATTGCCAAGCTAAAATCCATTAGCTCAATACATCAAGCAACTCAATGTGCCTTTCAAATGTGAGTAAGAATTAAAAACGTAGTGGCTCTGGAAAATATTGGTTGGTCACTGGCACTTTACTCTGGATATATTAGGTCATGTAATGAGGCTCCGTCAACAGCTGTATCTGTCGCAATCTGAGCGCAAGTCACGTTGGCTGCGGAAGGTTGCTGACATGGGGCAATTCATATTCATGAGGCTAACTCTATGCTGTGGTTCAAAAAGTTTGAGGAAAGCACTTCATGTAGTTTTTAAAAATCCCCCCCCCCCCAAGAAAAAAAAAAGATCCAAAATGAAGTTGCCCAGCGTGTTTACACGCAAGCGGGAAAATGTTAAAGCGTCAGGGAAACGAATGTTTGCATGCGCCATCGCGACAAATCCAGCATGCATGGAGTATGCAGTAAGTTTCGTTAGCTCTGTGGTTAAGTTGGCTTGCCACTGGATTCGATCCGTCCCATCCGATCCGTTGCAGTAATGGTTGCGCTTCGCTGTCCATGTTCATACTCGATTTGGAAAAAAGGTAAAACTCACTGAATCCGTTTTAATTGCGTTTTCCTGTCCGTTTTTGGTAGCGTCCAAGATTTCATTTTGTAAATATTAGACAGTTTTAGTGGCAATGCTTTGTCTTGCGGCTCATATTTGTGAATATAATATAAAACCGTGGCATTCAATGGTCATTATAGCAACAGATGCGAATTCAGATCTCAAGCGTTGAAAGTCAAGCAAACGGATGCCATTGCATCCGAAAACGCAAGCAGAAACGGACACAATAATTATTTTGATGTTTGGATTTCTAATAATTATTTTGATGTTTGGATTTTTATTGTTTCATTATAAAAGCAACTGTTACCACAACGGATCGGATCGGATGCAGCGGAAAACCACCCTAGTTACCTGACAAGGGAAAGCGGCGTCGCATGGTAAAGAATCCCCAACTGAATGTCCTTATAGTCCCAATTATCCTCTCAGTATGATGAAAACTCGTTCAAGCAAACAAATGTTATGTACTTACTTACTTCACTTGTTACTTACTTTCTTATTTAAATTTAAATTACTAGTTGGCCAACTCGTGCGCAAACTATTTATTGGCTCAGGTTGCCTAGACATGAGGCTATGTAGACCTGTTGTGTGATTACATTGCACATCAAGATGCACTGATTCACATTTGCATGTACGACAGAATTTGCTACCAAGAGATAACTATAGTCATGAAACAGTAAGTCTATGGCATAGTGTTCTCAGCCCACTACGTCAAATCAAAAGCCGATCCAAAGTCGTAGTCAAACGATAGGAAATAAACATATTTGTTACATTATTTTTTTCGAAAGCCTGTTTTTCAAATTACCTTCCACACGAGGAAATGCTAAATGTGTGCTCTGTTTCAAGGCAGTTCGGTAAAACTATGTCAACACCATTCGCAGAAAGATGAGTGGCATCACTAGTTTTCAAATCCATTGTCTTGTACCCTTGGATAAAATAAAGTCCTACGAGGCAAATTTTCGTACAAAACTCATCTAGAATGGATAATCAACATAATATGGGGTAAACATTTACAATGATCATGTTAGACCAGCAAATCCGAAATTAGCTTTATTCAAAATGTCAAAATGTCATTTAAAGAGTATGATGTAAATAATTATTATAGTGCACCAAGTATGGTTAAAATGATTGTTATGATGTAACGAGTATACGGTAAATAATTATTACAGTGTCACACAGTAGCAGGTATATTTTGAATTATTTCTAAAGCGTAATGATACAAAAAATCTGTTGGCACATTTATGCAAGGCGACGTAATTGCTGTCCAACTGAATTGTTATCAACAAACCAATGATTTTGGATGGCTCAGAGCCATATCAAACATTACCTGGGAAACCAAGAATATTTGACCATCATTAATCGGGTGAACCAATTTTATAGAAAGAGATAGGAACGTTATAAAAATAATTCTGTGACTGTTAGCTCCAAGAGAGAGAGAGAGAGAGAGAGAGAGAGAGAGAGAGAGAGAGGACACCTGCTACATAGCAGGGGCCTCTTCCTTCGTTTCAAATGTTGTTACACATAGTGCAAGAACAAACCTCTATCTTAGATATCCATGATGAACTTATTTGGGTACAGTGAAAAATTATCCTGTTTGTACTCAGATCAAGCCCCATGTTCTTAAGAACTACATTCTTATTAATGTAGAGTCGTCATACCGACACCCATAACAAATGTACAGCTCTAAGTATCCAAGCGAAAGTTATATGGCACAACAAGTAATTTTCTTTGAAAACACACTTTATATCTAGATCAGGCTCCGATTATAATCCTTCAGGAGAATTAAAGTGCTTCCTATGAATATGGACAAGGGTATCTAGAGAAGCAAGCTGATTTTTCAAGAGCTCCAACTCTGTGTTCGGCCAGACGAACGGTGGCGTGTGAGATTGGCCACACAACGAACCACTACATTAGGATAGCAATGCAAGTCCGTACCATACAGGTTGACTTTACGGGCATCAGTAGGTTTAAATGGTTTAGTGCTAAGTAATATACTTCCGCTCTTGGCCTTGTGGAGAAATATTGATATTTGTCCCCAGTTATAACCAAAACTGCCATTTTATTGATTCTAGTTTCCTTCAGACCATGGGTAGGGTGGCTCTAAGGAGTAAACCGACATTTATCGCGCTGATGAGCAATCACTTCTGACGCGTCTTGCAGACAATTTGTTTGCTTGACGGAAAAGCCTCATTTGACAGAGGAAAGACTACTAAACCACTTTAATTCCAAGTGAGTTAGTATAGAGTTAGAAATCCTCAAGGTATATGTACCAGGCTAATGAAGTAGTTGTGTGTGTCTAAATGACAGACAAGGGGATCGTTGGGGGTTGGCACTAAGAAATATATGGTTCGGCTTTATTGGCAGCACGGTATGGCAAACCTATCAACAACAACTAACATTGTCATTGTCGTCTGCTCAACCTCCTAGCTTTTTCTTTTACAGTAGTTTTGTGCTTTCATCGAATGGAAAGTCTCATGGGAACCTTTTACCGCTATGATTACATGTATTTACCTTGTCGAGCAACTCCCGTTGGTGTGCGGTGTGTGTGTGTGTTTGTTGGCGAGAACACGCCGTGGATATTCCTTGACTCAGTCTAACAACCTGAGCCCGTGGGAGTTAAACGTGAAGTAAAATGTTATCAATTTTGTTGGACGCAATCAGATCTACTGATCGCACAGTGCAAGAAGAAAGCCAATTTACTAATGATACATTCACATTTGTTGGCTTCAATTGCTGTGTTTGGCCACATATGGCTTGCAAACAAGACAACTCATCAAAGCCGGTGCTATCTTCTGCATGAAGCTGGTTGCTTCAGACTCAAACAAACAATCATTGTGTTCCTTTTCCTTGAGTAGAGAACTTTATTTTCTGAAGCCATGACCTTCTCTCTGCAGGGCTGTTAAATGTGGTAATTAGCTGACTCAAACACAACTATTTTCAATAATGAAGTGAAGTTGGTTTTACAGACAGTGCTGGTCACATTTTAGGCCATATATGCTGAAGGTTTATCGTTATTTGTTCAAAAATTACATCAGTATGTTTTTGAAATGGTATTGTATATCTGGACATTAAAAATGGTCTAAGAAAAAAGTTTATCCAAAAGTGTGTTGCAACCATTGTGTGTATTGAAGAAATATGTGGGCAACGTATTGAATGCGCTGTGAATCAACCACCTTCCTTCCCTTCATTTCAAGTGCAATTTGATAACCTTTTTGGACTGATATCTTCATGTAAAAAAACGAATCCACTTTTTTAAATTTCAGTTGCTCGTTTCGCGTTAGTCACATTTTTAGCCATGAAGTAACAACAAGGAAGGAGCAAGTCTGTCCACGTGGTATGCTAGTGATACTCAGCGATTCGCTTCAATTTAAAAAGGGTAACTACCAAACTTCATCGGAGGTTCGTAATTTGTTCCATTGCTGGTTCGAGACCCTGTCGTTCCGTAGTCTCAAAACAAAACACATGATATTAACAAAACGCATATATGAATTTATCCACTAGCAGACAGCCTTATTTATGGTATGTAAACTTGATCATTGTATTTTGCCCAATAAATTGTGTTCCGTTTCCCTATACAGAGATGATTAATTTGATGATATATGCCCTGCACCATATTATTAGGTAACTCAAAGACAATTTTCTGTATCTTTCTTCATTTAACTACAGGTTGTAGTTCTGATTATTTGGCATCCACCCATTACCTTCCCGCTATTTGATGTATGTGGATCATATACCCTATAGATTGCTTAATAGTTTTATGCATATCTCTATTTGAGTAAAACAGTACAAAGGAATTACATATAGTAAAAGATAAACAGAAATCACATAAATAGGATCAAACAGATAATACGACTGGCATCTATATTGGGTTTATATAGTATATTTGAGAGCTAAAATATCTTTCACTTCACCGTTTTGGTAAAACTGCAAATTGTTTGTTGCAAGTAAACTAATCTTTGTTGATTACAGTGCCGTAGAAATCATATCACCTGGATGAAGGTTGGCATTACATATATCACTCATAGTTAAAATGTGTAAATTTGAAATTTACAGGTGGTATGCTTAGATGCATGATGTTTGGTGCTAGTGACCTTCAAACTATGGCAAAAACTTTCAAACCTCCAATCTAGAGTAGTCTTGCTTCAAAGATGTAAATATTATTTGTTTTTCCAACTTTACATTGGCCTTCAGCTTAAAAATATTGCGTGCAGCAGAGCGTGTTTATAAATTTGACAATTTCCCGCTCAAATCGCCCAAAAGCATCGGGATGTGACTTGTCGTCTGTCTTAAAGCTTTACTCAAATTTCTCATTACTGGAAAACATTCCTGCTAAACAAATATGTCTTATATGTCAGTGCATTCATGATGGTACTCCCTGGGTCAATGGCTTTCCTTTGCATGCAACCCACGCCAAGAAAAGCTTTTAATTCAGCGGTACTCTGACCAGGAATGGGTAAAATATTGTGGACCACTTCATGATATTTCAGTGCCTTGAATCCATTTATCTGAGCCGTTTTGTCTGATACTTACTGAAACAACCTAGAAAAAAAATTACAAAGAGAGACTCAGGGAAAATCTCCATCTACTCTAAGTTTATAAAATACCTTACTGGACTGTGTTGAGAAAACATGCGATTATTTCACATATCACAAATGCCACAGTAATATAGTGCCTAACAGTATTACAGGGCTATTTAGTTATCATGTGTAGATCATGATCAATACTATTTACAATGTTCCCTTCTGGTCAGATATCGGCCTAGCATCTATTAATCACCAATTAACCAGGTATTTCTTGGACTGGCTGAGCAGACTTAAAGCTGTCTGGTCAGATTTATTTGTCAACTTATACATGGTATTTTTTCAGAAGACAAATAAGATAATGTCTGCATAACAGAAGGCCATGATTAATACATTACTAATGACGGCATACAAAGCGACTTCATCAGTTGAATCAACAGTTCATCTTTATGGTGAACGGAACTCGACAAACTCCGCTCTCTTTTCTGTCATTCCAAGTTGTGAATGATTAGTGCAAATTATCAGTCCAACGAAGTGTAGCCATTCGCTAAGTAAAGGAACACAAGAGAGCGATCAGCATGAGGACAAAGATCTTAGCAAGTTTTCAAGGCTTATCTAGTTCACATGATGACCCTCTTATCAATGATGACAAACTGAGCAGGCACGTGGTGAACAAAGCGGATCCTAAAAGTGCCAGGAAGTGAAAGTCTTCTCACTGGGAGAAAGGCTGTCCCCATCAAATAAATTTGCGTGAGGAAACATTGGGGGATATACCAGCTTGAAAGCTGAATTTTCCAGATAGCCATAAAAAAATTGATGTATGAGAAAGAGCAGATTTTTTAAGCTTCCTGTAATCAATGTGGTTGAAAGTTAATTTGCTTTGATATAAACATATTTAATGAAACCGAATTGTCTATGTACGAGGCGCACATATTTGGCTATCGCATAGAATGAAATCAAGTACAGATTTTTTAAGAATTTACATCACAGACGTGACCGCAGAAGTTTACTAATCGCATTATTTTGTCATGGCTTTTTCCACAGTAACTTATCTGTTTACCTCAAGCAATCTCCAGGGAAGAGGGCGAATATTACTCTCACAGAATGGTCAAGCACATCCCTCATTTTGTTTTGGTGAATCGAAAACATCTAAACCACGCTTCTTGCCAGTCGGATAAAGACGACAGCCAAATGCAGTTCAAGCGACTTTACACAACTTTACCAATTTACTTTGCATTCCTCAATAGGGCAGTTTGACACTCAAACAGTTCACTCGTGTGTGATATGTCCCACTTAGTGACACTAAACGCTACATCAGAGAGAAAGAAGCAGGTGCTGTGAGTGCAACGAAACAATGTGGTGTTAAAATTTAAAAGTGAAACTAAGTACCATACAGTGATGAACTGTGCAACATAATCTATCAATTAAAATGGTATCTACATGCTGATTAAACATCTTCTCAACAGCAATACTTAAACCAACTATGAGTAGCTCGCCAAGTGTTGGTAAGACTTATCATTGAACTCCTCAAAAGCCTGGGACTTGGACCATATTAATTGGTGCACTTGTTCCAATATTCTATTGAACATGGAGCCTAAACAAAGGACACTTATCAGCAAATCAACAATTTTTTTTTGTCTTAGCTGACAGGACTAACGAAACCTCATTAATGGTGGACTGTTGTTATATTGTTCTGGAACATCACATGGCCTGTGTTAATTATTACCAATTTTAATTATAATACTGGTACTTTCGGACCTGTATCCACTATCAGGGCAACCTTCTCCACTAAGCTCCATCTTTGACCCAATAGGTGTGCTGGGCTCCTCTGCCCAGTGCTGCTACCCAATTCACAGCCTGGGGGCAACTTCAGTGTCAGATGCAATGTTCCTATTCTAAGGCCCGCTTCCACCCACAACTAGTAACTTTAAGGTATTGCATTTACATTTTTAGGTTATGCTGACACTGGAGAAGTACCATGGTATATTGTACATTACATCATTTGGCAAATTAAGCTTCCTAAAACACTAATTACACATGTATTTTGGATACTACCTCTTCCAAATATCCAATTGGGACAAACCCACTCAAACTTGGCTGTTATTTTGAAACTTCTGGATTCCACACACAGTGGTTTGTAAATGAGGATAGTTTTAGGACGACCTTGGGGGGTATTTAATATGCGAAACCAAAAGTATATATTTTGCAAATATTTTAGGGCCTCACTAATGTTATAATCTATGTTGTTTTATGGGTGAATATTATTTACTTGGCATCTTAATATCTATCAATCATAGCCAGGAAAATATTTGCAAGGCGAACCATGGATAAACCACAATTTTCAACAAACAGTGCAAGACCACCTGCCAAACTTTTTTGAGATCGACTGACCTGGATTGTGTGCAAACTTGCATACATTTGATTATGTCGAGTCCACCTTGTTCATTTTCACCCATGCACATTGCATGCAGTGCTGAAAGCATGTGGCCATGATTCACTTTGATATCCAAATAAAGTGTACGTTTGTGCGACTGTCCCACAATGTATTGCGCCATGTTCAAAATTGCGCTCAACAATATGTGCGTTATTTGCCAGGGCATCGTATCGCATTCCGATTTGTAACTAACAATGATAACTGCTTCAGACACAACGGAGTGGGTATATATATATAATAGTATGTCATGGTTTTAAAATTCTTTAACCACCATTTGCCCTGCTAACTAAGAGAACGGACACTTGAAACCTAGCAAAATATTAAGATTAAGATAAAGATAACTGAAGAACCATGGCTGTGCAGCTATGCTGTTTCCCGGGGCTAAATTAACTCTCAAGACACATTGAAATAAACTCTTGTGTTTGAGTTGACTCTCCTGCATAACAACAGCACACGACGGCGATTTTCTCGATAAAATCTTTCAGTGTTGATCATGTTTTGGGGGGAAGGGCGGCTTGAAACTGTTTTTATGTGTCATAAAATTTATTTATGGTTGGGCCTTTTCAGTGGGGTTGTTTAGGTTACTAGAATCACACATATATCACATATATTTTTGTAGGCTTAAGGTAATTTGTGCATTTGTTGAAACATGCTTAAAATGGATGTTCTTTCCCCTTTTACACATTACCTCCATTGACGTCAGTTTAAATTGTTATCTGGCCACAGCGAGAGGCACTTGTGGTAGTATAAGAAACCGCAAATTTAGTATATCCGTCTGCCACCTAACAGAGTGCTTATAAGCCATGTTGACATTTCAGCTGGGCATGCCCAGTGCAGCGTGGCCTCTATTTGGGAGAGAGTCATCAGGGACAGGAAGTGACCTTTTCCCACTCAACATGTTGAGTTACCTTGGCAACCAGAAACAAACTTCTCTATTTTATTGCCTCTAAGGGCTAATTTATTGAAAAAAACTTACACAGTATAGTTTAGGTATAATTACAAACACAAGGAAGCCGATAAATGAGCAAAGGTTCCACCAAGAGCCATTCTTTCCCTTATTTCAAGTTTTACCCTTGTGCATTTCTATGCTCAGTGACAGAAAGCTACACTAATGACATCTGGCCAAGATGGCGACTGGGCTTTACTCGGCATGCTCAGCTGCGATGTTTGTTTGGCTAATTGATATTTGTTCTCTTCATTATCAGGGCCTGTTCTACCTCCATGAGCAAAACCAAAAGGGAAACAAAAAACTGGCATACCGACATGAAAAATTTCAACAAACAACAAATTTATTCCTGAAGTGAGGCTGTAACAGAGGTGTTATACATGTAATTTGCAAGACTGTGAAGGGGGTATGTTAACCCGTACCAATAACAAACAGCGGGCCCTAGCAATAATGAGAAGTTATACATAAAGAATACAGCGGTGATTGTTGTTATTTTCAATTATTATCATTCCATTATTTATGACATTTTCTGTATTCAGGACTTCCACAGATTTTAGCCCATTTCCCAGGAATTTATTAAAATTTCCAGGACTTACTGAGAGTCCCAAGGACATTGTTTTAGGAGCTTTACCTTATGAGGTGATGAGCTGCAATATATGTACATGAAGGACAGCTAGGTTACTATTGCACTACACTGAACTCGATGTGCCCGCATGTCATGTAGATAATGTTGGAAGACTGCAAATGTGTTTTCTTTATCTTACCTGTTTTCTTAAAACAATGAACTCATCATGACCACATGTCATGCAGATAATGCTGGAAAGCTGCCAAAATGTAATAACATAATATTGTATCTGTAATATGATGATCAGGTACAATGTATGCACATGTAGGACAGATAGGTCAAAATTGTGCTACACTGAACTCAATATGCTCATATGTCATGTAGATAATGTTGGAAAGCTGCAAATGTGTATTCTTTATTTTATTTATTTTCTAAATACAATGAAATTACGGTGCCCTTGCCTGCTTACCAAATTATCTTGCTTCATAGGGGCTGTCAGTGAGTGAAGCCCCGTAACCAGTCGCTACGCAGGCAAAGGGTGTCCACGTCATGCAGATTTTGCTGAAAAATTGTCAATATGTAATTACACAATATTATATCTGAATCTACGTAATATGTAGCATATGTAATTTCCTCTCTCATTTAAATTATTATCATGTCTATGTCAACTTAATGGTACATTTCTATGACAAATTACGATGTATGTAGGACAAATAGGTCAGTATTTAAATTTTAGTGTTGTCAGTTAAATTTTTGCGCACTTACTTACCTATTCCGAGGTACATCATAGTTTGCTCTGGGAAACTCTCTTCTCTAGAGTTAGTTTCTCTCTACATGTTTTAAATTTTCGGGAATATCGGTGGAAAAAGATTAAATTTGTACCAAACTTACATAGTATTTTTGTATTCTTTGATTTTAGATGGATAATCGTCTGTGTGCATTATAATCTGTAAATGCTATGTGTTTTCAGTCCATGAGCGTCACAAGTGTGGGTTGCACTTAACTACTTTTGTTGTGTCCCGTGTTGATAAGTGGTCTTCCTGCTTAGAGTTTATAATTTCTTGCATTCAACCTTGGGTTATCAGAATAACTTTAACAACGATTGCATTGCTCCTTTGTAAATAAAGGGCTTGCAGTCTCTTAAATTAAATTTCTGCAAGAAATGTTCTTGCCCCTTGGATAGACAATGTTCCGTGTTTCTTTTTACGTTCCATTGAAGATGGGTATACATGAACCTACGTTTACTCAGAAGGCAAAGAAATCTTCATGACTAGATAAAAAAATCCAAAGATTTGGTTATCTGTTTAATTTTGACCAATCGAAAGAAACTGGATCCAGAGACCAGACTATGATTTTAAGGATCAATAATATTTTTTATTTGTCATTTGTGCAGACAGAAATCATTGTGGTAGTGAAAAAATTAAATCTCATGGACATATTCTCTAAATTTCGAAGATGCCGGGTATTTACATGTGTGGTATAAATCATCGGTGAAAAAGTGTCATTTTAGACAGGGAGGTATACAGATAGTACGTTGTTATTATAGATGCACTTTCTGTTCATAATCTTCAATAAACGTGGTTCTTGAAGATGGGTTTCATGTTCACTGAGAATGACAAATTAAGCCTGTTGAGTCCCTCTGCACCTATACAATTTGTGGATAATGGGTTTAGCGGGGGATTTAGTTGATTCTTCAAAGATCTCATAAGCTCTGCAGCGGCCCACACACTAGTGATATATATTTATCACTGGACTCATCTGACCAATATAAGGTAAAAACCGCATATTCGGCTGCATGCAAATTGCCCTCGTGCTATGCACATTTGGCAGTTTTCATCATGTTCACACTTATATAACAATACCCAGAAATTTAACCAACGGAAAATGGCAAAAGTATGTACGTAATTTTGTTGCAAATGTTTCCGTTGCTGTTTTCTACTTAAAAAAGGTAGTCTGGCAAATAAGCACATGTTCATATTCTCATGGGAATGATTTTGTTGAGAGCCGTTGTTTCTGTAATAGATCTAGAGGAAGTGCGGGGTTAACATCTGCAATGTATCCGAAATATCCCAAAATAGTTTGGAGGGTAAATTTGGGCAATTCTAGTAAGCCACTTTTATAATGTGTAATCAGTGAAAGCCATAGGCTCCTTTTACCACCTACACTTACATATTTTTGTGTCATCTAATATCTGTCCTTATGCTCATTGATGTGAGGCATTGTTGAAATTAGTAACTGCAAACGGACGTTTTAAGCCTTATGATTATTTGTTCATGAGTTGGCAAGTGAAAATTCCAGAAGAAAAAAATGGAGCTACGCTTTCCCAACCTAAATAGTAAATAATTGCATTTATATTGATTTCGTTCATTATATATACCTATAAAAAGGATGGTGGTGTGGATTCTGCCGCAAGGCTCATCTGTTGGAAAGTTAAACATGCGTCTGAGATTTTCTAGGACAGTAGACGGATCCATTTATCATACATGGGATTTCAATGACTTTGCCCCAATATAACTGACACATTAATCTATAGCATTTCGGTCTCTCTCTTTTTTTCAATTTCACAAAGAGTTCAGCAAGGCCAGAACGGGATTTTTTCTTCGCCGAAAGGGCTTGCCCTCCACTACCTGCTGATGTCTCTAACTGGCTGCTTATATTTCTGTGCGGATTCAATAGCAAAGATTCAAGAAGGCTCGAAATAAGCGGTATAGTATCGCTATTTTCGACAAATATTGAACTATTTGCCTCCTAAAACGAATAATCCGTCGCTATTTAGTGCGAATCGAGTTTTTTTCCCTTCAATATGGTTGTTTCTATGAAGTTTTGGGTCAAAAATTGCTGTCTCCAACATCTGGACTCCCGTCTTCTGTTTTGATCACGCAAAGTGCTAGAATCTCACTAGTTGCACGATTTCCCGTAGCCCCAGGCAATTGATCAAATACCCGGATGGGCTCGGCAATTGATCCCATGTGCTTTTCTAGAAACAACATGAGTGCCCCAAGTCCAAACTGGTGGTGCCATAAAAATGATAAAAACAAATATAAAAAAATCTCCAGCATTAGAAAGGAAACGAACATTAGATGTCCTTGACCAACGGATATATATATATATATATATATATATATGGACGAGGGCGTTTTTATCATAGGGGATCAAGTGTCAACTGTGCATGAAGCACAAGAAGTACATTCATCCGCCTGAAAATTTTGATTGTGCAGTAATTGAGGAAAAACCTAATGCGAACATTGTTTTTCCTCACAGGTTGCTCAATACATGCTAAACATAGCATTAACAAGCAAGTCGAGGAATAAGTGTGAGTAAAACAACAACAACAAAAACTTTAGATAAGCTTTTAAAATCCAACCAGCATAATCATTAGCACAACACCAAGAATCCACTGATGCAAATTATAGATAACTTCGACAGGTGAGGTGGGTTCAGAGCCCCCGGTTGCTCGTGGAAGGGTTGTTCTAAATTACTTAGATACTTGGCAATATTTGAAGTCTGATTCATTATCTGCGGTTCTACATGGCATCCCCCCCCCCGCTCCCAGTCGTCACCACTTTGCTTCTTCCCTGGTGTCCAGGTCATACGGATGTTGGCTGTGGAGGCCTCCTACGTCACAAGTCGCCGTCACAAGACCCCTCTAAGGTCCGTCATTGTAACTGACCAGTCCCCCGGCCATGCTAATATCAGTATGTCCCAAAAAGACGCCAACAAATGTCCCTAATTTAGGTAGCTTGGGTTACTTGTTGAAACGTGTCGTTTGTAACAAATTATCTTTCCCCTTTTGTCACATTGTTTTCATCGTCGCCGTTTGAATTATCAACCGAGGCACTTGACTAGGAAAAAATAACAGAAACAAAACAAAAGTGCGAGAAAGCCTGTGAACTTTACAATTGAAAGATATAAAGCATTGTGTGTTGCAACTTTGGCCACATTTTGTGGCCACTGGAGCCTTAAAGATGCCAAAAGACACGCTTTCCAGTTCATTTTATGCATATCTGGAACTGCAAGATGATAAACAATGGCATCACATCTGAACACTTTGGTGCACAAGAAAGTTGTTGAAGACCAGTATTCCCAAAAGTCTGCTTTTATATACTGTGCTTTCGTTAGCATGTATTGAGCAAAGGTGTGACTAAAAAGGTATTCCAGGCCAATACAGTTATACTAGCTTGGGGGGGGGGGGGGGCAGAGCATCACCAAGGCCATGCCAGATTCAGCCTTTGGATCAATGCTGTAATATATGAACGAGTTATCTGAGTAAAAGATTGTTTAAAGCTTTTTTGCTTGACGATGGCTGCTGAAACATCACACCTTACCTCGACTCTTCTGCCATTGGGGTCGTATCTACACCATGTGAACAGAAGTACAATCATGTAAATGGTTAACCCCTGGTACACTGAATAGCTGACATCCGGTAAATTACTGTTAATTAACATGTTAATGTATTTTTCACCAACTTGCTGTCTTTGACAGTAAATGTTTGGTCTGCTGTGTGCCATATATTATTACAGTAGAATCTCCAATTAAGACCACCTCCATGAAGAGACCATTTCTATCATAAGACCACCAATTAACAGAACTTTTTTGTTTCCTTCATTAAATTATATCCTCATTTAGTCCACTCCCCTATTATGAGCACATTTTTCAGCCCCGTAGTTGGTCTTTATTGGTAGATTCCACTGTATATGCAGGGGAACTACCAAATGAATACTGAATTTACTCCCAGATTTGTTTATAAATGTACAACGGCTTAGGCCTGTAATTCTTTACATAGACCAGTTAATGTATATTTCAAAAATACTATTTGGGGCAAAATAAGATTTCCCTTTCTGGCTCACTTCATGACGTACATGTTCCTTGTAAGCACAAATTTGAATACCGGTACACAAATATAATGACTGAAGTAAAACAAGCCTTGACCAATTTACGTGGAGACCAGATGACAAGTCAGAGCTCACTGGATTTTCAGTTCATTGTTCTGATAGACCTTTTATTATCCCACCATAATCTGCTTGTGAGCATGAAAGTATTATTGTGTAGCTTAAGCAGTCATCATTCGATGCAATGCCGTCCGCTTTTCAATGACACAGACAAGAAAGGGAAAGCAAAAAGGCCATCGTTAATCATTTTTTGAGTACTAGTAAGAGTTCCACTTTCAAATTCTTGATGCAAAGACTTATCATTCAAATAGCAGCATACTTAGTCTAATTTTGTAACTCCCGAGAAAGCACATGGTCTAAGCAACTGTTTTCCCAGAGCACTTTGTATTGGTCAATGGAAAGCTGTTGACTCAGCCTATAATTTAGCATTGAGGGTTGACGGACTGTTATATTATATACATATTTATTTTCTCTGGATTGCCCAACAGTATACAGAGACTAATCTGGAGGCTCTCCGGTACATAAAAGGATACACAGGAATATATACAATACACACTGGACGAGACCAGAAGACTAAATTCAGAGCTTGTACAGGAATAATACAATTGATGCCAAATAGTGGAGACTTGTAATTAGATAATATACCACATTACTAAATAAAACGTCTATTTTATGATATGAATGTCTCAACAACCTGAGCGATCAATACATTATCGGTGTCTGGCAAATCCTCACTACCTTCCAACAGAATATTAGATAAAATATCGCTAGAGCACTGAACTATTAAAGTTGGATTTACGCCTGAAGCGAGTAAAAGACACACAGCGTTCAGTAGAAGGACCCTTTGCACAGTGAACTTGGGGTAGAACAAATGGTAATGTTTCGTAGGATGAGAGCATGCACACGTTGAGGCTGGAAGGATATTGACATAATATATATGGGCATTTAAAACAGAGAAGTTGAGACGTAGTTGCGTGTGGCATATGTTTAGGAAACGACTTCTATGTTTAAAGTGTGAGGGCTGTTTGTCACCATTTAAGAGTAATAGATTTAATGTGGATTTGAACTGCGACCGGGAATTGGTGACACGAGCGTCCACCGGGAGGTTATTCCATAAATTTGATAGCAGACGGGTAAAATGAATCGCCGAAGCCATTGTTGGTGAACCTTATTTGGCGTAATTAAGGACGATTTCTCAATAGACGCCCAGTAGTGAACGCCACGTCGCGAGGAATGAGATCATGTAGGTATTGTGGAGTCAAGTTATTTACATTTTAAAGAAAATAATAAGTTTAAAGTATTTCCTTCAATTTGCCAGAGTTTGCCATTCAAGCTCTTCGAGAAGTAAGACACGTGGAGCGTATCTAGGTGCGCCAGGGTAGATCCTGGCTGCCTCATACTGCACAGCTAAAGATTGTGACAGGTTTTCAGTGCAATTGTCAAACAGGACACACCATATTCGAGGATAAGACGAATCAGTACTATACAAACGTATGGGAGTCTGGCGGGAGAGTTTGTATTTGAGTTTGCATAGAAGAGAAAGCCGTTGGCTGGCTTTATTAACACTGCGTGTGACAGCTAGTTCGTGGACAATTTCAAGAATACTGCTATCATCCGCAAATGAATGGATGTCACAGGTAATGTTGACAGTGATGTCATTAATGTAAACGACAAAAATTAGGGGACCAAAGATGGAACTTTGGGGCACTCCAGCCTCTATAGGTAGCTAAGATGATACCTGTCCTCTAATAATAACGCTATGAAATCGGCTTGAGAGATAACTTTCTATAAATAGTAACACAGGATCATCAAACCCCAATCGTTTTAGTTTAAAATGTAAACCATTATGCCAAACTCTGTCAAAGGCCTGAGGTGTGTCCAAGAAAATCATATGGGTCTCATGGCCCAACTCAAGGCCACTGTGAATAGTATGAAGTATGCTATCAAGTTGATTTATAGGTGAATCGTTTTTCTTAAAACCGGAGATTTTAGCAGAAGTAAATTGTTAGAGGTTAGATACTCATAGAAGATGTTATAAACTAGATGCTCAAGTACTTTATGGATATTACAGAGGAGTGAAATTGGCCTATAGCTATCCTTTGACTGTTTGTTACTTATTTTAAAGGCGGGACACACGTTGCACCTCTTCCAGGGATCTTGAAAATACGAGTTGGATAATCAGAGATCAGTGAGAGAATGTGAGACTGAAGGAGCACGGAATTTAGGTAGGGTGTTGACTATACCGGTAGGACCACTAGCAGAACTAGTTTTCAGGGATTTAAAATCTTTTCCACATCATCATGTGCTTGCACTTGAAACATAGACAGGTGGGCCTCAGTCCAGAAGGCAAAGTCGGGCAAGGGCCAAGTGAAAAATACGATAAATTTTATGTCGACGTGTATGGGATTCGAACCCACTACCTTCTGCACACTCGCCTAGCCAAATATAAAGTCAAACACTCTGACCTCCAGGCCATCGGGGCAACCCTAAAAAAGGTTGACCGAGGACCCAGGGTGATGTTGTAGGATTGTCATCATGTGGGGTCTTGCACTGATCAGCAGCATACTTGTTGAATGTCACAGACTTCTCTACAACTGAAGAAATATTCCTTCCATCGTCAATAAGAGTTGGAATGTTTTGATAGAGTTTGTGACCAAGAATAGATTTGCTCAGATTACACCATCTTTTTGGGTTTATCTCTCTTGAGTCTAGTTCAGGTCAGAGTTTGGTAAAGTAAAGACGAATGGAGTTTTTAATAGTGTTAACTGTAAAGTTTCTGTTTCCATTTGTATAACTGAAAGAGGCATTCAATATTTTGAGGAGTGTGTGAGGCTGAGGCTTTTGTGTCCGGTATATATATCTATTCCACGCTCGATTGCGCTGCCTTATTTGCCTCTTGATACTACAGTTGATCCAAGGCTTGTCCCTGGGTCAAATGGTGACCTCGCGGAACGGAATGAACAGTTCACATGTGTCAATAAATAGGTCTGACAAGTATGACACAGTGTCACTTATGGAGTCAAAAACTGTGAAACCAGTTTCCCAGGGAGCATGGTGGAGTACATTGTTCAAGTTGACAAAATCAGCCCTCTTGAAGTGCCAGACAGTTGTAGTGATTCACGGAGAAAGAGCAAAAGACAACAGAATGATGAGGCGAGGAGATAGGAGGGAGTATGCTTGAGTTAAGGATATAACCAGGGGAGTCAGTTATCATGAGGTCCATTAGGTTTATAGAGTACTCAGAACTCCGACACACAAGTAGGTTCGGATATGAGCTGATGCAGGTTGTTTTGAGTTAATGGATCAAAGAGGCACTGTCCGAGTTCACTGTCAGTGTGAGGATAATCCCACCTTACACAGTGATTGTTAAAATCACCTGTTAAGAGGAGTACTTTAGGGTTAAGTTCGATAGCAGACGAAATGGAGTGAGATAAATTGTCCAGAAATAGGTCTCTCTCTCTGCAACAGATTGGCCTGGTGAACGATAATAAACACCTTGGATCAGTTGACCAGAAGGGACAGGAATTTCAGCCCAGATGCATTCACTACTGGGAGTCTCCAGCTCCGCTCTTCTTCTAACAGGTAGATTGTCTGTTACATACATGGCAACCTCTCCCCCAAACCAGTTTCACGATCCTTACATAATGGGGTTTCAAAACCTTCAATTGCCAATAAAACATCGTGGTTTGTATTGTTGAGCCATGTTTCAGATAAAGAAATGACTTTCAATTTTTCAGACTCCGCCAAAATACTCATCTCTTTAAGTTTACCATCAGATTTTAAGCTTCGTACATTAGCATGACACACAGAAAACTTATTGAGAACAATATTATCAACTGGACCAGGGTTTGGATGAATCCTCGTGGAGAGCATCTTGAGTATAAGAACCGTCATATGTCTGGGATGGCATAGACATTCGGTAAGTAATACTGCCGCCAATACTATGAGGAAGGTAAGAGAGAGGATGAAACTATGATCGTGATATGTATATGTAGAAACAACAAGCAAAGCATCAAAGGCACAGGAGAGTGCAAAAAAACAAAAACTGTACAAGACATAGCAACAAAAGAGAGCAAGATCATCAGAAATGTAGTGATGTTCATATGAAAATGATTGTGGATCTGGAAGTAAGTTAAATCTTTGATTGATAAATGTAACCCGTAGTTAAACCAAATATCATATATCTGTAAATGAAGGAGATATTCTACTAAGTTTACATGAGATAAGGAGATGTAAAGATATATTGTCTCAAACATTGAATCGAATTTTTCTATGTTGGTAAACAAATTAATACAAACCAGTAGTCACTTAAACATGGATGTTCATGCATGAGAAATTTAGAGCTTAGGGTGAAGAAAAAAATCAATGATCAATGCAAAGGCTTGACTAGTGGAGTAGACGCACAGACAGTCACTACCTTAAAATCTTCATGGTTCACAATCAGGTGGCTTGACATTAATGAATTAGGAACGTCCACTGGTAGGTGCACCGATTCCATACAAATATATGTAGTTGCATTTCAAAGAATCTGTAGTTTACCCTGCAGTTATGAAGATGATATATTTGGAGAGAGTGGAGAATAAAAACATTTCAGTACAATAAAGTAACAAATGACACGACAGGAAGTGCAGAGTATATTGTTAGAGGTCAGATGTACACATTAAAACTGACCAGATTGCAGAGTGTACAGTAGGTCACGTGAGGTCATGTTACATAATCCTATTATACTCGAACAGCTGATCAAAACAAAATATAGGCAGACCAGCAATAAAGCTGTGTGACACAATTGTTAAAGAAAGACATGTAAAACATGATAAATCACACATTACAATCAAGTATATGATTAACCATGTTAACAGGTAGTTAAAAATGATGTCCGAAGTAGCTTGCATTTTTGTCAGGTTGGCCACGAACAATTGATGAGAATTTAATGTCATCCACAGTTAATTTGGATGAGACCTTTCATATAGTATTTAGCAACATCTGAATGTAAGCATAATTTACTGAGACTGTGTACAAAAGAAAAAAAGGATTAATGTACATATTGAGGTACTGATCATATATAAAAAAATAGCTGTGAAAGATGGAAATATGTCAGTTCAACCATGACGCTGAACTTGCACAAAATCTACCTGCGCGTATACATTCCGCTGAGTTCAGTTCACGCTCTTTACACACTAGAAGATAGCAAAGTGGTAGTTGTGGACTGTATTTTCAGGATTGTACCATTGACATTGAAACCATCATGCTCTACAAACAGGTGGCTTGACATAAATGAATTAAAAACGTCCAGTGGTAGGTACACCGATTCCATACAAACATATATTGTCGCCTTTTAAGCATCTGGAATTTATGCTGCTGTTAAGTAGATGATATACATGGGAAAAGTGGAGAATAATACCTTTATTGTCAAATAAGGTAAAATATGACATGACTGTCAGTCTACAATGTATTGTAAGAGGTCAGAAGTACTCATTAAAATTGACAAGATTGCAGAGTACACAGTAGGTCATATGAGATCATGTTCATGGTCGTGTGATTCTCAAACAGCTGATCGATACAAAATATAGGCAGACCAGCAATGTAACTGTATGAAAATAATACTAAAAATGACGAGAAAACATGCAATATAATCACACATTTCAATAAGTATATATGATCAAGAGGGCTCACAGGTAGTGAAAAATGATGTCTGATTTAGCTTGCATTTGAATCAAGTTGACAACAAACAGTTGACGAGAAATTAATGTTACCCGCAATTAATTGGGGTGTGATGTTTTACATAGTCTTCAGCCACAACAGAAAGGAACACAAATTTACTGAGACTGTGAGCACCTATAACATTGGAATAGCGAATGATGACTCAGTCTATACGTTAGCCTGAGGGTTAAGACGCCGGCACTCACCTGAGACCTTCAAAGCAATGAAATTGAGCTTTTGCTCCTTTTGAGATAATAAAATACTGATCTTTATCAATGCCAAAATGTTTCACTGTAACATGTTGACTTCTGTGCAAAACTTTAAGATGAAAAAGTGTCCCTGCTTCATAGATTCGATCAGTCAATTGACTGTTAGATGTGGTCACTAATGGTGATGTTTAGATAACCATTCACAGTCAAAGCCTCATTGGATGTGCTTTTAGAGGTGAGCGGAATATTTCACAGGTGACTGATTAGAATCATCATATTGTTTTTAAGTGTATAGGTCAAAGTTATGACAGAGCTTAAGAGATTAGCATTTGGACATCCTTCTTAATGGCATGAGCAGATGTCATTACGAGTTATTAAAGTCAGCAAATCTCCTTGGTTATCTTTGGTAGTGAATATGGCAGAAACAATTTTTATAAGACTTGGTAATTTTGAGACAGTATACCAGTATACATCGATGGGCTTGTATCCAAAAAAACAGAGACGCAGTGGCAATTTGTGTACCACTTTGTTATATGTATTCTAAGTAAGAGCAGACACCTTAAGGGAATGTTGACTCAGTCTATAAGTTATCCTCGAGGGTTAAAGAGACTGATGACGCCGTCTATAAGTTAACTTTGAGGGTGAAATTTGAGTGAGCCTGATGCCAGCTTTCTGTTTACATTGGCGTGATTCCGTTCTCTACCATCATTTGTCACCATTAGTAGTAAGTATGCTAATGTACCAGACCTACCACTACCATTGCATTTCACACCTCAGAGCTCACAGATAATGATTCCAGAATAGCTAGGTGGAATAAGATTTTAAGGCAAATTACCAGACGCAGCACTTTTCATAATTACAAGCTTCCGTCTACCTGGAGGTGATGATAGTTAGTTGAATATTGTGCTAAAAAGAATGAAATTAACAAGTACAGTAATCTTGCATGATATATTACATGCAACATATAATTTCTAAAATTCTTAGTCTTCTCTATCTATCCAGATCGTTCTTTTTATTATTATTATTTTGTAATTTGTATTTTTAGTCATCATCCCCAGAGATTTGACCTTTGCAGCTTGAAGGACAATATAACATTAAGAAATATGGTGATATTAACGGCTCAAGAATTAGCCTCTCAACCAGACAACTAACCTCCGATACACTGCCAGATATGGGAGTGGTGAATTATCAGCCAATAGGCAGACTGTTCCTGTGGTGACAGGCAGGGTGTCGTTTTGGTTCTGGAGTGTGACTTCACTTCCAGACAAAAATAACATATATATGCTTCCCTAACAAAGAAAAGCTAGTTATGCATTCAATTAACTTAAAGCCGTCGCACAATTTGACTGTATTAACTGTGGTACTCAAAATTCTAGATTGCTGAATAAACGCAAATGTAAGGATAAAAACGTAGTTTCTGTGACCTTTTTGGGTGTATCGTGGAAATGTTTATTGGGATAAAATGACAAATCTTGTGGTATTATGACACCTATACATGTATATATATATATATATATATATATATATATATATATATATATATATATATATATATATATATATATATATATATATATATACACACACATATATATCTGAATTAAAGTTTTGAGGAATGTTTATGTATCAGTTTTGTTTTGTTTTGTTTGGGGTGGGGAGTGGATGTGATTGTTTTTTGATGTTTTTTTTTTCTAATATAATATACAAATAGATTTTTTTTCAGCATTGTAAAGTTTGCGGCACTCTTCGTTTTCGATAATCATTTTGTTTAAGCATATTTCATTCTCAAAGTACAATTGGGAAGGAGGGCACAACCCTACAGGAATCCTTGTTGCTGAAGAAAAATATAAATAACAGTAACAACTGTTTAAAAAGTAAAAGGAAGAAGAGGGGACAATGAACGTTACAGGGAAACTGCATGGGAACTACTATCAAAACGCAAGGGAAATCATAGACTAAAACTGTTATGTAAAATGATTCACGGACTTCATCCAAACTATTTGAGCTAATTACCTCCTCCAACTGTATCTTTCAGAACAAATTACAATTCACGTTACAAAGCAAACACAACTTAACCTAAGTCAAGTATGATCCTTCCTCAAACTGTTTTCTCCCCTCCACAATTCACAATTCAGGAATGGAATAAAGTACCTCTGGTTACTCGAAAGTCTGTAGAGTCTTTTCGGCGCGATATTACCAAACTCAAACCCAAACAAAATGAATTCTTTTACATAGAAAACCGGCAACCCAACATGTTACGTACCAGAATTGGGATGGAATGCAGCCTTTTGGATCATAACCTGCACAGAATAGGCATTGAGATGTCGCCAGAATTCTCTTGTGGTACGTCGAATGAAACCTGGTATCATTTAGTTTTTGGAATGTCCAGAGTATATTATTCAAAGGAATTGTTTACAGTTAAAAAATATACTACTGGCTCCAATCACAATGGGTTCTGTTTTGTTTGGAAGTAGAAACTGCTCAAAAGCTGACAACAAGATAATTTTTGAGGCAACACAACATTGAATCCTCCAGTCTGACCGATTTAAACCTCCTTTAATTATTAAAGCGTAAACATATAACACGGGTTTTCGACCTATAGACCAAATTTCAAATCTCGTTTTCGTATTTCACATTATATCAACCAGATCTGATTTGATATGTTCAATATAACAATGGACAACTTGATAAAATACTAATATCATTAAAAAGGAACTGACCATTTCTGACATTTCTTTAAAAAATCCCCAAGACGGATATGCCGTCAAGGGTTCATTGAGTAAATTAGTTTTTGCTCGATTTAAGTCAGAGTATTAATTTTATAGACGGCCATTTTGGGGCAAAGACACATGGTCTTTTATCAAGATCTAAGGGTTAAGACCACCCATTGACTACCACGTTAACTTTAAATATGTTTTCTGCATGGGTTAGAACTTTGACATTTGGTCACTTGACAGAAAAAATATATCTTTCAAAATACTTTTAAATGGCAAAAAAAAACAGTACGAGAAGGAGCACCTTTAAGTGCTTTGGTTAACTCCTCAAGATGTGCACATTAATAGTACCTATTTTTATATTGTTTAAGAGGCCTATTAGCATTGTGACGTAACTATGTGGTACAAAATATAACGGAATGATCCTAAGTGGCAACAGGCACCACGATACCCCAACTTAGATAATACCGAGGAGGGTTAGCTATCGTGGATTTTAAGGAAGTTTATTGCTACGGGTGGGATCATTTATTAACTGAAACAGAATGGTCCTGGTCAGACGGTTAACAATGCGTGGGTGAAATTCACTTCCCGAGTGTTCCCGTTCCAAGCGGTGGCATATAGTGATAAACTCAAAAGTAACAAGTAACATTTGGCGATCAGCTCTAAACCACTAATCGTGGAATTTTTCGGACTCTTCAAAAAGTGCACGTGGGTTGCTGGCTAGCCAGGAGGACGATGATCAACTTAAAAAGTTCCATATATGGATGGGATATCAATCTGCAAACATCTACTGTCTCAGCATTCTAAATCCCCTTTCTCGCACGTGGAAAATTATATTCTTACATGAATTGCAACCCCTCTTCCAGGACCAGCAGTTTTATCCGTATGCAATGAAACACGAAAGCCCTCCATGGATAAAATGTCATTATGATAGGTATCTTAGGTATTGATCAAGGAAATAATAATCTCAAAGTTTTCCAATTGGGCAACGCACGACAGTTCTTCCAGTTTGCCTGTACTTTTGATACCACGGTTTCGAAAATTGGCTTTAAAAAAACAGAGAAGCACTTGTTTAGATACCCATTGACTCACCTTGGATTTGTTCATGCTTTATTTCGGAATAAATTCAATCATTGACATGTGTTAAGGGTCATGACTCAATCATTCTTGGTGCCGGAAACCGATCGTCGGATTTCGCAACCAAGCAAAAGAGAGTTAGAGAGTCGGATTCATTTCATGCCATACAGCAAGCTAAATCCCCATTCCGCTTCCAAAGAAAATTTTTAACCTTGGTATCAAGACCAGGATATGCTAAACCAGCTCCAGAATACCTGTATATAGCCCTTCTTGAGGTAGCAATTCTGTTACTAACATGCATGTCGGAAGAACTATCAAGAGGACACGTGACACCGAGTATCTTAAGGCTATCAACATTATTCCGCTCGTGTTTTCCAAGGAACCACGTAGGCAAGTTGCAAAAACAAACTGTTTTTCCCAGCAATCAAACACCGTAACTTGGATTTACCGTGACCAAAGTTAAATCGCCACCAAGTAGCATATTTATAACACGTATCAGTTAACTGTTGCAATCCGGTAGAGCTGCCTTAAATTAAAGAAATGTCGTCAGCATACGCAAAACTGTTGCACTTTTGTTCGATGCGTATGCCACCATTAACATTATTTAGCTCAATGAGAAGATCAAATTTGACATTACTGATCAGAGCATGTGTTTTAAGAGGTTTATTGTAGTTTTCCAAGAAGCCTATACATTTTTGGTGGTGATTTTGTTCTTTTTATAATTTACGTTGATGTTTATGTCCTTTTTGTTAAATTGTTCGGTAATTTGTATCTGTGACGTATGTTGCCGAAAAACTGCTTAGTTTCTCTTGCAGTGCAGCCAAGTCGTTATACCTTCACTTCCTGGCATCTACATCGTCTGTATCAAACGATTATATCCTGGCCTTTATCCGCTGTTCACCTGATATGAATGATTCAGGGACCAATTTGGACCTTCAAAATCTTTTGAAATATTGGAATGTCAAAGCATAAAAAGGAAAAAAACGGGGCGGGGGAGGACTAAGACATGACACTTAAGTAGTGTCATTTGCCAAATGGAATGTCATCAGACAAATTACAGAAACACTGGCATGAGGGTAATGAATGTCACCAAGAAATGGAGCCATCATTTGATACTTCAGAGCTTTTCCCACATTCTCTTGACCAATGCTGACAAATCAGAGCAGCCCGTTAAACTTTTGTGTTTGTCCTAGGTGGCACCGTCTGCACTTATTGATTACTTCACGGAAATACGCTGGTGGCTCCATCTATTTTTATCATACACTATTGTTGGATGACCAGAGCGATCCTTCATGACACCATCCTCAGTGAACACTGTGGTCAATGTGGCGTAGGCTTATCTGAGACCAGCATATCCGACAGTCATAGGATAATGAAAATAATTCTGGCTGGGCAAGAAAGATGGGATGCGCTTGTTTGTCTCTGGTTAACTTAATGTCAAGGAACCAAACCAGATTTGTTAGTTCTAAGACATGCGATCCCCGCACCCCAAATTCACACTAATAACAGCCAGTAAGTGGAAATTTCGGGACGACCGAATAGCATAGCCGCAGCACAGCTGAAGACCTCTGGGACACACGAGTAAAAGTGCATCAAGGGTACCCTGGCGGTCCCAAACAACGCAAGAATCAGTCAGAACGGTTGATCATGTTACTCTCATACAAGATTGGTTGTATTTTGATTTATTGATTTATCTTGTCCCGTGTATAAATCAAATTCAGGTCAACCATTTCAGCATTTATATTACAAAAATTTAATGTGTTTGATACCCCTTAGCACCCTGAGCAGACGACAGAAATTAACATTTCCTTGTGCACGTGTACGGTGGGGCAGGGCACTAGTTCCGTAGAGTGTGGGTCGAGATTTGGAGTGTGGAAGGACCTCGAATATTGCATGTACACCGGTCTCACACAGTACCGCAGAGAAAATCAGATATATTATGATAATGCAGACCGATATGTCCACATTCCCTATGGATAACACATACATAGGATAAAGTTATATTGATTATTATGTCACTACGTTCATTTGGCATAACTTGACGTTACAACCGAAGACAATGATTATATACAAGGTATATACATTGATAATATGCAGATACATATTGGTGTTGTGGCTTAATTGTTGCGCATGCACCGCAAGTATATGGTGGATTCAACTTTATATGAAGATTATCATATAAGTAACTGCTAAGGGAAATTATGCTCTTGTGATTCAATATTCCATGAAAAGCTCACCTGATCGTGGACTTTGTATAACACATAAAAAGTAGTTCTGGTGCCCTGATGTACTCACGCGGATGGGTCTGCTGGTCCGTATCTTTATCTGAATGTAATAATGCATTAATTTCAACGAAATAAATCTTATGATAACCCTTTTCTCGAATTGTCTGAGGACTGAGTCCACATCTCTTTTCGGTACACGTCGCGAATAAAGTGCGCCGATGAAAGGTGGAAAAAGGTTTACGGCATTGTACCATTTTGGTACTTTTTAATGCGAAAAAAGTTGAATGCGGATGCATAAGCGTTATGTTTCTCCGACTAAGAAAACCAGAACGATCTTGAACGTCGCATAGTATTTTAAACTTGTATGTGAATATTTGGGAGGGCTTGGTATCACCAGATTCTCGCTGAGAATCGACAACTCAAGATGTAGTAGTTTGGTCGGTCAAATCGGGTCAGTAGCAAGAGAAGTTCATTTGAAACAAGAACTACAAAAATGATGGGGTAAATGTCAAAAGGTTTCATTGTTGGTCCTCACTGTCAGTAGGATAGTGGAAAGTCAAGAACAGACATTGAAACTTGAAACTATCCACTATTAAAGAAACATGCGTGTAATGTTCATGGTCAGTTTTGTATTATTACATTGCAAAACGTCAGCAGTATGGTAGAAACAAGACAAATTTGTAAAGAGCAGTTTACTTTGTAAACAAGACAGTGTAATTTTCCTTTTGTGTGATTTCAGACCTTTGGCCACCAATGATGACAACAGATCTGCATTTGACATGGAGATAAAGAACGGTGGAGGAAGAAAGTGTTTTATGAAACATGGATACAGGCTACGTGGATAAGATTAAGCCGCTTTCCCTTCGTACATGTGCATCCGCAAGGAAACATAACCCGGTGATGCAACCTGTTTGTGTGGGCATGTATGAATAATGGTGTATAAGCAGGTTTGGTGAACTCGGGAAGCCAAAGTATACTTTCAACAGTCAGTGTATCTTATCACCTTACTGGATACACATCAGGTCTTCTTTGAGGTCACTGGAGTAAGTGGGTCGCTGTTCCATTTTTGAACTTAAGCAATCTAGCTTTCCGGCTACAGTCCAAAGAAACCTACGCCAAATAAAATCACTGCTTGTGTCCTTTGTTACAGCGTACAAAATGGCATTGAAACCGTACGAGAAATTGTTGATGGTGTATGAGGAGTACCGTGTACAAAAAGTCCTCCTATTGTACATGCCGCCCGTACTTATAATTCTTGGAACGTTTGGCAACATTTTTACTTTCATCATTCTCAGGCGTAAAGTGATGATCAAGCTGTCAACATATTTTTACCTCGCCATACTTGCTATTGCAGATACATGTGTGATATATGTAGGGTTATTGCGGTTGTGGATTGGTGAGCTAACGGGTTTTGACTTGATCCACCAAGCTGATTGGTTGTGCAAACTTACGACGGTAATGGGGTACACGGTCAGTGATTTTTCTGTGTGGCTCATTATCGCTGTAACAGCGGAACGGTTTATTGTCGTCTGCTACCCACTGAAGGCGAATCGCATGTGTAACACACCGCGCGCCAAAAGAGTAGTTCTCGGGTTACTTTTTTTGTTTTTAGTTATCAACTGTCATTTCTTCTGGACAGTTGAGATAGTGTTATTTAAGCACAATGGAGACATTATACCTCAATGTGCAGGAGGTGAACCGCACAAAAAACTAGTAGAGGATATTTGGCCCTGGATTGATATATTTATTTACTCTTTACTACCTTTCATGCTGATCACTGTCTTGAATACGCTTATCATTCGTCAGGTGATCAAGGCACGTAAAAAGCGAGTTAAACTGCAGTCTGGGAGTGTGTATGAGCAACGCCGTCCTTCAAACGAGGGCAGCACGAGGCTGACCGTTATGTTAATGACCATATCTTTTGCATTTCTGCTTACAACCTTGCCCATGAATATTTCCAGTATAGTGATATCATTTCTTCTTCCGCACAATCCCGACCTCCACACGCTATCGAAAATAAAACTGGCCCGCACCGTGACAGAACTACTTATGTATATAAACCATTCAATGAATTTCTATTTATATTGTGCAACCGGACAGAAATTTCGTCACCAGATGATATGGATGGTGCGATATGCCAGGAGGTCATATCCACCACTGTGTGGATCTGAGAACAGTCAAATAGAAATACGGACCAATGGGATTAAGTTTAATAAGCGATATTGTGAGTCGATTGACATGTATCTTACAATACAGAGGACGCCACTGTCCTGCACGGCTCTTAATAATACATTGGATCCAGAATCACAGCTGAATATGAATATTTTAAGTCACCGTTTATAGAACTTCATTAATCTAACGTAGCGGGCATTTGCCAATTTCTTGCCAAAAACAAAGTGCAGTAATCGCGAATATCATATGACCAGAACACAACATGTATGTGAGTTCTCCTTTACTCAGTGGTGAAATATTCCAGAAACGCTTTGAATCTGACAAAAATAATGCATACAGTGTTTCTGTCAAATTTTGAATTTTCTGTCGGTAACTTTGCAGCCATAATTTACTTCCAAGCCTTCAACGTATTTTACTGGGTTACGATAAAAATTTGAGTAACACCGTCTGGCAAAGTTCAGTATCACACTGGCAATTTAGTGATTTACCGACTACTTTCATTAACTTGCTGCAACGAAGGTATCAACAAACTATGGTAAATTTGACAACAGTTTAAAGAGTATGTGTTGAGATATGGATACCTGCAAGTCACTTGATTGGTGCTTAACAAGTAAGTGCTAAGTCTGAGTTTTAACTGCTGGCAGACAAAGGAAGTATTTGGTATAAGTGGTTATTAATTGCATAAAGTTGAAAACTCACGACAGTAAAAACACACACAAAAAACATATTTAAAAAGATAGTTCAACACCATGTTCAAGACAGAATAATGTTGACATTGTTGAATATGTATAGTTGATACAATAAATTACCATGTATGTTAAGTCGAGCTTGTAATTATTATGAAGTATCAGCAAATTTATCAACCCTTCTGTTCCATTTCTCCCATCTATTGCAATGCACTGAGACGTGTTCATAAGCTCAGCTTAAGGAGATGACGCTGCCTAAACAATCTGCAGAAACAGCTGCCAGGTTTTTGTTGTTGCAAATGAGTTGGACGAATAATCAACCCTCTCCTTATTGAAAAAAATATCTTAATATTTTTTGTCCAAAAAAGTGTAATAGACCTTCGCTGCTTGAAAAAGCAGCGGCAATGAAAAAAGTGCCCCGCTGTTTCACATTACACTATAATGCCAAGGACAATATGGTACTGCGAAGGGAGTTCATTGGCAAAGCTTTCGAGTCAAATTACTGGACAGTAAACTCTGAAATAACCAGCTGAACACACTAAGTAGGGTTGTTGTCGTTTGTTTCTGTTTGTGTTTGATTTGTTTGTCTTTTATGAACATAATGTAATTTTAGCATTTGTGTATGTTTAAACATGAAGATGACTGCGATATGCGCTTTAAGCAATACTTGTCCAAGTAAAACAACAAGAAGCACGACGAATGAGATCAGAAAAACCCTTTGTGTCTCCTCTTCGTGATAAATTAAGCTGACGTTGTGAATAGATACGGTTTCCGATAATGTCAAAACCAGACACCACTTGCTCGCCATTAGGTGTCCCTGAGAACCTCATCAGGCATTGAAGAAATGCAGGGAGCTATATGTGGCAACCAGCTGAAGCATGTAAGCCACACGTTATGGTGACCTTTGCAGTCCACTTCCAAGAAGACACCAAGGACACGAGTGGTCAATCCCATGTCAAATCGATAAAATGCCCTCAGGGAAATATAAACATACAATAACTCCACAGATGATGGCGACTAGGTGATGACGGTTAGAATGATGATGTAGATGATGATAACAGTGACAACCAATAATGGTAAATATCATCATAACAGTAACGTGAGAATGATCATCTGCGAGTTATTAACGATATATGACCGTTCGATAAAAGAATAAACAAATTTATGGAAGCTGCATTACACTCCAATGTAACGATGGCATTTTCATTTTAGGACCGACAAATAAAATGTATGAACAGAATAATCGTATAATCTGAAGAAATCTGCTTCGTCTGCTGGCCCATTTTCACAGGTATTCTTTTAAATTCCACAGACATAGTTTGTATATCGCATTATGCTCCTTGGTTTACCACAAAACCCGACTGACGCTGCAGGAGGATTGAGGGAAGAAACCTTTGCCAACGCTACTGCAAGAGCATTTACTTCCATTGAAGATGGTCAGTGAAAGCGCAACATCAAGGAAAAAAGGTGAAGTAGGCTACAGTTGAATTATTAGTCGCTGTGTTTATTGGGCTATCCGAGAAGTGCCAATGCAATGCACCAGTCAAGACGTTCTGCAACAAGCTCCAGCCGACAGGTCTTTTGCTCCTCAATATTTGTGTCAGTCTCAATTTTCAATCATAATAATAGGTGGTAGTGGTGGGCCAATCAGATGTAGGAACAACGTCATGTGACTAGTCTTGAATCCCACGATACAGTCCCTACCTTGTTTTTATTTTCAGCAGACAATTCACGTTCACACCGTTATCACGGTTCAACTGGTTGCGCGGCAATCCGGCACGGGCAAGTTAGAATGGTCAAAATTTAGAGATGTTTCATGAGTTTCAATGTGGATTGATCGGATGAAACTAAATCATAATTTATCAAATACCACTGAGTTTGGCAGAGAGGATTGTATCTGCAGACAGAATAGCTCGGTCCTAACGGACCTTCGATCTTCTATCTGCTGATAAAATCCTCTCTGTCAGGCCTGGCTGTGGTTAAATCCTTTTTATACGACAATAACCACTTTCCTTTTCTAGCCTCAAGACCGGTACCGGCCTGGGTCAGGTTCATAGATTGTGTGCATAAATAACGTAGGATACTGAAAAGGACCTACGGCTAGCATCATTGGTCTCCAAAATCATTATTTGGAAAAGAATTTCTGAGATAAATGATATTCCAATTTGCCAATCAATAATAGATTTCATCACTGTGCGTTCTCATGTTTGAACAAATACAGTGGAATCTTCCTATCAAGACTACCTAAGGGACTGAAAAAATGTGGTCTTAATAGGGAGTGGTCTTAATAGGGATATAATTTGATGGAAGATAAACAAAAATTGGTCTGATAATTGGTAGTCTTAATATAGAAATGGTCTCTATATGGAAGTGGTCTTAATTTGAGTTTCTACTGTATAGATATGACAGCCCGGTGGCAAAAGATATGTACACAGCGGTAGCTGCTAGGTGTTAACTCTACCGTAAACACTCTCGATGTTTGTGTTTGGCCAAAATATCGTAAAACAGGTGAGTCTGTTCGTAAATCAACCTGTGGTGAAAGGCTGCATGTAGACACTTTTTTTCGTAATAAAGAGTGACCACATGCTGCAAGTACAACTGTCGTGTCCTTGACTTAACACTGCTCGAGTCATTCCGTGGTTTCCAGGCAATGGTAGATCAACGTATTCACACAAGGCAACCCGTGCACATTTGTCCGTCATACAGTTGTTCCTTTTGGGTTTCTGGAGATAAACAGATTCACTGTGTTTTTGTGCTTTAATTGGACAGTTTGGCACCTGGCGGCTGAACCTTCACTAAAATGCTACATGGGTCATTTAGTTAAGCACCAAAAACACATAAATACTTTATATGAGGGAATGTCAAAAAATATTGTTTGAGCACATGACATTTTTGTCTGACTTTCAACAGAATCCCCAATGTGTCTGGTAGATTTTTTATAATTCTGTTTTTGTCATGATGAAATAAAATAAGACTAGGGAAGAAGATTCGATTTACAGCGAACCTGTCTTGGTGCCTTCAAAGTGAGAACAGTATGAAATGGTATGCTTTGTCATCTTTCAACATAATCAAAATTTGTATATTAGCCTAATTTGCATAAATCAAATTGCTACAACTTTGGTTCTTGGTTCATTGGATGTGGCCAAGTCACAAACTTATAAACTGAAGTTTGAATGACACTACTGTCTATAACCATTGAAGTTATTCACGATTTTAATTTTGTGTATTTGCACGGTTTACATAAATTAAAAGCCCACAACTTTGGTTAATGGTTCATTGGATGCGGCCTTGTCACATACCTACAAATTGAAGTTGGAATGGCACCTATATGTATAATAATTTTCAAGTTATTCTAGATTTAAATTTTGTGCATTCATCTTATTTCCATAAATTAAAATTCTACAATTTTGGATCATGGTTTATTCAAAGCGGCTAAATCACAAAACTATAAAAATTAAGTTAGCATGGCACCTCTACCTATAATAGTTTTGATGCTATTCAAGATTAAATTTTGTATATTCACCTAATTTGCATAAATTTAAAACGTACAGCTTAGTTCATTGGATGCGGCTTTGTTGCAAACCTAGAAATTGAAGTTCGAATGGCATCTCTATGTATAATAGCTTTGGAGATATTCAACTTTTAATTTTTTCAATGCCCCTAATTAGCATGATTTAATATTCTACACCTTTCATTTATAGTCCATAATGTTGGCAGGTGTCACAAACATATGCATGTATATAAAAAATATTATGTCTATCTGCAATAGCTAGGGAGATATTAAAATTACAATTGCCCCTATTTTGCATAATTGCAAAAAACCATCAGTATTCCAAACGATGTACACAATTTCCCTGGTAGGTCGGTTACCATGGTAAGTTTGGTGGTTTTATGAACAATAGTTCCCATAGAAAAACTCTAAATAAATTTTCTCGTTAAGAAGAAAGTAAGAATTAAGGAAAGAAAGAAAGAATTCTTGGAAAAAATGTCTGGGTTGGAACCCAGACATAATAAAGTGTGCTTGTAATAATTTTAAAGTATTGTTGCTTGACATTTATATTCGCGTGTATCTAGCCACTAAAAGATTGTTTTCGTCGATGCACGGTTTTGTTCATAAAAGATATGCGGATATATTAAGCCTTGAAAGTAAGTCATTCTCATTACGGATGTTGTGCTTTGACGAAATGCAGTGATTTAAGGTTATGTACACGTGCCACGAAAGTGACTTTTATGTGTGAAACAAATATTTACAATGTTTCTCGTGTACATTAACAAATATATCATTTAACCTCTGGAATCTTCGATTAATAATAATAATAATAATAATAATAATAATAATAATAATAATAATAATAATGATAATAATAATAATAATAATAATAATAATAATAATAATAATAATTATTATTATTATTATTATTATTATTATTATTATTATTATTATTATTATTATTATTATTATTATTGTTATTGTTATTATTATTATTTTTTATTTAGTTTTAGTATTATTAACAGTATTATTATATCGTCGTCATCTTCATCATTTTTACGCTGTGTTTCATAATTAGTAGCCGAAAATTATCCTGACTAAGTTGAAAAGAATGTGTTTTTAGCCCCATCGGATACTTCATGAAGACAGACAGTATCGGCAACAATGTCCCTGTCCCGTTACTCACCGATGAGCTTTTCAAATTATTAGATTGTCTAATCTGGAAGATACCATACCAGGTACAGTGTATAATCCCCAACCACCAAAATCGAAGCATACCTCAAGTAAAGACAATAACGCCAACGCGTCAGTTGACATATTTGAGGCCAGTATTTTTCCAAATTGGAAATTTGATCATAATCAAATCATGCTCATTAAGCAATCGAAGCTAATTTCGTAACAAGAGCAAATGTGTTATAAAATCACAATAGCGTTAAATTTGTAAGCATATGAGCGAAACGCAAAATCGACATCCGATGGTTCTTGTATTCAATCATGGGTAAAGCCGAGACGCTGGATATAGCGCTAAGCCGATAAGCAATTTGAGTAAAAGACCCGCCTTTAAGTGCCATTGACATGGCACAATGGTGCACTATGATAAGAACCATACGTTTTACTGTTGCAGTCGGTATAATAACATTTTATCACTGGTGGGGGAAATTGAAATGCATTCACATCGAAATTAAAACGATGTCACAAAAAAGAAATACACATGAGAACGTGGCTAAAATACGCAACTCTTGATGTAACCGAAACCATAAAATCGAAACATGTATATCTGTCAGAGAACAGAACATTGCGTTAATCATATCAGCACATGATTTTTTAAAAAGTTCAAGCAATTAAAATTCCAGACACAGATTAAACCCCTGTTATGCGAAGAGAAGGCGGGCACGCAGACGTGGCATCCAAGACAGCAGTCTAGCCCTGCCATGACAGGAAACGCAGCCCGGACAGATGAAGTTTACCGGCCCATCATCTCGCGCGAAGATGGTGGATGCTGGACCAAAAGATTGAAAGACATACATAAATACCCGTTAAAATCCACATAAAAGTAAATAAAACCTGTTAAAGGTTAACCAGGCTGTAACTATCACTTTAGCATACAAAGCTTAATCATTATTCCACATGTCCATGTCCATATATATGCACTATGCCTACATATATGTATAGCAGCTCAGTAAATCACATTTGTTTGCTCGTCAGTTTTCTACAGCTACCCTCATCATATTGCGATATAGTGTATTTTTGTTTTTGGCCATGAGGGGACTCTGCCTGACCGAGATATGCTCAACCAATCAGTTTCACCCTGACCTTGTGCTGCAGTCGCAAGCAAAATGGCAGAAGCAGACGTTCAGACCTACAAGGAAGGTGCGCAAGAACGCTTTGGCAAAATTTATAACCATGGAATAAAAAAACAAATAGATACGGAACAAAGACCTTTGAATATTAGAAAGTCAACCGGGAGTATAACAATTAAATAATATTTGTAACCGCGGAGTTGAATTGATACCGAAAATGTTTTCGATGGTGCATGTAAAAGGCACTTAATTGGGGCAAATGAAATTTTATCCAACAAAGGAAATCAATATCAACTTCTGCCTCCGTCGATACTGATTTTTTGGCTCCATAAAAGGTCATATTGCCCTGATAAAAGTGTCATAATTGCCCATCATTTTCCACATGATACTGTACTGCCATGGAAAATGGAATTTACTGAGGATATCTGCAAGAAAGCTATGTTCAGACATACTGTCTTTCCAAATGGTACTGCGCAGGTAGGGGAATGCCGAGTAGGGTCACGACGAATTTTTTTTTCTTTTTTTTTTTTTTTTTGCAGCAGCAGCAGGTGGTGTAATTTACCTGTATGAAATAAAACTTTCTTAAACTATCTTTCTGTGAAGGTCTCACCGTATTCCAAACGGTATAAGGCTACAAGAACAAAGTGAGGGCGAAGGTCTTGAAAAATTAATTTCAGGTTCTATATCTCGTATTGATTCAACCTTCTTTGGTTGTGGCTTATTAGTGACTGTTTATTGTCATATAGGGCATGCATATTCTAAAATCGATCTGATGATCCACGATAACAAATCAGATACGATGTTGCTCGTACATTAAAGCTTTCAGAAGTTTAAGTAGGTAGATTCGAAAGTTTGGTTTGCCAGATTTATAATCCACTTCACTGGAGATGTACACATTTCTAGGGGGGGGGGGGGTTGCCGTAAAGTTTTTCCTATGGTTCCTGTGAGAACTTGCTGAGACTGCCAAAAATGTTGATGTCACTTTTACTAATCCCGTCGAGTTGAGTTGGGGAAAGTAAGTTCAAAACATAAAGGGACGTAGCTCAAAGTAACAGGTCTGCAGCTTGATATATGACGGCAAATTGTACCAATTCTCGTAAACATATCAACATGCCGCTAACACTTCACCATGACACAGAAGGTTGGTATTAAAAGTTAGGTAACAAGAGGAGACCAAATTATTTCATGTTACACAAGGCAGTAGTTTTCCAGTGTGAGATACAGCTGATGATGCGATGTTTTAGTTAGCTTCAATCCCAACTATACCAGCGCACAGTTCAGAAAACGTCTGTCTGACACAACCTGATCAGACGGTATGAAACTGTATGCCTGTTTATGAACATTGTATACTATGTGCTACAGATATATTTTTCATCTTGGTATTCTCTGGAAGTAAGAAGAAACGTATTTGTAATGAAAAAAGCCAGTTTTACAAAACTGCACAAACAATAAAATCAAATGGTCGAAGAAAGAAGCATATAAAGGACATACATGTATACACAACAGGATTAGGCTCAGTGGTGCATCACTAATATAGCAGGGGCAGATATGTACAGCAAGCAGCGGTGAACTAAGATACTACTCAGCCACCAGGCAGTCTGATAAGACGGAGTCTTACTATTGCTACAACATACATATGAAAATTGATAACGTAATGTGCACCAGTTTGAGAACGGTAGAACGCTTTAAACTACACGATACTAGATATCGACGTCCGCTTTTTTAACCTGATCGGAGACATTCATATCAGTTTCCTGCCAATTTCTATGATCCGTTCAGTGCGGTGTACAGCGGTGATCATCGGCCGTGGTACAGGCATACTGATGAATGCGTCCGTGGTTCTACTTACATTTCTAGGAGAAAACACTTGTTCCAAAAATATGAAACTTTTTTTCTAAGGCAAGAAAGTCCCAATTTAGATAGGTCTGCATCTAAACCAAACCAACACTTATTTGAGCATTATTCAATTTTCTCATATCCTGTACATGCGTTTTAAGTTTGATTTGGAACACAAATTCACAAAAACTTACTACCTTAACGTAGATCTTTAATCTAGTGACATAGAGTTGGCGTACGACGTTTTGATTGACTGGCCCAGCTGTCATATTCCTTTTTAAATTATTCAACTTACTTATCATTTTACTACAGTCTTTGCTATATCATTTTGGAGAAATGATACGATTTATGTGTTTTCTCCAATTTTTCTTTTGTAGCAAACACGTTTGTGCCACTGAGTAGCAGATTTCATTTATATTGCTTACGCATTGATCTACTGAATACTGGCTATTAAACCGTTTGTCTTGATAGCTATAGACTTTTTTCATTAACAAAAGGATTATCGATCTCCTTTTCAAATATGGGTTTGCTTGAATTGGTCCACTACAGACCTGTGGTGGACTGGTCCAGTTTTTGTGATACAATGTATTTTCTCAACCTGCTGCTTACTCATACTTCTAACGATATCATGCAGTGATCTGATGTGTCTTCTTCAAAGTCCTGGACAGTAAAATACGTTATGTGATTTGTCAGTGTACTTTCAGAGATCACACAGTCAGCCACGCTCTGACCCCAAGGTTTGTAGCAGGTGAAGTGACCTGTCAGGTAGTACAGCCATTAAGTATACGAAAATTACATCAAATACACACTTTTGGTAAACGTCTATGTTCATACTCCCACATTAGATCATCTTGATTTGACCGCAGTTCCTTGTTACTATCTACAATATATCCTTGACTGTCAGGTTTGTAGTTGCTGCTGTCATTGACAGTATGATCACTCCAACAACAGTTCTTGCATTGAAATGGCCCAGTAACAAGACCTGTCACCATAAACTACAATGTTTTACTACTGTTTCCGCCAGATCAAACATAAGCCTATTTATAATATGAGGTTGATAGTATGAAGAGTTTGTTTTTGTTTTTGTTTTTGTTTTTGTTTTTTTTTTTTTGTTTTGTTTTGTTTTTTTTTTGTTTTTGTTTTTTGTTTTTTTCTCTTTTTTTTGTTTTGTTTTGTTTGTTTGTTTGTTTTTTTTTTGCTTTTGTCTTTTTTTGTTTGTTTGTTTTTTTATGTTTTTTGTTTTCGTTTCTGTTTTTTTGTTGTCAAATTGAAATCAGAAAATGTATATGTACATATATATATGCTTATTGTCATGATGTCACGAATAACTTTATAATTCTTGTTGAAACACTCGTCTGGTTCCAGATGCCTTACAGCATCTGCAACCAGACTATCTTCAATTGAAGTGTTGTCTCTGCAGTATATGCAGCATGTTTTTCTACAGTCACGGATTTCATGAATTTTTCAACAACGACAGGCTCTGTCTGTGAACTACCCATCAAGGTGACTTTTTTGCCTCCATGTCTGCTCTGCCATACTTTTGTAAGTCTTTTCTCTAATGCATACTGCAATGCTCATTGTTTGCGACATTTGGTTGCTGCATTACATCAGCATATGATCTCTCATCTGTACCTGTTGGTCTCTTGGCTGGGTTTCTACACAGAAGGTCTTATGAGGACACTCTATTGCATGTATATGTCTTTTTAATGAAAAAACCTCATCATGTGCTGCAGGAATTTTGTTATCTTTTCTTGGATTGGACCTTCAAGGTGGTATAACGTCTGTTGTTTAATGCTAGTAATTTTATACAAAGAGTAATTTTTGCTCAATGTTGACCTCTCCCACGTTAAGGAGTCAACTTGAGTTCGTGCTCTATTAGGAAAAGTCAGTACATGCTGCAGACATTCCTTACTTTCTTGTGCTTTTCGGCATGTGAGCTTTAGCTCTTGTTCCAGCGCCTCTACTCTATGTTTTTGTTTTCCATTTTCTTTTCCTTAATACTTATTTTTAATTCTTCTTCAAATTTGTTTTTGTCTTCTAGGGTTGTAATGAGTTGTTTTTAGTTCTCTCATGTTGATTTCAAGCTCTGCCATTTCATTTTTAACAACTCCATCTTAAATGTGTGCATTTCTCCAATGTAAGAGATGTAGGTTTCTACACTTCTCATGCGTTTTTTCATTTTGGTCACTACCTCTATCAGTTTATGAATGCCCCGGATTATGGTCTCAGGTCCTACTTTTGGTGAAGGGGAGTCTTTCATTTAGACAGGGACAGGTTAGCTTATGGAGAGTAAAGAGTTCGGACTGCGGAATAGGGTTATGACTACTAGGAAGTGTTTCTGGGCAAAAAGACACAAATACAATATATTGGTTTCTTTACTGCTTAATTCTCCTTTGTTTTTTTCTGCCCTTGCAGAGCATGTTGTCTGTGATTGCTTTTCTGAGGTTGTCTTTATGCACTCATCAGGTTGAGGTCGAGGTTGGGCGGAAATTGTTAGGCAACTTGATTCATAACAATTAACATGCGTGTGTGTACAGCTTTGTATGTTCAAAGATAATTGGCTAGTACCTCAGTAGGTGAGACCAGCTGTAATGGGTCCATCCATCACATTGATTGCATTGTATACTTATTGTGGCGTGGTCATTTATATTTACACCACACATGCTGCATTCCGGTGCATTAATTTCTTTTCCTGTTATTTTCTCCACACGCTCTTCCACTTTTTATTTGTATCATATGCCCCCCCCCCCCCTTCAACTGTTGAAAGAAAGTTACTTGATCCTAACCTATGTGCATGGTATCAAACTTTCTTAATTTCAATTATTTTAGAGATTTTAGACTTGCCTGTTTTGCTACTTCATTTTATCTTTTGGCGTCAATCTGTTTTAATATTCACGTATCAGGCATTTTAGGCTTGCTTAATTACTGTCAGATTAAACCCCAAGGGGCTTTCAGTAGCAATCAGCTGGCCAACGACTGTTACAAGTTTGCCTGATTGAACTTAGTCTGGTTAAGAAAGATTACAGTTTGATAATAACACGTTTTTTACTTAAATGCTAATGACTTTCATTCTTTTCTGACATGCCAAAGCACACATTTGCTTAATGTCAAAAATCAATCACTGAAATTCAGCAGCATTTACTCATATGCCACAAAATAGCGAAATAGAGCTTCATTGTCTAGAGACTTTCAAAGTGAGGAGTAGGTATCATCATGGGGTTTGTTTTATTTTACTGGTTCAGGATGTCAATTGTTACAGTACATGTTAGGGTTTCCCTTGGTTTGTACAGTTTGTCTAGCAGTAACTGTTTATTTTACAATCACTGGGACAAAATATAATGCCCCAGTTTTTTTTCTACTTCAGTTATACACTGGAAGATGGTTTAACGAACGTAAGCTATCCAGCTAGAAAGGGTGCATACTTGTATTATACAAATTTAGTAATTATATTTGGTTTGACATACATTCTTCATTCATATTGAAGCTATGCCTTTATAAGCAAAGCCTCACTTATGTAGCTAATGCGTTGACACCTTTGTGTATGTTTTCATTATTATGTGGGTGGTCCTTGTGGAATATTTAGCTTAAACAAGGAGCCGCTTTCTACTCAGAGACACATGTGTGGGGCCAGGCTCGGAAACATGCTCTGGGTAGTTACCTGCTGAAGACCTATAAATTTATTATATATATATATATATATATATATACTAATTTGGAGCTTTGTGGGGTTTTTTTTCCATTATCTATGGGCATTCTGCCTGTTAGGTAGTCTGGACCCTTAAATGTGCAGTATGTTCTTAATGTATTGGACTCTTCTCTTTCTCCATTGACGCATTTATACCAGTTGATATCATATATCTTGCTCAAGTTAATGTGAAGCTTTCTAAGGTATAAATTAATGACTGAGACCCGAGCAGTTTCTCAGCTCCTCTATAGATCCGATTTCTATGAGGAAATTTTTTATGTGCTTTTGCCGACAACTCCCGTCTTTTGTGTGCCATACAGTTAAATTTCGTGTAAAGTTTTAAAGACTCTGCTGTCTTCATCACAGTCATGTGAATGAGCCGTAGATTTAACAGAGAAACATAAGCTATAGATGAGGAGTGGGCAAATACCAAGTTTACCTTTAACTGCCGTGATGCATGATTTAAGGTGAGCCGTCAGGAGAAAACTGCAACGCTAAACATGCACTTCTTCAGTGGGCATTTATTCATATATTTGCATACAGTTTTCATTGTTGACCCGTGTGGGAGATACAGACCCTCGATTTTACTTCCATATGACGCTATGGATACCACTAAGCTATCGAAAAGTTGTACATGCAAATCCAAATTTCCATTGGTGCAAAGTATTTTAAATTTAAGACTGCTTTGTTTACCTTTGTCTTTAATTTTGAGATAGGATAGTCATGTTGAAAGTACCTGCTGCAGACAATTCAATGTGTAAACACCAGTAACTCTGAACAATTTCAGGTTGAGTATTCAAACAGTAGAATGTGACTTTGTTCTCAATTTATGACCTCCGTTTTTAAAAAGGATAACTTAAGCTTTGTTAAGATCTACTTTTAGTTACCATCTACAGCAATCTTCACCAAGTTTGCAAGTGCATTCTGTAGTCCTTTGGCCTTTCCAGATAGTAAAACCAGGTGATCTGCATAGAGCAGACAATTGGTGTAACAGTCGTCATGTTTTAAGGGCAACAATTCTCAAATAAACTACCAGGTAGGTCTCATAAAATACGAAAAAGTCTGTAATTAGTGTGCATCCTTTTTTTATCTGCACATTTGAAGAGAAAATTTTGGTGCAGTCATATCGTGTTTTAACATGTTTAATGAAGTAGGACACTTCTGTATACATATTCTGTAATAACCCCTAGGAGGTTTTTCTTACCATCGTTACACGCTACCATGCCATCTTGTTCATACCATTTTTTTTCTTTGCTTGCGCCGGTCTCGTCTGCATTTTTTTTATTTTTGCTGTGTTGCAGCAGACTCATTTATGACCTTGGGCCTGATGAATTTAGCTTTTGTAATGTTTCAATAAATCTGGTTTTGAACACCGATAGAAAGAGCCCCATTGTGAAATTTGCTATCGCCCCCCCCCCCCCCCCATGTGAATTTATGCATTTCTGTGAGATATTTTTCATTATTGGCCTCATTGCGGAAGAATGTCCCAGTAATGATACAGGTTTAAAACATGCAGTGTATGGACCCTGGCGAGAGATGGTGAACCTGGTAATCGCAAAATCTACAAAGGACTGAATTATGTGCAATCAAATAGTCTATGACACAAAGAGTACCTATATGATTATAGCAGATTAAGTAAATCCTACTATCTCCTAATTGTCTACCATTTAGAGATCTCAGGTCAAGTGTCAATGTCAAGCATGCTTTTAAGCAGGCCTGTCTACATTTGTACTGTCCATGTTGTTTCTTTTCAAAGAAATGTCATTGTTGTAATTGTTTGCAACCAGAGCATGGAAATTTGAGTCATGGGATATAATGCTATTGGCCAGTTCTGTGTGGGCATCCATATCACCACCTACCAGGCATTCACCAATCAAGGAATATTTTGCAGTGTTTTGGTTCAAAAGCTTGAATATATCTTCCTTGATTTAGTAAAAAATGAAGTACTGGGATTGAAATATACAAATGCAATGTATAGATCAGATTTGAAGCAATGGTTTTTATGGTCGCAACCACAAAGGTTGGAATTCAGAATGGGCAGATATGGGCATAATTGTGAGTCCAGGGTTAATAATGTTTTATATGCATACTCTTGTCCCCCTGTAGACTCCTTTAGCTCGGCAGATTTTTCGCAGTGTATTTTTCTATGTAATAATCCTATGATTTAGGAAAGTCCAGATGTGGGTCTAAATGTGTCTCAAAAAATCCAAATATGTAAAGATGGTAACATTCCTCTACTCTTTACGCCATCAAGTGTGCAATACCTCTGGTCGCCAATTCTCTAATATAAGCTGTCCACATTCAAAACTGCAAATTTGGCCGAAGAATGCACAATGTGGAGATCAAACTGCCAGCTAGAGAAAATCTGCTACCAAAGATGCTCGAATGCTACCTCAAAACTGATAAACACCAGTCAAGTCAATGCAAATAATATACTGAATTCATAGTGTAAATAAATATGTGTAGAATAGGTAAATTTTACACAAAGCAAATTTCCTGTGGTAGCATACAGTACTGTTGAAATGTCTTACTGGTAACCACCATTTCACTGTGATTGGCCATAAGGCCATGTTATTACACTTAATTAAAAGATGCAGATGATATTTTGTATGTCTTAAGAAGAGATTGTCCTTGAACTCTTACATGTCTTAAGTTACTGTTGCTCCAATGTCGTCAGTTGTATAAGTGTAAACTCATTAGTGGAATTCAAATACCTTATGAGAGCACCAATTGTTATGATTGTCATAAGTGGACTCAGATCAATCTTCAACATATCAAGTGTTATTATTACTCAGAGTCCAGTTTGTAAATGTTTTCACAATTTGAGAATTGATGCTCTGCTCCACCTGATTAGCACTGCTTCTGTAATTTCCATGAGTGATCAGTGTCAAAGTGCAATAAGCATTGTGCACTGTGCTGTAATCTGAAGTGGATCTAGATTACTTAAGCCAGTAACATTTTATACACATGTATTGTCATATCTAGATACATACATAAAATGGACATCTCTAAAGTATATTTGGCGTAGAGTTGTAGAAAGTGTATTTCAGTTCATTACCACCATTTTATGTGTTGTCACGACTAGATGTATGGCAACAATTAGCATTTTGCTGTTCAGGCATAAACAACATATAGAGTGCTTAAAATCTGATGTGAGTTTCAAATCAGAAGTACCTTTAGATATTTTATTATGCCTAGGTCTAAATCAATGTTCACAGCATCACATACACATATTAAACGCCAAGTTTGCAGATATGGTCCTTAATCGTGGACTGGAATTTTGGTCTGTTTATGTGCCCACTTTAATCATGCTGGTCATGGTAATCCCCGTGGAAGTCTCTGTTTCCCCTGGCAGTGTTAGGTGAGTAGTCCTCAGTTATTCATTCCTGCAATGATCCCCCTTAGGGTATGTCCTTCCATGGAATCTTGCATCATGTCATCTGTCAAGATGTTGTGACTGGGTTAAATTTAAGTGGGCAATAAAGATTACTGGTCAGTGTTGGTGGAGTATATTCCCTTTGTTTTTGGGGTGATGGAAGTCTGCAATAGATTCCCTGTTTCATGGATTGACCTGAATTATAGCGAGGTAATCTATGAGACGTAAATATATTGTTCCTCGTCCAACATTCCCAGAAGCGTGGTCACTCTCCTCTTATAGTTGCACACAAGCAAAAGAACTGTGTCTTCACTATTCAGGTGTTTTCTTTGGAGAAAATGGAACAGTCCCCAGCTTCGACATTATGACAAGCAACTTCAAAAGAAGGGATACTGTCCATTCAGTTATTTACTGTCGCCACTTTTTCATGGTAGGCTTTTGTTTCCTTCTTCAGCAGAAAGTGTCGTGGCAAGAGTTCAGAAAACACAATGTTAGCCTTGGGAAGTTTGGCCTGTGTATCCTAAAAAAACTGCTTCATGTTAGTTTCTACATCCTGGACATTCAGGGAAATTAAGTCATTGCATCCTATCCAGGGAAACACACATCTTGGGCATATGTTTCTATCCAAAACGAAGCTAGTTGCTCCATTTATTTTTTCACTCAATGTCTTCATGTATACTTTCTTGGCTTTGTAAATTTTGCGTGGATTTAAACGTGACATGTGGGAGGATCCTGTCAATAGTAAGTCAGCGTTGCTGGGTGTTTTCGAGGCCATCTGTGGAAATTGTATTAATTTCAGGTTGACTTCTATTTCCTTTTAGTCCACTGCTGTCAACTTTCTGGGTAAAAATTAAAATTTATTAAAAAATGTCCAGTGGATTTGCAATGTAAGATAAACAGTGTCGTAAATATTTAAACCCTAACAATTGTTACTGATATTTTTTAAAATGCATGTATGAGGCAAAATATTTCTTAATGCTGAGCATTGCTAGTATCAAATTGATTTGAACTACTACTAACTTTTGTTGGTACTTGTCTCAAGTCTGGACAGAGATGTTTTCCTTCATACTGCCCTTCGTTTTCATTAACTGATATATAAAAATATCATAACATTATTGGTATGTCTGCCTTGAATTCCTGGATTTGGACCTGGCTTGTTTGATGACTGGAGGTTTTATAATCATTGATAGTGTTTGTTTACTCGGATATGCATGACAGCTTCTCCAAACTCGATGAAAACTGTTGTCTACTTCTATTCTTTATGACAGTCAATATTATATCTTATACTCTTTAGACGTTTAATGAATAATGTATTGCTTGATGGCTATTCAATTCTTCCTGTTGTGTCTGGTGATGTTCATGTTAATAGACTTGTCACAATTTGGATGGTGTTAGACTGAGACTTATTTTGGACTATGGTATTGACACGTAATGGTCTCACTACTATTGATTGACAGTGCCAACGTGGAGGAAGATGTCTTGCTTTATGCAGGTATTGCTCATGTGAGTCTTTCCATCTCTTCGATTCATCAGTTTTCCTCTCCAGTTTCTGTTCAAGCTATTTTACACACCCATCAAAGAGCGCATTTCCTTCCTGAGGGGTGTTTAGAAAAACTCTGTATTTCCTCTGTGTGGCAATCTATTGGAGAAATTGACTCGATTTTGGTCAGTTTACTGTGCAGATTCTTAACCTCTGCTGATTTGGTCTCAAGGACCTTACTCATCTCTTCAACTATACTTTTTCTTGTAGCCACTCACAAGACACAACTTTTACTTCTCTGCTGCTAGGGCTTTGTGGCCTTAGCCGCGGACACATTCAACAAATTTTCATTCAAATCCTGTCAAAAAGGATGTGATTTCTTAGGCCATTAATTTTCCAGAATATTCTTCTGCTCTGTTGTCAAATTCAATTTTAGTGTCAGTGCTTATTCCTATTTTGTTGTCATTATAAATCCTTTTATGACTTTTCTCTATATCTGCAGGCTCAGTAGGGCAAAGACTGTTAGAGTCTCCCATTTTACATTTACATATGTCACACAGTAGGGTGTCTTGTTATCCTCTGTAAGCAAACTGAACTGTTTCTGACTTACACCTTATCAATTTATATGCACCCAGCACGTGGCAATATTGAACAGGGATTAATCTTTCTGCCTCTTCATCGCAAATAGCACAAGGATAATATAACTGAGTAGGTTCTGATTTTACTGGCGCTTCACTTATACTTTCAATGATGTCCATGTTTTTTTATTCATGGTTCAGGTCCAAAATGTTGCAAAGATTTTTATTCATCAATCTGGTTGCGGTCCTGTCATTGAATAATAGCAGTTCTCGTTGTGGGATAGATATTTAGAGTGCAAATACATCTGTTAATCACGTCTGACAGTCATATAGACTGGTGAGTCCATGTACTCTTTACCCTTGGTTGTACTTGTGATGACCATATTGGTCGGCTCACTTTAACTGACCATTTCAGACGTGTAGTTAGCAGTGGATTGATTATGAAATTGAGCAAACAATACTTCCCAGAATAATATCTTAATCCCTCCCTCGGTATTTATGATTTCTAGACTCTGCTTTCAGTTCATTGCCTGATTGGAAGATTTTGTCTTCATGTTATTGTTTGCAGCATGGGCGCCGCCATGCTGTTGATTGCCTCCATGTTGTCAATCTTGGGACCTCTCCTTGGAGCTTGTTTGGGAGGCAAATTTGGCTGTAAGTACAGCTGAAAATACTTGGTTCAGGTTTCAATGTGGTCTTTAGTTGTTCGTATCCTTTGTGTAATTAGCTGATGAGGTAGCATATCTTTGGAATCAATACATTTGGAAAAAAACCCGAGCATTTTTCTTTAAAGTGTCCTCCATGATGTCTGGCACTAGATTTTCTGTTCTAGAACCATAATGTCAGCGTTAATCTCAGTCCTGTTGTTTGTAAGGGTCACTTGATCACCTGGCACACAGCAACTCTGATTCATAATGTAATTATGACCCCAGAAAACCCCACAAGCTCCTACAATTTCATCAGTGTCTACCGTCTATACACACAGTCTCCATACCTACCATTTTATTGTTGATCTATGTAGGTCACGTTCTTCTCAGTTAAATTATCAATGAATTAGCTTACACCACCGCCATCATAGGAACAAACACACCTTCGTCTGCTCTCTTTGGACATTCATAAAATATTTCCATGGTATATTAATATGTATATATATATATATATATATATATATATATCATCCGCGCCACTAGCTCTAGGGACCATTCACCATCGTCTTGTCAAATGGTTTCAACGTTCGCAATCTTAGTATCTCTGTGACACAACATCTAGCGATCACAGTACCGTTCATAAGAACAAGGGGCATCTTTCATTTGCTGACGGTTGTACAAAGCACGCGGCTTCTCTCGCCCTTGGTCTTTTTCCAGGCCAAAATCCGTCCATCACTTCTGTTCAGCAAGAAACTATATTTGATAGATGAGGAAGGCGTTGCCCCATCCTGCCTGTGTGTTACGGACGATCTGTTTTGCCCACTCTAATCTGACGACTTTGCTGCAAATTATTAGCAGCTGCTTCTGCGGCATAACCCTGATCTTCAATCTGGCAACATGTAAATATTTTATTACGGTTTTGACCATCGATAAACAAATCCATATCCAACTTTGGATTCTCTATGCTTAGCCAAGTTTCCACAAATATTACATGGGTAAAGTGTCATAAACTAACAATCAAGTGTGCCCAAGCAGGGACAGGAAGGTTTCCTTACAGTACATCGTACATGATCTCTCTGCCAAATATATTTCTTGATTTTGTCTCACATTTAGCCCATGTGCAATCAAGCATGATGCTCCCACTTTGCTTCCCTTTTAGCTCACATGCTTGTAACTGTATTCAAGGGAGCTAACAAAATGTGTACCATATTTCAGTGTCAAAACATATGAAAGATATATTAATCTTTAAAGCGTTGCCTTCCTTAGCTTAGTTTACGAAAAGCTCAATGTCTCTCTGGAGAAAGTCCAAATGCGTTTTTGAAATTCTAATGTTTCCGAATCGCTAGTTTTGCCAGAGAGCTATACATTTTGCTTTCATTTGATACTGAGATCTGCCGCTACATACGGATATTGCTTTGTTGAGCAGGGCGAGCCAAAACAGCATCGCGGGTAATATGAATGTTCTGAACTACAATGACATTTCATCCAAGGATTGATCTGATTTCATTAATTGATTAATTGTTCAGTTTCCTGCGTGAGCCAAGGTATAGCAAATCTCCCGTATTCCCACTAAGGCAGGCATTCCTTTGGATGTACGCTGTTCAAGGTATCCCGTACCCTTTCTTCACGCAGGTCAGGCGTTCTTGGCGGCATATGGGATTCAAAACTTATTCCGTATTCTTATCTGTATTATGGAACATTTCACTCCTCCAACCCATGTGCCCAGACTGTCGTGACAAATGTTTTTTATGTGAAGGCAGTGCTCTCTAAACCCAGCACGCCGACTCCCATCAATATTTGACGATATCCATAAACATTGCGATCATTGCAGCAGGGGTAGAATAACAGTATCCTTTTATTTGGTTTCCCGGGAATCACTTAACATTCGAACAACCAGCTGTCTTCATAATATTGCAGTGGATCAGTCTGTAAGAAACCATCCCTACCAACCCTTTTGATACATTCAAATGAATGTACGAGCATTGATCTTTTTCTAATTCATTTTCATGGCGTATGCCATACAGATTATCATGTCCATTTATAAAAAAAATATTTTGTATTCAGAAATTTCCACTGACTGAAAGACGGTATATATTCATAAAATAAAACAATTTAAAAAACCCAGACAAACGACATAGTAATACCACGGCTGTTCTCATGTTTTTCCTCTTTGACGGTCACTTGGAACGTCGGAGTCGCACGGAGCTAAATGGTATGTGTATGTAGATAGATAGATAGATAGATAGATAGATAGATAGATAGATAGATAGATAGATAGATAGATAGATAGATAGATAGATAGATAGATAGATAGATAGATAGATAGATAGATAGATAGATAGATAGATAGATAGATAGATAGATAGATAGATAGATAGATAGATAGATAGATAGATAGATAGATAGATAGATAGATAGATAGATAGATAGATAGATAGATAGATAGATAGATAGATAGATAGATAGATAGATAGATAGATAGATAGATAGATAGATAGATAGATAGATAGATAGATAGATAGATAGATAGATTTTAGTGGTGCTTGAAAGCATGTGTATAAAAATCATACAGGCCAGACCAGTCATTAGAAAGTGCTATGATAGGCCTTCTGTTCGGCAGATTACCTATAACTGGAAGAGTTCCTGTAAGTATAGCCGGAAGAGTACCGATATACGATTTACTATTAATCGTTAACCTGCTTCCCGGATAACGCTGATGTCGTCTGCTGTCAGCGACACTGTTGAATCTCTGCTGTAGCTTCTGGAGAGGCACGACTTATTCAAGTACGCCGTTACCAATATGAGATAAACTGATCCTAGCATGGTTTGTGTAGATACGTCTTCGAAAGTATATCAACTCGCACTGGGTACCATATAGCGGAACTCGTTCTGCTTGCTCAATCGTTCTGCATATATGAAACCCAGTGCTCGTTTATATGTATTGACAACAAACCATGCTATAATCTATATATGAGTGTGTGTGTGTGTGTGTGTGTGTGTGTGTGTGTGTGTGTGTGTGTGTGTGGTATTTTTTCCGGGGGTTTTTTTTGTATCTGTGTTTTTCCTTTTTGCTTTTTTTTTTGTTTTGTTTTTGTTTTGTTTTCTGTTTTATTGCTTTTCTTATTTGTTTGTATTTTTTGTTTGCGTTTTTGTTTCTTGTTTGGGATGTTTTATTGCTTTTCTTATTTGTTTGTATTTTTTGTTTGCGTTTTTGTTTCTTGTTTGGGATGTTTTATTGCTTTTCTTATTTGTTTGTATTTTTTGTTGCGTTTTTGTTTCTTGTTTGGGATGTAAGGGGTTTTATTTATTTGTTTTTTGATAGAACAGGTCATCATACTTTACTTTTAAGTTGGTCGTCTCTTTCCAACTAAATTCGGTGATTTTAAATTTATCAACCCACCCGTTAAGAATTGCCTGGACATGTAATAACATCCAGCCCAATAAATAGATTGTACTGTAAGAAGAGAGATCGTACTGTTGCTCAAATTTATGCGGTGGGGGGGGTATCTTTCTATTCTGTAAAAAAAGAAAAAAATACAGGGACTGTTGTTCGCCAGCTACACGTATTTTCGCAAAGACGAATTCAACATAGTTGTTTTCTTTGGCATCTTACTCTAATTGAAATTATCTTGGGTTGCCTAAGTAATTCATACACAATGTTTTTAAAATCATGGTTCCTTTGCATGTCTGTAAAGGAGGCTAAAAGCAAAGGCCTTCAAATACATCTATTTTTTTTTTTGCAGAATATATACATATAAATAAATAAATAAATGTATATATATATATATATATATATATATATATATATATATATATATATATATATATATATATGTATATATATATATATATATATATATATATACTGTTGAAAAAGTAACTGTAAGCCATTTGCGTAGCATATTCTCCAATGATGACGATCACGACAAAAATGACATGAAAAACAAATTTTCGAATGGCGAACGATGTTCACCGTTTTTCTCGCAAAATTGTTAACGCTTCCACCCTGCTGACACTATCAAAAGGAGACTTGTTTGCCGCAGGTGAAAGAAAGATAATTATATAGTAAGTGGCCTAGTTTGACGCCTTAACAAAGAGGAAGTGATCGGGAATCGATACCGCGGTCCATTAATAGACTAAAAATAAATGTCCTGATGTGGACTGAGAAGTGGCAAAATAGAAAGCTTTATTTGGAATTTCACCTGGTAATGTCACGGGAATTTCCTGCTTCCAACTAACGCTGTCAATGCACTGTTGGTTGTGGAGCATTGACACCGAACTGACATCAAAACCCGAGTACAACATACGTGTACGCATATATGCCGCATATATCAGCCAAAAATCGGTCCACTTTATGTAGTTTACGCTGTTATGATATTTCAATAAACAATTAGCATTTTGTTTAACTGGTTCCATCCATCAATGTAAAACAAATATTATGTAAACTGCCCCAAACAGTAAAATAATTTGGATACGATATGCGTTTACGTTATCACATGCTAAATATCCATCAGGCTCATACGTTCCCCTGGGAACTACCACTAACATTTACTCGGCCGTTGTGGCACACAATACATGTACTATCTCAAGCGTCAAACCAGCGACAGAGTATGCATGGTTGTGTCTTTAGTTCTCGGGTTTGCTATGGGTTGCCTCGGATCTTTGGTATAGAGCTAACAAACGCAGATTTGTTTGGGGGGGGTCAATATGTACTGGAATATATTGATATTTCAGTGATTGCTTTTTTTTTTTTTTTTTTAAATTTCAGACCACAATTTCTTTGTTTCGAGACGGATATTCCATTTCTATTGCTATTTTCGTGTACACTTTCGCCTTGGTTCATGTTTTGTTGTTACCACTAGACTCATATGTACAACATCAATAACCACACTACCACTAACTATCCAAACAATTACCGACCTTCACTAATGTGGCATGCCTTACAAGTATTTAACTGATATTGACTCTTGACCAGTTCCAACCACTATATCCCATGTGATTTTCCAAGAAGGCTTTTGGTTTGAGAGTATAAGAGGAAAGACCGACAATAGTTGCTACACCACAAACTACATGACTGACACAAATTTAATTTACAAAATTTGTCGGAAGAGTTTCATTAAACATATATGTCTTTTCTTGGCGGATGATGGCACATTTTAAACACAAATGTTTCTTTGTTTAAGACGCCAGCCAAAGTGACGAAAATACGTCCATCCCAAACAATTTCCTTATTTTTAGTAGAATTGAAGACGCTCTGTACACCGACTTTCTATCATACATAATCCGAATTCAACTATACCGTCAGTTTTTAGTTTTTCAATATATCATTTATCGCATCTAAGATTGGGATGTAATTAACTTTATTGGAATGAATTACAAAAATATTTTCTTTCTTATAACATAATAACGTGTACATGCGTTACTTGGCAAAGCATGCTGATTAGGCTTTCCCTGCTTATTTCAATTACACATACATTCGTACCATCACTTTTGTCACTGGTGTGATCAACATAAATATCATCACCATGCTCATTATCACCATTATCATCAACAACAACACCACCAACAACAACAACAACCTGATCTCCTTATCTCCTGACGAATCATCCATTCGTTTGTGCTTCACCCACTTTGCAGTCACCTGTATCTTCAAAATCAGATTTCAATGTGTTGTATCGCTGTGTATTATTTGACCTTACCTTCATTCTTCCGTCTACCAGTGCTCTTGTTTTGTTTTGATATGAGTACCTCATTCAAGAGCTCCCCACAGCCTTTGGAACAGCAAATCTTTTTCAATTTTTGCTTCTCACATTGGTATCTTTTGTTCTGCTCCACTTTCAATTGATGTTTAGAACCACTTACCATAAATGTTTCTAACCTGTAACTTGCCTATTACTATGTACTTCTTAGCAAGAGAAGTCTGCGCTTTTGAGTGATATTTTCTTACCTATTCTAATGAGCATAGGGATTTACTTACAGAACTTGCCCTTTATAAACATATATATATATATATATATATATATATATATATATATATATATATATATATATATATATATATATATATATATATATATATATATATATATATATATATATATATATATATATATTTAACATGTCACCATCCAGTTGAGTGTATCTTAAGAATTCTTGATTGACGTTTCAGCCAAGAGCAAAAATCCAAACGCAGAGGGTATGGAATCCAACAGTATTTTATTCAGAACCAAAGCCGAGAACGGTACCATTTTGATTCAGGACTTTTGACAGAAACGTCTGTTACCCTATCAAAACCAACAAGTATGTCACAACAAACATGCTGGCAAAGAATATGTACACAAAATATCAATTAGAAGGAACGTAGAATGCATGATGTATTCGCCCTGAAGGAATCACATAAGGAAAAGCACATTGAAATGTTCAATCGCCATATGCGCTACACTTAAAAAAGGTAAAGCAGCCACGCATTTTCAAGGCCAACATGATTATCTTCCGAAACTAATGGGTTATAAAACAGAATGGTATCATATATTAAAAATCACTACAACCAGCGTATCAATAGAAATATACACGTCCTTCAGAGCAATTATGAAACGCAGTCACACTGGAATACAAAGTAAAAAAAAAAATTATTATTATGCAGTTGTTATTAGTGTGGAAAGATTATTCATAAAATATCTTCTAAATTCTAAGTTCACCCGAATATAGAAATATTTTTCGGTGCACTGCCTATTCTCGACGGTGAACACGATAAAATAAAGCACACCTTTCAACAAAACTATAGATATAATACTAAGCGATAATAATATATATTAAAACTGTACAATGTAAGTATAGTTTAATTCGTAGTTTATTGTTATAATTCACGTGCTGACAAATACGAGAATAGTTTCTCCTGCTGGGAAGGTTTTGAGCCTCATCAACGGGCGGTAGAGTATTGCCCCACTTCACTGGCTGATGACAATTGGTATCAGCATTGTCAAAAAAATTTCTCGGACCTTCAATTGCACAGACGAATTATCTGTTAAAAGAACTTTTGTTACGGGACTTAAAATGTTTATGAAACTGTATATACCTATTGATTTTTGCCATTACTAAAACATTATATCTGTTGGGGTTGGGCATGGCTATGTCACAAATGTTTGACCCATCAGGCAATCAGGAGGAATACGTTTGGATGCCTTGTTATGCATTAATGGTCGTCTTACATTTTTCATTTGTCACAATGCTCGCACATGGACCACCACAACTTATCTGATATAACACAAATATCGAACAACTTGCATTTTATTTTCACAAAGTGTAACATCGTTTTGTCCAATAGATTTCCCGACCAGACTAATTAAACAAAATGTAGCACCATCTAGGCGGAAGAATGTACAAGTGATTGATGCCATCACACCTGTGAAAAAGCAAGGAAGACACAACCACTGACCCATGTCTCTTCTTGGTATAGAGGGCAAAGTCCTTGTGCGTCATGTTTACAACGCATTCTACTATATCCTGACGTTCAAAGGATTGTCCCATGTTGCGTAATCAGACGATCCTATATTTCTTTACGCGAAACAGCGCCTGTCTGTCTATTAGACATATGAACTGGAAATATTAAAGATGAAAAACTGAATTCTGTCATTTTAGACTTTATAAGAGCTTTCACATCATACACCTTAATATTCGTCCAGAGAAACCAAAACTGTGCAAATGCAACAGTGCTGTACTGTCACACAACAATAGTTTTGTATACCACATTAAGCCACAGGAATTCCACAAAGCTCTACATAAGGCTTTTTTATATATTTTGCCCATGAGTGAGTGTGCCTTAATGCATAAAACACTCTCAGACAGACATATTTGGTCACGAGTCAACCGTCTATGTCAGCAGCTTCTACCCTGCAATAAGTTGAAAATAGATGGCAAGAAGATTTAGGTGATGCTTCAAGGTGCGGCAAAATAAACAAGATACGGTTACCATACCTGATAATACAAAATCTATGCAAATTAAATATCGACAAGAGCTTTTGGACTGTGACAGACTGACACAAATCTAATAATAGATGGAATAACTACTTCAAAATGTTAATGAAAAACTGCTTGAAGCTTGTTGACCGTTTATCTTGGATATTTTGCACGTGCATTCCATCTATTCGAGAACAACCACAAACGTAGCCCTCCTTTTTTATTGAATAACGCCTTCAATCAATCCACGGTCAATGTTTAACATGGCCAGCCAATTCTTTAGTTTCCATAACCTGGGGTATAGTACACATGCAGGCAAGCTTTTTGAAACTTTAAAAGGGAGCTGCAAGGCTAATTTTAGATGTACCCCTTAAGCCTCAAGGAGAAGGTTTATGCAAATATGTTAGAACTACTGACACAAATGTCAAAACGGTGGCAAGAATGCAGCAGGCTATAGACAAATAAAATGCAAAAGCATATTGGTGATATTTTTGCTCTACCTTGCTCTGCCAGCTTTAAGGTTTCTATGACAAACTTTACAGCATGCCAGAGCTAAATTTTTACAATGGGCTGTTAGAGACAGTGCACTTAGGAAAAGCACCCACCAGCCATCCCCAAATGGTATACTTGATGGATCATTATGGTACCAGGCATTAATTATGGACAATCAGATTGCTCATTTTTAGATCACATTCTCATCTCATCTCCATGTTTTCATGCAGCTTTCCTTTTCATTATTTATTTTATATGTCATTACCCAGAGGTCTCCACGTTCGATTAGCTGGTTACAGCCAAGCAGGTTTTTACTCTCTTGGAATAAACTTTATTTCATCCAATATATGTTTAAACCGAAATAAGCGCAGGGTCTTGCCCTCCCGATACAAGGGCAGTTCCAATTTGCCATATAACTTAAATCATTTCAGTCACTTCCAACCACATATGCAGTATGTGCTGTCAATAACTAATCTCTATTGGGCTATGATGACACTTTTCCGACGTATTGACCAGCGTAAAAGTATTCATATTCACGTGTGCAAATTTTCACTATTTTGAATATAGTTGCTATCAAACTTATGTTAAATATTGTATCACTGTTTTGTGCTATAAGTGAAATAAACGATAATGAAAATATAGTATTCAGTGATTAAGGAGGAAAACTGAAGTATTCAGGTCTGAATTCTCCGTTGATCAAGTTAATTCCAATAGAAGCGACTCTAGATAAATTGTTGGGTTTTTTTGGGGGGGGGGTTGATCGATAACACCATTGCGGCCCTTGGGATTTACTTACCTTTTTATGGTAGTCGAACTACTGAAGCATATAACGGGAGGCTATTACACAAGGAGGGCAATGGAGGTTTAAAATGATAAATCAGTGTGATATCTAAGATTGTGGAACAACATGAGGTACAAAGTACGGCCAAATGTTATAATAATGATAATGATAATGATGATAATAATAATAATAATAATAATGATGATGATGATGATGCTAAGAAGAAGAAGAAGAAAAAGAAGAAGAAGAAGAAGAAGAAGAAGAAGAAGAAGAGGAAGAAGAAGAAGAAGAAGAAGAAGAAGAAGAAGAAGAAGAAGAAGAAGAAGAAGAAGAAGAAGAAGAAGAAGAAGAAGAAGAAGAAGAAGAAGAAGAAGAAGAAGAAGAAGAAGAAGAAGAAGAAGAAGAAGAAGAAGAAGAAGAAGAAGAAGAAGAAGAAGAATTGAATATCTTTATTCGGGTACACCCAGTCAGAGTTGCCTCTGTTCTTCCCTGGGCACCAGTAAACATATGTACAGTATATATACAAATGGTACAAACATATGACAGATACAACTCAGCGACAAGAATTTCAAAATTAAAACATAAAATCATGTAAAGTAGCGAGCCTCATAACTGCGTTAAAAAGAAGCTAAATCGTGTGAACTGCGAGTAAAATCGTCAACAGAGTTCCAGACTGTAGCACCATTGTAAGCAAAAGACTTTTAAAAGAATATTTTGTGCCACCGGGGACTAAAACATTCATAGAATAGGTACTTCTTCCATTATAAATATGAGAGTCGAAACACAACGTAAACTGATCACAGAGATAGTCCCGTGCAAGGTTATTGATACATTTATACATCAGAGTTGCGGTTTTTTTCATTGCTCCAATGTTTGCCATCCAAGATTTAAAAAAAAAATAATTCCCCTTGTGTTTCTAAAATAGAAGTTTTTATATATTATCCTGGGGGCATAATTTAATTTTTTTGGAGTTTATGAAACCCACCAGAGTCAGAGTCAGAAAACAAAATATAATTGTTATGGATACAAACAGTATGTAATATTTCAACTCAACAGTACATGACAGTTAGATGCGTAATAATACAAAAATTGATGAGTATCTGAATGACCCCAATCAAGGACCTGAGTCCGATATTACTGGGGCCACCAAAAAGGAGGCAACTTAATAATCAAACTGATTACTCACAAAAATACCATGAAATCCATAAAGAAACTAAGGATGACTAAAACATGTACACACAAAAATTATTATTAGACAGGCCTAGAATCAATTATTACATACATAACAGTTTGGCACAGTGCATATATCTTGATACCTGTTATTTAAATATATTTTGCAAAGCTGGATAAACCAGAGTATGAGTGTGTTTAAAACTTCCCAGTAAGTCAAGTAAACTGATCATAGAGATAATCACGTGCAAGTTTATTGATACATTTACACATCAGAGTTGCGGTATGAATTTTTTTCCATTGCTCCAATGTTTGCCATCCAAGATTAAAAAAACAACAACATTAATTCCCCTTGTGTTTCTGAAATAAAAGTTATTATATATTATCCTGGGGGCACAATTTTAGATTTTTTTGAAGTGTATGAGACCCACCAGAGTCAGAGTCAGAGTCAGAAAACAAAATATAATTGTTATGGATACAAACAGTATGTAATATTTCAACTCAATAGTACAGGACAGTTAGACGCGTAACAATACAAAAATTGATGAGTGTCTTGATGACCCCAATTAAGGACCTGAGTCCGCTATTACTGGGGCCACCAAAAAGGATTACTCACAAAAATACCATGAAATCCATAAAGAAACTAAGGATGACTAAAACATGTACACACAAAAATTATTATTAGACAGGCCTAGAATCAATTATTACATACATAACAGTTTGGCACAGTGCATATATCTTGATACCTGTTATTAAAATATTTTTTGCACGGCTGGATAAAGCAGAGTATGAGTGTGTCTCAAACTTCTTGTTAAATGAAGATGGAAAGGTTTCGATAAGGAATGGGACATAGTATTTTATACATGTTTCAGAAGTAATATTATTGGGCCTAGGAGGAGGAATATTTTCTCTATTTCTGGTAAAGTGAGAATGAATCTGCACAGGAGTTGTATATAAATTGCTAACGTATTGCGGTAATTTACTTTTAACATATCTATGATAAAACTTAATTGATCTCAACCGAAAAGCCTCAGTCACTTTTAAGATGTTTAACTTTTTAAAAAGTGTATCTGTGTGGGCATTAAATCTGTCTGAACACATAAGGCGTACAGCTTTTTTTCTGTAAAAGGAAAATCCGTTCGCAAGAACACCCCTTGGCAAGGATAGAATATTTGATATATGAATAGAAGAGAAAGTTGTAAATTATTAACAGAGCACTGGCCGGGATGTACTTATGCAGTCTCTTAAACGTACCAATAAGTTTAGATAGTTTATTTTCTATTTAAGCAGAGATCAATCTTTTTATTAGTTTCATGGATAAGCCATCATACTTGATTTGGGCTTAAAATCATTTATAATTTTGACTATGTAATCTGAATTTATCTGCTTAAAATGAAAAACATGGTCAATATTATCATTCAGATAGTAAGAATACAATGGTGTATTTGATGTGTCAATTTTGGCTGACAGTTTTGGTCCGACATTTGTGGAAAATGTATTGAAATGATCTGCTATTGTTTCTTGATTTGTTATTTTTGTGTTGTCAACTAAGAAAAAAAGAAGGGAATACTTTTTTAATTTTACTCATATTCAAAAAAGTTCTGATGGTGTTCCAACTTCTTTTAGTGTTACTTTTGAATTTTTGAAATTCTGGCTGCTTTTCAGGTTCATGATCTGAAATTCAGGGGGTTTCAGCCGAGAACTTCTTAGTTTTCTGTACAGAGTGTCAAGATATTTGATTGACCTTAAGATGCCAGCAGTGATCCAGGGAGTAAATTTGTGTTTGTACTTGTAAAATTTCATGGTCCTTTTTGGTAAATATTTCTGTTTAGCACATAGCATAGTGTTTTCTAAATACTCATAATTTTTTATTTGGATCAGAGTTAAGTTCCCGGTCTAGGTTTTGCAAATTATGTTTTTCCCATTTAGATGTGTGCAAAAAGACTCTGAAGAGTTTTTATCAATTGGTTCCACCTGCACATAGTTTTTTTTTTGGGGGGGGGGGGAATTCAATTCTATATTCGTGTTGAGACAAGTGAAAGAAGGTAAATGATCAGACATACCTGATAAAATGATACCAGACGTACTTGATTTTCTACAATGTGATAAATTGCAAAATGTGTCATCAATCAATGTTGCTGACCTCTTAGTAAGCCTTGTTGGCAAAGTTACTCGGGGATTGAAACCAGTACAAATCATCATATCTATATATTCAGCATACTTTTGTCTGATGTTCAATTTAAGCAAATCAATATTGAAATCTCCGGCAATAATTTTAACTGATGATTCGTTGGACAGCCTTTCAACTATTTGTATAAACTCATTCAAAAACAGATAAATATCATTGTTAGCATCTCTGGGTGGTCGATAAATATTCACAAAAGGGAGTAGCCAGCGCCACAAATGTTCCACACAAGGTCTGCGTAATGTAAGTTTGGTTGGATACAAGAGAAATAAATCGTCTGAAGCAAACTGCGTGGGAGTGAGGTGCTTAAACGACGAAGTAAAGCCAGTTAACCATGCACCACTTTGCACAAATCCACTAAATGTTGAGGCCAGATCAGCTGATTGTCAAGAGTCACACCAAGATGCTTTTCATAATCTGCCTGGTTGATTTTCTCGCCGCATAAAGAGATGTCTACAGCCTTTTTGTTATTATGCCCTGACAATAATGGTGAATGGGATTTCTTTGTAACGGCTTTTAGTCTGTTAACACAAAGCCAACTTTCAGTCTCAGCTACTCCCTTTTGTAAAATAGAATTAACTTCATCAACACAGTCACCTGCCACGTAAACAATAGTGTCATCAGCAAAGAGATTTACTTGAAATGTGGTCATGAGCTGTTGTAAATCATGTACATACAATAAAACAAAAGAGGTCCAATTACGGAACCCTCAGGGACACCAATAGTTACATTTTGAGCTATTGATAGGTCACCATTACACAGAAGCAAGTGGTCCAAGTGGTGGGTTCAGCGCAACAATGCTGAAAGAAAATGCCCAATTACAGCTCCATTTCTATATAGACTTACAATTTTCTCTCTTTCAAGACATTTATCCTAATGTAAAAAGGCAAACATGACTCCCATATATAACAGTGGAAATGGCACTGACTGTAAGAAGTATAAACCCATATCAGTCATAAGTTGTGTAGGCAAAGCCCTGGAGAAGAAGCTATAGACCCATATCGGTCATAAGTTGTGTGAGCAAAGGCATGGAGAAAATTTTCAAACATGAATTCAACATTTTAGACATAATTAGGTGATAACAGATGAACAATCTCTCGTCACTCTAGTTTACTGAACAGCACATTAGTGGACATATTTGCACCACGGGCTTATAAAACCATAGAAGAAGAGACAGAAATTAGTGTGTGTGTGTGTGTGTGTGTGTGTGTGTGTGTGTGTGTGTGTGTGTGTGTGTGTGTGTGTGTGTGTGTGTGTGTGTGTGTGTGTGTGTTGCGATACAACAAAGGCGATTCACTGAGTTTACCGCCTTATGCTGGTACATCAATGGCCAACTCTGGAATTACTGGAGATGCGTGTTCCAAAAATATTTTTACATGAAAACCTAACAGAGGTTATTAATGGTGTATCACCCAGCTGGATTTACACGAATGCTGGTGTGCTTCAAGTATCTGTCACAGGCCCATATGTTTTTCTCATAAATGCGATAGTTGATGCTATGTACGCGTAGTCCAATGTTTGCCTACTTGCTGATGATAATGTACTCTATCTATAAGTTGCGGGTCCCGTGGCAGCTTTCAATGAAGTGAATTATGATTTGCAATATGTTTCTGAATGGTCTTTTGAATGGCTTCGAACGTTAAACCCTGGCAAAACAAACGAAATGGCAATATAAGTTTGCTGGAAAACTGCTGTGCGTGAGCCATCCTAGCTGAAAGTATAATAAAGCAGTTAGCAAATATGGGAAAAGAATAGACATTTTGGCTTTAAACTGCAATCAAACTGGTCTAAATCCCCTCATATTAATTCTATTTCTACAAAAGCTATGAAAATGGTTGGAATTCTATGCAGTTTGTAATATATCTTGAATAAACGTTCCCTTGAGATGTTCCATTTTAACTTCATGTGCCCAGACCATGGGTGAGGGAACTTAGTATTTAGTAGCTATTCTTGTTTCAATAAAGGTAAATTGGTCAGCGTGCAACTGGTATCCCTTGTAGTTACTGTGACCATGTGCTTTACTAATCATAGACAAATATATAATGGAAGACGACATTAAATACTTGCTGTTCGAAGGGACCTATAGAAATGAGTGTTATTTTCTTTAAAATTATCAATTTGGATTATTATATTACTTGCTTGCAGAAACAGTGCAGACTAGAACAAGATACAATGTCCAAACGCATCCAAATATGGAACAGCTTGCCCGTTGAAGTAAGACGACATGAGTCTGTAAAACAAGAATTGAAATCTAGCTTGAGTAAAGCCACACTATAGGGCAATGATTTATAATATGGTAGAAATAGGAAAACAAAATGTAAAACTTGCACAGTTGCTCATAAAGTCCAGCTCCCTCAATTCCGGATTATGTGAAATAGGTGCAGTTTCAACAGTACATGTAAATTACGACTGGAACATTAGCAAGAGGGTGTGGAATGGCTGTGTGTTTTTTCTCGGAGGTAACACAATGACAAACGTTTTTACTTCCCAAAAGTAAAACCAAAATACAAGCATATTATTTACACGAATGTTAGATGGCGTAAAAGTGGTCTACAGAAAAAATGCTCGTAACTGAGTTTGCAAATATATACATATATGCACTAAATTTACTGGAAAGACTACATCACTAAGTTCCTCTTTTAAAGTGATACATCACATTATCATCCATTAATCACAGGCATTGAATTTGAGACCTGAAAGTCGCTTACTTTGCGATTAAACCCTTTCCAGATCAGGAGACGCGCGGGTTGGGTGCTTTACCCCAACCTGCGACGAGGAAAGCCAGTAACTTGTGCCGTGCCATCATGATAGGTCTTACATGCAAATCTCAGCATGTTTTTTATTAACAAGAAATTTAAGTAAAACTTTAAAGCAGACGACAATTTACATCCGGCCGCCTTTGGGTGGCAAAGAGTTAATTATCTGCCGTCCAACAGTGCATTAAAATCTCAAGTCCAAATTGTTCCAAAATATTTTGGCACCCAAAGCCAAACCTTATTTAGCCGTCGATTATATTGTAAGCCTCAAGCTCTTGGGTTGTTAGCGTACACTCTATTCCGCCAATTTTGACCGTGGCGCACGCTCTGGAGACACCGTGCTTTGCGAGGGCATAAAGTCCTTTCGCAAGTAACGCTTGAATACAGGAGAGTGGATATTGCGCAAAAGCAACTGTTGTAAATGTATTGTGCCCCTCAAGGTGTGGAAATCGTGATCGATCTCCGAAAATATCCCCATTTGGGAAATTTCATGAGATTAGAAGCCTGTTTTTTAAACAAAGGATACTGTAGAAAGATTCACCTCTTGGTGCTTGGTGTGAATCGATAATTAATACTCAAGTGCTTTTGATGCCAGTAATTGGTGTTTTGATCATGTTACTGCATTGTACACCCCTGCTAAAAAGAGAGGACGCTGCCACTGGTATAGCATTTAGGCAAAATATAAAGGGTAAGTATGGGTATTCTGTTTGATCTCTGATACTGTTTCATTTAACGAAATACTCAAGCTTATTTTAAAGCCCACGCGGACCTCAATATCTGATACAAAGACAACCAAATTCTTGGATTTATCCCATTTCTAAGATAATCTTTTGTACTTGACTGAGTCAAGCATGAATTAGTGTTCCCTTGCCATACTGTACAATAGTACAGTGGTGCATCCATTTCCATATTCAATATTGTACTGATCATGCTCCGTGTTAAATCAATGTAAACGTTCCTCTTTTAAGCAGGTGCATATCTTAAATGCGACGAGTTTTTCCTTTCACTGTGCATTGTAAACAGAGAAGTTGAACTGACCTGCTACCCACCTGCGCAAAAGCCTTAGCACAGTAGGTGAAAGTGAATGGATTTGTTACTCATCTTTAATGATCAATTGCTTTGTAGCTTCATGTTGTTTGGACCTGTGATTCATCTGCAGTTTTTATTATTAAACGTATAGTAATATCTTTGTTGAGACAAAGCTCCAGAATGCATAAGGGCATGTCCATTATGCATTAAACATACATAATGTTTGTCTGAAGGTCAGCCTGCTGACTGGGCGTCATAAATTGTCCTTGCACGTCGAAGACTGTCCTTAAGAGGCAAATATAATGTGACAATATACATCTATCCTCCACACGTGCAAATCATTTAATTACCCTGTGTTCCCACTAAAACGTCAATATCAATGTTCCAAAAAGGAGTCAAGCGAGATGAGCTGTAGAGTAAGTAAAATTTAATATGTGTACGAAATGCTACAAAAGGATGACCAGAACAGTCCTTATAAATCTGTTCCTGCCCACAATACAATTGAAGCAACAGCTTTATTCGGTGTGCAGGTGCGGGTCGGGGCCCGATACGCCCCCAACAATCACCAGAGATAGCTAAACTGTTGACCTGGGGCATGTTGCCATGAAAACGTCTCATCTATAACCTTCACTTGAAATATTTTTCTCCTTACGGATAAAGTGAAAAGACAGATGATAATTTAATTTTCGGGCGATTTCGTGCCATTTGAACAAGAAAAGGTTTGGTTAACAGTATCATTTTACCTTACAGCTACGCCATTCTTACCTCAAGAATTGTTAGCATGCATGTCAAATACGTCACATGTGGTTGTGCCACAATTTACAGCAAAATCTAATAAAATGAAATGAATACAGCAAGACGTTCTGACGTGATCTTCTCAAGGTTTCCTATAGCCTAACGAAATTTCAATACGCTTTTCTGTAAACTTAGCCACATTTTGCTTTTTAAGTAAAATACGCTTCACCTCTTTGAGCGATAGCATCTTGCAAACAGCACAACAGGAATGTTATAAGCAAGGAAACTATGGCTGTCAAGACCAACTGATGACAAGCAAAGCCATACTGGAAGAAGTCAAATAGCCTATAAACAGCATATATAAACTACAGGATTTATTTGACAGCATACCTCTTTCTTGAATAGAAAAATCATAAAAAGTCTTTAATGTCTGCCCAATAAAGCATCGGGTTTATTACAAAGAGAATAAAGTGGTGGAAGATCACTTTGATTCTTTCATCACAATTTTTCATTAACATCCAGACCAAAGAGTATCAAAAGTTATATATTATGAGGGGACTCATTGTTGCCACTGCTTTTGTGTATCGCATATCACATTTGTATCACTAAGTGACCTACTTGACCAAAGCATGTATGGACATGAAAGCAAGGACGGTAAAGTAAAGAATCTTTTCTACATGGATGGCCTCAAGACATTTTTCAAGTCAACAAACAGGTCTGCATACTATCGTGAAGACCCTCAGTGATGACATCTGGACTCAAAGAGAGGTGTGAACTGTTTCACTGTCAACTGCCACTAAAGTCGAACTGCTTAAAATGAAGTGCTCCAAATTATTATAATAATGGTGTGGTGCCAGATTCATGTTCCTTGCAAGAAGACCTTTCATCCAAGTGCCTGCATGCCTATAGCTACAAAGAATATAATAGTCTGGGTCAACATCTTGCCTCTATTTACATAAAATTTAATAGTCTGGGTCAACATCTTGCCTGTAGTTGCATAGAATATGATAGTCTGGGTCAACATCTTGCCTGTAGTTACACAGAATATAATAGTCTGGGTCAACATCTTGCCTGTAGTTACATAGAGTTTAATAGTCTGCGCCAACATCTTGCCTGTAGTTACATAGAATATAATAGTCTGGGTCAACATCTTGCATCAGCATACCTTGACTCAGTCCAAATGTGGCACTGAAAGAGTTTTAAAGCCAATTACAAGATGAGATAACTCACCATGACAAACAACATGGACCTTGGCATTAACATCCTCATGAAGGGCAAGAAGACACATGCAAGTATTTGACTGTGGAAGAAAGAGACAGCATACAGCACCCAACCATGAACAAGCAGATCAGGAAAAGATACTTCCAGAGACTGCAGATGGTTCTCAAGGGGTAAATAAGACTAATACTATTAACACCCTGGCTATTCCAGTACTGACGTAAAGCTTCAACATAATCAACTCTTAACATAGTGAGATACAGCAAATGGATTGAAAGACTAAGAAATAACTCGCAATGGAGCACCAGCCAAAAGCAGATGTTGACAGAATATATCTACAAAGAATATCATGTAGACGAAGCTTGGTCTAGGTCGAGTTGACTTTCAAGACCACCACCATCGGTCTGGATAATAACCTAGCGAAAACAAATCAATGACTCCTCCAAGTAGTATAGCAACATCAAGAAAGATCGAAACTCTGTTCCATCAAGAAAGATGTTGCGGAACTTAAGAGGGGCCTTGGAACCACTGAAATAGCGCAGAGAAATCCGCAATGAACCAACAGCCAACTATGTCTGGCAAAAAAAGCACAACATCTTGGCCAGACAAAGCTGCTAGAAACATAAGAAAATAAGGGGATGCAGGGACGATACCAGAGGAGACCAAAAAAGGTAGATGTAGACCAGGAAAACAAATCAATGGCTAAGGCACACAGGGCACAAAGCAGAAGCAGAGTGTTTAATCACAACTGCACAGGATCAGAGCCTGGCAATTAGACCCTGTCATCAGCATATCATTAAGAATGGAATGACACACAATGTGGGACTTTTCCCCCTCTTAGGCTGCCCAGAACAGGCAAAGAAGATTGAATACATCCATTGACACCATAAGGCGGCAGCATACGTGAAATGAAACATATATAACAATTCTTCCATTAAGACGACTGAGAAACGGTATCAATATCACCTGCAACAGTTAGAGATAATGATGTAATTATCTTTTGAGACGTGTCCATCCATACGTACAGAGATGAAACAAAACAGGCTTTAAATTTACATCAAGGAATATAAGGAGAAGATATGCTTGCTCACTGACATATCTGTACTATCAGACAGTAGCACCTCTGTTCAACTCATAGAAAAGCACCCCAAGTGCAAAGTCCTAGAATCAAAGTCAAAAGAACGCGGGAATGAAAACCTTAAGAATACCAGTGGCCCTAGGAGCATTAGGACTATTAAAAAGGGGCTAGACAAATGCGTCAACCACATCCCTGGCAACATCAGGATTCCTGAAGTCTAGAAATTGCTCTACTTGTTACAGCACACATCCTAAGAACAGTGCTAAACATCATCCCTGTTGTGCCTCAGGTCCATATGGACCTGGCTAGCTAGGCAGAATATAGACAAGAGGGGTTTGGTTTTCGTTTTTTTTTTCAATCAGTGCAGAGGTGCCTCATTTGAACAAGTCCAAACACATGTCCAATCGACTTCTTTGCTAATTTCTTATTGCATTGATGCCAAAATATGTGTGGTCCTTGGCCTGGTAGTTTTTCACTGATTGTTGATAGGTTGCTCCTCGGTACATACACCCTTCCGAATAGAAGTCGAATCATTAACGACTTCAGTTGGTATGGGTTTGGCACATGTATCTCTGTACAAAGTAAAGGTTTTCAGATGGGGTAAATTCTTCTAATGTGTCCCATTCACAATTCTCATTCAAAGTGTTTTCTTTAAACTCATTCCATACCAGTCCCTGATTTTCCATATATTTACCGAGATTTAAGACGACAATTGCATATTTAAATTCTTCATTAAAAGAGCAATCATTCAAGTACCAACATTCATATAGTCTTAAGTCAGTGGTTCTGGCACTGCCTGGCAAGTCATGCTGCAGCTGCCGCAAGGGCAGCTGGAGAATGACTTGCCAGGCTATGCTGGACCCACTGACCAATGCCTGTCACCATAATATGGAATCAATGAAAGAAAATGTTTAGTTAAAGGATTAATGCTGACATGACTATTATATGTAAAAATTACTGTATTTTCCGGAAAGATAACGGTGATGATGCTCAAACATGCGTCAATGCCTGACCTTGGGAGCATCTAATCCTTTTCGAAAATTACAGGTGTTTAACACTTTCGGGTTAAGACCAGTTACAGCTGTCAGCAATATTATTTTTTGTCCCACTTAATGCTTTTCTTGCGTTTTTGCTTTGAAGTATTGTGTAAGGTGAACTATAACCTGCTACGATACTAAGGTATTTCCCGTGGCATACTCTTACGGCACTGCGCTGATAGTTTGCCGATACGATTTGTTGTTTTATGTTGATGAAATAGGGATACGGAATGGCATTCCGTATCCCCTGGATGGACATAGACAGTTAAAGCAATTAGCGACGCAGTTTTCAATCCAAACGCAATACACTTTTTTGTTCTCTCTAATCCATTATCTAGTCATGGTGCAATTTGAATTCTTAGAAAGATCTTGAAACCTATTGCTATTTCATAACGTACAGAGAGCTCTAAAACCAATAAACTAGAAGGGGTACAATATTTTCTGTAAATAATTCAAGTGTACGTGTTTGTAGTTCAAGAAAGGTCCTTTAAATTGGATACGTGTCCCTTGTCAGCAAAATGTTGACATCTGCCATTAAAATTACCTTTTATGATTCATGTAAATGATCCCACATTCAGGCAGATTTCAATACCCCATTTCTTCTCTCCCTGTTCAAAAGTGTTAGCACCTTGGCGATCAAATTTGTCTGCTACTGTGATTTGCAGAGATTGTCTGGCATATTCATTTAATCAAACATTGTCCCTCCGGTGCACAGGTTGCGCCAAGAAACTCTGTTGAATGAATCCTAAAATATGACCTGTTTAGGCTAAAATGTCTTAACAGAATTACATTGTGCGCTTCCAGTGACAAGGCACACAAACCGGACTGAGCGTTGACATCTTCGTTAAAATCCTTTGCCCAAAAATGTCCACGTGCAACATTATTTTGGGGGAGAAAACAGAGCAAACAACATTTGAAATGATCGGTTGTTGCCTTAATCAACAGCATTACCCAGTGCGCTTTGACAGACAAGGCAAGTGATTCGGACTGAACACTCACATCTTCATCCAAATCGTTTGCACAAAGATATCCACATGCAACATTAAATTTAAAAAGCAGAGCAGACGATCTTTGAAGTGACCGGTAGTTGTCGACCAGCTAGGCCAGAAAAGACAATAACGTACATGATTCAACTACATGTTTTCAAAGCTCTCACATGGAATATTCCGTTCTCAGCACTGATGTTTCGCAGGATTTTGACACAGAGATTATGAAAAGTGAATTATGCTTTTTAAAAAATCTTACTCGCATGCTTAGGATGAAATATATTAATACTATAATTGTGGCGGACCAAAACATACTTTATGAAATAAAAACGTTTCAAAATTACTTTTTTTGCCATTTATGACAAATGGATGTGTAGAAAAGATGGCAAGGTAAAAAAGGAGAACAAAAAAATGGCTGAAGATGTCCATGAAATGTCAAATGAAGAATGTATAATGCAATGTACAGTTTAAACAACCTTTATTATATCAGCAAAATTAAAAACCCCTGGATCAGCACGTTTCCCTCCATACAATTTCACACAAAAATTGTGTATCCAAGGAAAGTAATTTCCGTTTTCAGTAAATGTGACAATGAGAAATTGGGATTGAGTGCATTTCGATTCTAGAGTCTCATATTTCAGTGGGCATGTTTGGTATTATTTGATCACGTTGCATCCTATGTATATACAGTGGAACCGGTTTTAAGGGACCACCCACAGGAATTGTGAAGAATGGTCCTTTCTGACAGGTGGTCCCTTAAGGCAGGTAAAATTAAACTAAAATATGCTAATGGAGATGTTGACAGTGGTCCTTTAGCAGAGCTGGTCCCTGAGCAGAGTTGTGCTCATAGGCAGGTTCTACTGTATGTACTTCTGTCACAAAGGTCTGCGTACATTTGTACTTGCCAGACATGTAATACTGATATCATATGTATAGCTTCTTACACGTCTGGCAGCAAACTCCTCGAACACAATTCTTCGTCAAGTGGGCCGCCAGCACTGGCATACAAAAGGCATCACCTGCTTTTGTTGAACTTCTCTGCCAACAATCTTTGGGGCACTGAATGTTTAGCTCTCAAGAAAAAAGGAAGAAAAAACTTTCGTGTCCAGTTTTTAACTTTCTTGCCAAACCGGTTGACAAATATCGATAATTGCTTGTATGTCTGCATTTTGTTCTTTTATTTAGTATCTTCACGCAAAATTGAAGGCATGCGACCACCAGCTTTTCAATGTTCCCAATTAACAGATTTACCTGGCAGCGTCCAGACAATGCCGGGTAAAACTGATGACTGTGTCTAATAAGGTAATCGGACATGGGTAACAATAACGACTGGTACCCATCTATGTTAAAATGTTACAGAGGAACGTGTGCAATATGGACAATAGCACTTCCATATGTATATAAGTTAGACAGTGACAGGTTAGGTTATGGAAAGTAAAGAGTTTGGACTGCGAAACGGGGTAATGACTACTAGGAAGTGGTTCTGCACAAAAAGACACAAATACAAATCTCTGAATGGACACTTGCGGCTCAAATACTAAATTGATAGGATGAGCCTAGATCTCTCCATCTGTTAACAATTTTCGACCTCTCAAAGACGCTAAGCAGATCCTTTTAAGACTTGTGGGGAACGCACATTGCATGTATGGTTCTCTGCCATTTGTCATCAAAAAGGGATGATGGGATCATTCTCGGAATTTTTTGCTGTTCGTTTCTTCAATTTTGAAGATCTGAATCGAAGGAGCACTTCTGGTGGCCCCTGGTTTTTCACGAATGAATGAATACCTTTATTGACATCTACATTTACATAAAGTATGGTCTAGTCACGTATCTGAAACTACTCACAACATACTACCTATATGCATATCAAGGTACTATCCATGTGTTCACCAGGTAGTTTTGTCATTTTTTAATATTTCATGAATATATATATATATATATATATATATATATATATATATGTATATATATATATATATATATGTATATATATATATGTATATATATATATATATATATATATATATATATATATATATATATATATATATATATATATATATATATATATATATATACAGTGTCTTTTTCTATTTCAATAAAAAATATAAAAGCTCTTAACTCCAGATTTTCGTAACTTTCGACCTCACGGTCTTCCTCTTCAAAAATGATTTACCAGACAAAAATTACGTTACATAGATAACACCTTATTTGACGTCAATAATAACGCAACGCACGCTTGATGCGCGTTCAGACTTTACGCCCCGCATAGTATAGGTCTAATGCCATCCCTTGGCCATTTATCCTATTCCTTAAAAAAATTGATACGTTTTTCAATTTGATAACTCATTCACAGATATTTAGTCCATTTTGGCTTATATTATAGGTATTCAATTTCTTCTTCCGCAATTTTTTTATTGGTCGTGTTGCAATTGATATAACCTTTGACGGTGTATTCCTTGTTGTTTCCGTCTTTTAAAGTGTTACTTGTTTGAAGATTTAACAAATAATTTATGTGTTTTGTGAACTAAAATGTCCTGAATATTATTGTCTTGCTTACATGAAATAAGGGGTGGCTCATGAAAAATCTCCAAAAAAGTGTCAGAAGTGCGGTAAGTATTATGCATTATGTTCCAAAATAATTGAAAGTAACACTACAAGCATGTAACTTATCGGCGAACTATAGAAAAACGGTGGAAGCAGAAATTGAGTACCTATAAGCCAAATGGACTAAATATCTGTGAATGATATTTCAAGTGAAAACACTTGTTATTATTATTGTTATTTTAGTTTTTAGGAAAAGGATAAATGGCCAGGGGATGGCGTTACAATTTTAGTTTACGGGACGTAAAATCTGAACTTGCATTAAGCGCGCGTTGCGTGATTATTGACGTCCAATAAGGTGTTATCTATGTAATGTAATTTTTTTCATTAAATCATTTTCGCTGAGGAAGGCCGTGAGGTCGAAAGCTACGAATATCGTGTGTTGAGAGCTTTTATTAGAAATATATACATATAATTTTATTACAATATATATATATATATATATATATATATATATATATATATATATATATATATATATATATATATATATATATATATATATATATTGTGTGTGTATAAGAAACTATTTCTGAAATCATGACTTCATTTTTAAAAATCAGTGCACTCCAAATCGTTTTCAAACAAGGTGCAAATGTAGTATCTCTCTCAGTATTTCTCACGGGTTAGTGCTGTTATCCTTTCCTGATCTTTCATAAATTGTGGAATTAATGACAGGAGTACAAGGGAAATGGTTAGCTTCAAATTCCTGTGCAAATGCATGTACAGTTAGTTTCATCTAAAACCGTTGATCAGATCCTCCAAAAATTCAGTGAGGAAGTTTATTCGATACACCTTGGGCAGGTCTTTACCAAAATTTCTCAACAAGTGATACTAAATTTGTTTTCGAATTGTTTTGTTTTTTTGGAAAATACCAAATATTTCACTTCGCTGGGACAAGTTGCTTTCCAAGACATGCATGTAAAAACTTTAAATCTGATTTTTTTTATGTGAGTGATCAGGACCTAACCGAAAAGTTATCGGTGAATTTTGCGTCGAGCTAATAACGTACAAACTAGCCTAACCAGGATTTTTATATAGCACGCGCTGATGGGTATCTTCTACACGATTAGAAATGTAAATGGGTGATCCTGACTCGATTGCAGTGGCTAAATAGCTAAAGTTTGGTGCAGGGGACCTGGGTTATAAACCTAACATTGTTTAAGACTGAGATATCTCTTTTCAAAATCGCACATGCTGATTGATTTTGTAAGAATTTGTTCACTGCTGAACTTTGAAGGGCATGGCTAGACAGCAACTGCCCTTATGAATTGTCAAATCCGTGCATTGCAAATGCTCATGGATTGCAATAACCTAAAGCATTTTGTAAAGTTCTGCTCGGAGAGTATCATGGTCCCCAGCGCCCCTCAACCCCACCCCCGTCGGGTCAGTCTGCTGCAGAACGCGATCTGTTTATGGAAGCCCTAGCCAAGTTGACCACTTCTGCCATTGAAACGAACCGTAAATTGCTCATCCCTACTGGGGATGATAATGACCGTGGCCAATCATGAAATTCTGAACATGGCCACAGTGATTTAGGCCAATGTCTATTTGATTTTGTCTCCCATAACAATTAATTTGAATCGACACAAATTCCAACACATGAGACTGAATACACACAAAGCCTCACAGACCTGTTCATAACTGCTTTTTTTCCTAGTTATGTTCTTAGCTCTGGCACCCTCTTTCTTATCTCCAATTCTGGCCATTCTGTGATATTCTGTACTGTTTCTATTCGTGGCCGCTCGGATCGCTCCTTAAAACAAACCATTTGGAATTATCAGCGAGTCGACTTTGACGATCTTAACGACACTCTATCAATGCTCTGCGAGACACTGGCTTTTCTGTCTTTGATTCAGTCCCTTTCAAAATGTAATTTCTCTGCTCCTTGGAAGCAGTGTAACTTATGTTCTGTCTTCACAAAGAACAATAAACAACTTGAAGAATACTGTCGACCTTTTTCCTTCTTTGCAACCCCTCCCAAGTTTGCGAACGCCTTGCTTTTAATGTCTTCTACGAATATTTGACCCAAAATGAGCTGCTGCGCGCCAAAAATGCTGGATTTAAGAAAAAATACTTCAACAATAAATCAGATGGTTTCAATTCTACACACCATGTATAATAGACTTAAACGGTTAACAATAAATCAGTTGGTCTCAATTTTTCACATTATGTATACTGGACCTGAATTGGGCCCTGATGCACATATTGTTTTTCTTACATACTGAAAGCATTTGACAGATTATAGCATGAAGGTCTCCTTTTCAAACTGAAACAACTCAGCTTTTCAGATTCTATTGCCAAATTCATTAAAATTTACCTGTCAGGCCGCCAGCAACAAGTAACGATTAGTGGTCAAATTTCCTCCTGATCACCAGTCAGCTCCATACTGGGCCCTATCTTATCAAACTATTTGAAGATGATACCAGTATTTTGGAAATTGGAATTAACCCCGTTATTTCGTCCGATAGACTAAATCTTGACCGTGGCAGGATAGATGCCAGGGGTAAATTATGGCGCGTCACTTTCAATGCTATTAAATCCATTGCACTCCCTTTTCACCAAAATAAAAAGACTAGACCATCCGCCACTCCGCCTTGACAATACCCCCAATACAAGCGGACCATCAGCATACTCACGTAGGAATAAATGTAACCCATGACCTTACCTGGCACTCTCATATCACCCGCAGCATCAACAAGTCTGGTATACAATATACAAACTGCCTCGTAAAACCCTGACGAGATTTTATACAACCCTGGTGCGACCAATACTTGAGTATGGCTGTATATTATATGATAACTGCACCATTGGTCTGTCCTGAAGCTGTTCAGCACATAGGAGCAATAATCTCTACTGGTGCTCTTCGCCACACTTCTGTCACCTTCTTCTCACTGACTTAGGTTGGGAAACACTTTCTGATCGACAGAAATATCACAAACTGGTTCTTTTGTATTAAATTTTTCACAGTTTGACCCTCAGTATGTATCTCTTCTAATGCCAGATGACACCACACGCATCACTGGAAATCGGCATAATATCAGACAATGACGTGTCAAAACTAAACGGTTTTGTGACTTTTTCTTACCATCGAGTATTTAAACTTTGGAGCCACTTACCCCTAGATATTATGCAATCAGCATGTTCAGAGATATTTAAATGTATTTTTAAAGAAACAATTTATATTTTTTTGGCATTCAACCCGGCTTTTTTTCTATGGTAAGTGCTTCCCAAACCCAACTGCGACTTGGTTATTCCCGCCAAAAGTCACAGCTTAACAGATTTGATATCGTTCCGTCTCCCAATTGTACTTGTTCCACCAGCAAAGAGGATGCCCATTATTTTTTCCAAGTTTATCCTCTTTACACCAAATATAGAACTAAGTTTTTAAACACTGTGTGTCACTTATTAGCCCCAGCAGTAAATCCCTCACTTATTACTCAATTGGCAAGCCATGTTTTACTTGTTAGCATCCTTTATCAAAGGCAACCCATACTTACCGAAGGAAACTGACGAAACGATTTTTGATGCAGTCCATTTATTTTTAAACGAAACTTGTAGACTCGATTTGTAAATAATGTATCACTCCTGGGACTTACAATATCCATTTATTCCTTATCCAGCCAATCATTTATAATATTTGGTATTAGTCGAATCTGAGAATATCTGTATGTCAAAATTCAAAAGCATGTACATGCATTTCCTATGTATTTCGAGCATGAATATTTTTCTTATGGCAGCTTATAGCAATTATTTGTGATTTGTTGTATTGTATTTTACTGTGTGCCTTGTATATACCATGTGTGTATTTTTGTACTGCAGAGCCTCTTGATTAGTATTGTATACTATTAGGTTATCCAGTGTAAATGAATATGTTTAAATCAAATAAACTTTTAGGCGGTAAACACTAAACCAATGAAGCTGTTAAGCTTGAGTGTACCAATTTAAATTATTATATTTGTGGAAATAACTCGTAATGGTGTTAATTCAGAGTTAATTTTATTTGTTTGTGTGTGTGTGTGTTTATATATATATATATAGTTTTTGTCGGCGTTGTTTTGCTGTATTTTCTGAGAAGTTCTGGGTTTTGCGCAAACAAACGTTTGTAACCTAGTGTAACTTCTTCATTGAGGTGGCATCCATAACAGCTGCAATGTTCATGCCTTAATGGTTTGTCTCCTCACAACATTCAGATTTCTATATTATTTGTTTGCATTTATATGACATTGTTTATTTTGTGAATTCTATGCACATTGTGTTATTGTCAAATAAAAACCGCCTGAGTCCGAGTTCGGTATAATGATTTCTAGTCGATCCCTCAATGAATAGTCAAAGACTGATATTGTGAATGGTGACTGCCTAAAAACATGCTTGGCTGAGATCGTATGAATGGCATCACAACAGCGTGAAGAAAACTTCAAAACATTCAACTTCGCGTTCTGGGTGATAATTTGTCAACTTTCGAAGCTGGAATTTATGGTACAATATGAAAATCCAGGTGTCAATAGTTGATAAATTATCACCCTGAAACCTGATAACGGACTTCGATCTGTCAAGAACTTCAGTGAAGGCTGGGCTAAATATGGTCGCATGTAAGTGACTGGCCTTATTTCGAAGCTCAAATGGTAATTTGAAAACTCGGGGTGTATCTTTGAGGCAGTGGTATTTCCCTTTATTCTAGAGAACACGACAAAACATATTCTGCATGTAAAAACACGTTTGGGCTACACACATAAAATTTGATCTACCGTTGATTCATTGCTGCCTACGTGCCTTATGATTTGAACAATCGCGTGGGAGAAAGTCGTCTGCTAAGAAAAAGGTGGTAGGTCAGGCCAGCCTGAAGAAATATTCTGAGGGCTTTTTCACACTTTTCATGCATATGATGACATATATTATCTCGAGCGGCCTCAACTCCTGCAATACGTATCGGCAATCGCCCTTTCACCTTGCCTGGCAGGTCATTCTCCACTTGTAGAAATGAACAGCTATGGCATATGTTTTCACACAATAAATTAAATACTGGTACTTGAATGAAACTTCCGTTTACAGCAATTTGAATACAAAATTTATGTAGCGGTATAAATTTACGGAAAATCGATTAGAAAGCGCTTGTGTTAAAATCTATCCTAGCCAACACTTTAGGTATCGACCTTTATCGCATATCAATCTCATATAGTTTTCTGCCATTTTTACCGGAGACGTTCCAATTAGTATTAAGTTACTAAACAATGATAGCTTTATTTTCGGCCTACCTTAGACACAAACGTTTGCAACAGGACGCTTGAATATTGGCAAGTTAACCAAAAAAAAAAAAAAAACTGGGAAAAAATGCTTTGGTGATATTGCCACTGTTTGGGTTAGCAGAGATTGAGTTCGAAATTGTTTCAACTTTTTTTTTTTTTATTAGAATATGACTAAATAAACAGATTTCTTGGGTACGCTCCTGATACAAAGAAAAAATGGAAGGATAAATGTTTAAGTACGGTTTATAATTTTGCCTGCACTGCTAAAGCTCGTATAATACTGCACGTTCCGCTACACCTTATAACTCTTCATATTCTGTCCTGGGTTATGATTGTCAACATTCCGCCACCACATATAATATTCCATATTCTGGAACACAAACTTCTTTTTAATAAGTGACCATAGAACAACCCATTTCTGAATGCTGAATGATATACAAAATCATGTTTTTTGTCCTTGAAAGATTCGTCTGCGTCCGTTATTTAGTCACCAATGCCGGAGAAAGTACATGGCACTGTTATTAATTCAAACTATTTAATACTACACATATTTTCAGCAAAATGTTAAAAGGGAATGCATTTTATTTAGTCACTAATGTCGCGGTGTTCTTCATGCAAGCTTTTTCCTATTTGTTGTAACATATAAGTGCAAAACATGTTTAAGCAGACGATGGTTTCAAATCAATGTGCGTCTTGGTGTGCTTTGAGCGGGAAATGAATGACCACCACACTTGATTCTTTCCTCGTTGCCTGACTCAAGGGAATTTACTTCAATAGTACACTGAACAGGATTTTCTGTTCATGCTAGTTTCGAATACAACATATTACTTTTAATTTGATTTCATATTGGTGACACATTTTTGCGTGTGGCATACATCTGCTAGTTCTCACATCTCTTGGATGGCATGTTTCCACTTCCAGATGTAGCCCGCACCTGCTTCTTGTCAGTCCCGTCTCAGCGTAGCACTTCCAAAATTCTGATCTGGATGATACTCTTTTTTTTTTTTTTTACATTAGGAAAACATATGACTCTTAATTACAATTTCCTGTCTTAACAAAGTCGAGCCAGTCATGTGTGTAGATCGGCCTGCTGAACAGATTATGATCGTCTTCAAACTGTGACGACAGATTTGTAACAAATTATTAAGCAGGTAAGGTGCAAATGGATTTTCTTCAATTTTCATTCCACTTTCGCTGTGGCAGCTCTGCTTTATTTTCATCTTTCTAAAATTGCCATTTATGTAACCTTACTACAAAGATGCACTCCTGATCGTTGATTTGTTTCTGTCTGCAGGAGTAGACAGGTTTAAAGAGTAAGTGGCTAAACCAGTCCCTGGGGTATGATTCATTAATAGACAGGTTCAGTTTCCGGGTTTTTTTTATTTGGTTGGCGTCATTGCGGTTACAACAAACAGAGAAGCTACACTGCTCCCTCAGACAGCTAATCTGACGTCGTTCGCGTGTAAATGATAGACGGATGAGATAGTTTTACTCTTTACTAAGATCAAAAACAGTATATAATTTCAACCGGACACTAGTACAGTGTCGCTTCCCACGTAACTGTGACAAATCGTTTTCAGATTAATGAAGCACATTATTGTAACAATTTTCCCAATTGATTCAGAAAGGAACAACTCTTTCGATTAGCACCACCCTGTCTTTTAAGTTTAATAATCATTAAAGACAATGCATGATGTTTTAAATGACCACCTGTTTGTGCAAACAGCCCAGCAATTTAACTAACCAGTTTCTTTCCAGACTAGATGGACCCATTTGTGAATAAAAGAAATTAATAGGATCACAGATTGAGGACTCCAGTGCACAGATGGCTCGCGCACAATACTTTAATTGATTGGTGCATTTTGGATAACAAGGACAGATAATAGTTTTAGGTCACATAACATTGCGAGGTTTCTCGATGATCGTTGAGTGCAACAAACCACATGCTTGGATCATATGGTCAAAAAGGTACGAGAACGCTATGACAAAGTTTTTAAAGCATGCATTTGATGTCGCGATATAAAATGTTACTCAGACTGAGACACAGAATTGACTTCATTCGACCAGTAAAAGTGTACATATGTGGGTATCGGGAAAATGTATTTAAATAGTCAGGGAGACTGACTGAGGCAAAAATTGCTGTTGTCATGGAAACTAACCTACAATAAAATTACAATGCCAGTTAGTTAAAGGTACTGATTATTGCATAGTTACAATAATGGTAGGACAAAGTACATCAATACAGTAATATAAAGATAGCCTAGACTCACTTAAACTAGTGGTGTGATTTCAGGATGCCTAATGATGACCTCTTCTGCAGATGTAACAGTTATGCATAGTACATGTGTCTTGATATTTGTCAAGCATCATTTTTGGCACAGGTAGCGACGCTATTTAAACTATGGGTAAACATTTTTTCTTTGATACAGGCAGAAGTTTGTTTTAATGTATTGGCCATGTTGTATCTTAACTTTTTGCAAATATGTGTTTATGCCTTAAAATAAATTAATTTTGAGATCTTCTAGTAGTATATGCTTGCCTGTCTGCATTCAATTGAAATGGGAATTTCAGCAAGCTGCTAGGGAGTGCACTATTTGCGTAGTTATGATTGAATTCTAGTTTAGACACTGTAAAACTATCTTTGAAATTAAGTAACTTGAAATTTGTATATAGCGGGTCAATGTATGCATTATATTGGCTGCATGTTAGGACCCGTATCATTTTTTCCTGTAATTTTTCAATTCTATCTAATTGAAAACCCCAGACCAAGATGCCATAATTAATGTGTGATAACACAATAGAATGACAGATTTTCAATTTAGCGCTCATGGGCAAAATATGTTTAAGTTAGTTGAGATTGCCCAAACCTTTATTTTGTTTGTTCGCTAGTCTGTCCAAATATAAACATTCCAATTTAGTTGTTTACCTATAACATATATAGTCATACACAAGAAGTTAAATGAATCTTGTCTAAATGAATGAATGTTCTGCTGGAATTGAGTTAATAGTAAAATTTGGCCTCCTGACTATTCTACTTGGCTGGTGAAAAATCATGAACTTTGGTTTTTTAACATTTAATGATAATTTATTGGAATTTAACAATTTTGTAATTTTCATCAGTATTATCAGAGAGAAAGGAATTTAAAGTGGTATTTAAGTAGAATCGTCGGCATATATGATAATTTGAAAATTTGACTAGCTTCAGCTATATCGTGCATATAAATTATGAAAAGGAGTGTCCCTAAAATGGAACCTTGTAGGACTCCGGTTGTGATAGATAATAATTCAGATTTTATGTCATACATTTCAACATATTGAAACTGATTTGTCAAGTAGCTTTGGAAGAGTTTGGCTGGTGTATCTTTGATCCCATATTAATTTAGTGTTTGCAAACGTATTTTATGGCCCAAAATATCAAACTCTATAGAAAGGTCTAGCAAAAAACAAATAGGGAGTTTGCCATTGTCTATTTCAATAATGATTTTATCAACGAGTTCTAGGGCTGCATATTCAGTTGGTGACCTCATCAAAATGCATACTAACAATTATAAAAGAGTTTGAATTCCTGAAAACATTCATACAACTCATTGTAAGCGACTTTGTCAAAACGTTTGATAAGGAAGGTAATAGAGAGATGGGACGGTAATTTGTAAAAGTGTTACATCATTTTTTTATGAATAGGAATAACTTTAGTAATTTTGAGCTTATCGGGAAAGGTGCCAGTATTTAGTAATTGGTTTATCATACTAATTAAGGGCTCAGTAAGTATATTTTTAGTTAACTTTATGTTTTTCTAGACATACCATTATGCCCACAGGTAGTTTTTAATCTTAGGTCATTTATTATATCTTAACAGTTTTTTCACCTCCTTAAATCGAAAGGTGTGATTACGATTTTTGGGGAGATATTATTTGTAATTATTACCGGTACGTTATTTTATTTCATTTGCTAAATCAAGTCCTATGTTACTGAAGAAAGTAGTGAAATTATTTACTATTTCAACTTTATTCCTAATGTGTTTTCCTTCGTCGACAAAGAGTTCAGGAAATTCTTTTTCTCGTCAGTTTTTGAAATTATTTTATTTAGTGTTATCGATTTCTTCCTTGCGTCTTTTGTAGATGATTGGAAACAGTTGTGATAATAATCTTTTTTCTCTTTAGTTATTCTATTTCTCAGGATACTGTTGTAGGTTGCCAAATATGTTTTGAATGTTACATGCAGTTGTGTATTAACTGGAGTTGTTTTTGCTGCCTTGTACAGACAATCCCTAAACTTAGTGGATCTAAGGATACCTGTTGTTATTCAAAGGTGTTTTTTGTGCGTGTGTGTTTATGCTTGTTGAATTTTACAAGTTTGCATGTCAAGTGCTTATTCATGGTAGCATGTATCAGGTTTATTAACGAATCTACCTTTGGGTATGGGTTTTCTATTTCGGAATAAAATTTATGTAAATGAGATGGCTACTCACTTTTTACTTATATATATATATATATATATATATATATATATATATATATATATATATATATATATATATATATATATATACATATACATATATATATATACATATATATATATATATATATATATATATATACATATATTGGTGGCCTTTGAGCTATGTGGTGAGAGAGTTTAAAAGGGTGAAATACGGTTAATGGTCAGACGTTTTTTTATCATGATTACAGAAGTTCTTTTAAAAGTTACATTCATGATGTTACAAAAATAGTGTCATTCAAGTGCCTCTAGTATTTGAGAAACTGGTTGGGAAAGTTATTTTGGGTGCAGTCTATATGACATCATAGTGTTAAAGAAGTCGTTAACGATTTCTTTGTCATTTATTTTCAGTAGATCAATATTGAAGTAACCACATGATCGTATGATAAGCTAGCGGCATATAATGATAAATCCCAAAAATGGCTACGAATTTCATTTGCGTAGTTTGAAGCTGAGTCGACAGAAAGAGAATCAAATTCTGGTTCCGTTCTCGAGATGCATAGAGTATGGTTAAACCTTATTCTGCCGATTCCTGGCGACTTTAATGTCAGAGAGTAAAGCTCCCCAAACCAAACGATATAGTATTATCGGAATGATAACCGAAATTTGTTTTTAAAGTTGAGTCTATGAGGATACATTCGCCGACGCATTTCAGCATGACCGCCATTTTGACAGTTAAGTGCGAAACTGCGGTTTGGTCAATGGAACTATTTAGTGGTAGGGTACGCTGTGCAGAAGAGCTGTAAAAGCGTTCATTTTAGCATAGGTAACTATTTCATGTACAGGCCACATAATTGAGATTCGGAGATCGGCAAACCCAAACGCATAATTATTTACTGGTATTGTGTTTAGCAGGGTCAAGCTCGAGATATTTTGCTGATATCCTTCAGTGTAACATCGATTCCGTTTAGTCTCTTAATAAAGATTGTACCATTCAGGGTCCAGGTAGTCTTGATGAGCTTTTCTCAGGTTAAAGAAAAGTTCGGACTGCTGTTTTGACAGATTCTCATTGATGTACGTGTGAAGCAACCCTTTATTTGAAAGTTTAGTGCAAAGAATATATAGCCATGATAGCTTGCATTTGTCCCAGTGGGTAACAAGCCGACCTGAATAGATCTGGTTTTATTCGGTTGTTTATTCCCTATCCTAATGACCGCGAAAGTGCTGATAAAACTAATTTCTAACTTTGTCTGGTTTGCTGATTACCTTCGTTTACCTTCTATTCTTCATTTATCATCAAATGATTATGTTTACAGGTGGCAAGCATGTATTGATGAACTTCGGCCTTCATTCGCGCTTTGCCCATAGAGCTTACTAGATTTTCAAGTTTGTCAACAGTTGTCTCTACATTAGTGGGACGAAGTTAAGTAGGTGCCAACTCAGCTTTGATCTTTTCATCACAGTGTTCTTTGACTGTTCACATGACTGCTAGTAAAATGGCATCTTTTAGAGCCGTCCCAGTACTAGGATCACAAACAGCCCGCTGGACTGCAAGTCCAATTCGCACTGATAAAGCACTCACTGCTAACAGTAGTATCAGATTCAGATTTCATGCCCGTTTTTTTATTTATTTTTATTTTTTTTTTTTTTTACATGTTTGTCTTGCATGTAAGATAATCGTCGGACATCGGTTTTGTCTTGCCAGTTTTAGGAACATCACCTTTTATATATCCAAGTAAAATTACGATTCCGATTCTTCGGAAAGGTCTGGGTTAGAATCGACAGAATTGCTATCACCATATACCAAGAGGCACTATCACTATTAAGACTACAGTCAATAGACATCAGACGTAGATCACTGCGTGTTTATGTTCACATCTGCAGAGGAAGGCGCGGTCACGCAGCGTAATTTTTAACTTGTTGGAAGTTGACTAAAATGATGTTTTCTACTTTGTGAATTGTGTGTAGATAATCCTCATCAAAACTTAATGTCCAAACATTTTTTCCGTATTCAAAGCCTGCAAGGAAATACGAGACCTCAAATAAAGGCTTAGCTCAACCAGCTGCCATTGTCGACGTAGTATTCTCTCTGTTGTTACTATAACGTCGTCTCATCGACACAACAACCTTTTTAGCAGGGTGTGAGCTAGGTAGATCACCATGTATCTGCTGTATGTTTCAATTTAAATATTCCATTCGAATGAGACATATATAATAAACATTTACAAATATAAATATAGATGCAGATAAAAAAAATGGAAGCTTTACCAGCTCATTGGCGACGCAATTGTCATAAAAGTGTGTGTGTCAACACACACTTTTCTGTTTTTCCTCGAGTTCTTTCTTTTATCTTTACCAGCGATTTGTTTTCTCTTTCCTCGGCCACTATTATACATGTATAGAAACTCCAAACTTGGCAGGATTGTACCCCCATAAAAGGAGTTTGACCGTTTTATACAGAGGAATGAAGACGTTAAAAATTATGTAAATTAGGTGCATTTGAAAATTTAAATCTTGAATATCGTCAAAAGTGTGATAGAGATAACATTCCAACTTCTACTAGGGGGTTATTGACCATTGCGCATCTAATGAATTTAAAACAAAAGTTGTAGCAATTTAAATAATGCTAAAAAGCAGCATTGGTAATTTTAAAACTTGAATATCTTCAAAACTATTATAGATAGAAATGTCATTTTAACTTCTACTAGGGGGTTCTTGAGTATTGCACATGTAATGAATGTAAAGCAAAAGTAGAACCCATTTAAATTATGCTATTTAGCAGCATTGGAAAATTTGAAACTTGAATATCTTCAAAACTCTTATAGAGATGTCAATTCAACTTCTGCTAGGGGTTTATTGACCATTGCCCATGCAATGAATCTAAAACAAAAGTTGTAGCAATTTAAATTAGCTAATTAGCAGTATTCGAAATTTTTAATCTTGAATACATAATAGATAGAGATGTCATTCTAACTCCTACTAGAGTGTTGTTGACCATTGCAGACCTAATGAATTAAAAATAAAAGTTGTAGCAATTTAAATTCTGCTAAAAAGCACCATTAGAAATTTTAAATCTTGAATAACGTCAAAGCTATATTAGATAGAGATGCCATTCCAACTTCTACTCCTGTGTTATGGAATGGTTGTACACTGCCATACCAATATGCTCTGAAGACATGTACACTGATTTGCTATGCAGCAGATCATCTTTTCTAGAACTTATCTTGTGTTACCAAGGACAAAAGACAACTGTATCTGTAAAGGATTCTCAATCATGAATGACCGGCGCAGTCAAAAACCAAAGGAAGCCACAGGTACTTCAAGGACCAAAAAGGCAAGCAAAATGGACTTGTTGTCAGCATTTGTTCAAGGCTTCATCTCAGACACAATTATTTGCTTGCAATATATGTTAATCTTGCCCATGCTTTCTTGTTTCTGGTGTCCTGGATATGCCGTCGCGAGTTTTATTTCGCGAAAAATAGTCCATGACACTTAAAAGTAGGTCAAGATTGCCAGTACGATATCAAGTGTACAACTTCAGTTTTCGTGTGTTATCAAAATTAAAAAGTCAATTGAAAGTACAAAAGGATGTTTACGATTCAGCGGACGCCGGAAAAATGTTTTCGGATAACTGGGTCACGATGAGAAAAAATTAGGTCTAGAAGAACATGTCTATTAGGTAAAAATATATGTGCCCATTAATTATGAAGGCAACTAAGCTACATTATTATCGGTCTAAATAGTCTTAAATAATGGGGAAAAATGTTTTCAATAAGTATGTTATGATTAAAAACTGTCAAAGAACGCTTATGTAATTATCATTATTATCATGTCTTTATTCGTACCAACATACATAAGTACACACTTCCTAAAAATACGAAATAAAAAAACAAAAAAAACAAAAAACTTACATCAAGATCATTTGCAATTACAATGTCCAGGTGGTGAAGGTAATACGCACATTACATTTCAGGTGCCGGGTGCACAACTTCAACTTCAGTATGGCTGTTTTATCAGCATACAAGGGCAATTTTAGGCCAAAGCAGTGTTTGAGATTCACCGTCTCGTTTAAAAAGTACTGTGGTAGTCGGCTGTAGGGGGCGGGTGGGGGGAGGAGAAATATATCGAGCATGAATTTGCAGTCAACGGGTCCCGACAAACCGGAATACAAATATTGAAATGTTGGGGTAACCAGTTGCGGAAAACAAAGCTAACGATTTGTTTGTCTGTCTGTTTGTTCTGTGACCTACCCAGTCAAACATTTTTTCTCCCTGGGATCTAGTGCATAAAATAAATTAATACATATGAAAACAGTTTTACAAGCAATCATATATACACGGAGTAAACATAATGAAATGACGCACACAGAGAAACATAATAAACTTAAAACATGACTTCCATACGGGCCAATGTAAGAAAACAAAGAAATAAACAAACAAACAAAAAAACTTCCGTCTGATCCGCCAGCAGACATCCTCTTGCACACCCAGTCATTTCAATAGGCCTACTGCCTTGAATAAATTGATGGATACATGTCAATTTAACTCATTCCACCATAATGTCGCTTTTTCCTGTAAATTTCGTAATGTCATCTGCTCATTGTATTTTACGAATTTAGGGATTATTTTTCAAAATTTTGCATGAAACCTGCATGGAAGATCATTCCAAATTATATGTCCATGCCATTGTCAACAGTATTCCTTGGCGCGATCTGGGTGCATTGCGCCCAGACCGCGCCAAGGAACGCTGTTGACTCGGTCTTCTATCAAGGTGGAATAAGTTAATACAGATCACTTGGAAAGTGACAAACAGACAGTAAAAATGCTAAAATCAGCCAGTAGCACCATCAGGTGTTTTAGTCTTCTTATTAATTTAGCATTTGACTGCAGTTGACTGTATCACACTGGGCGACAGCAAAAATCAGTTTGTAAACTTTGGACTCTAGTATATAAAGTGCATTCCAGTTGGACGAGACAATCGCTTTTGACAATGATCCATTGTGAACATCTGTAATGGACACAGCGCCCCTAATTTTATTGTGGAACATCATAATTTTATTATGTATCAAAATAGATATGCTTACAATAAAGGTCGATAGCAATTTTAACGAGAAGCTACCCGGAAAACGGAAAATGTGCTGTCGATTGATCATAGCAAATTTAGCATTGCTTTTTCAGCAGTGTGTCATGGCCTGGAATGGTTAACATTGAACGCCATAAAAATCATTTCGCTTCACTTGTCCCTTAACACTGGGGGTCTTTCGGGCGCCACTGAAGACGTTGGAAGTATCTTAGTATTCCTCTGCTCTTGTTCACTCTCTGGTAGTTCCCAAATAGTACACTCTTTTTACTTTATGTTGTCTTGCCATCTCATCTTCCAAAGTAACAGATCTAGCCATTTTGGCTGTTTTTATTTTGGATGAAAATGGTAAAATACATATCACACAAATGATGTGCTTTTATTAAGGCATGTTGTATGTTGAAAAAAGTGGGTGGCTAGATCTGAGTTGGACGTGCCATTGTTGACATATTCTGGTACTGACGATTCAACTTTCGACTCAACCTGATTTTCGGTGAGTAAGTCATGAAGACAATCTAGTTCCAAGTAAATAAGTGTAATTCTGCTTCAAACATTTACATTTTGTATCGAACAACCTGATATGCTGTCAATTTTAATTACATTTTCTTTATGATTTCCTAATGAGAGTTAAGCTGATACAGCAATTATTCTTTCTATTTGACCATCTCAATTTAGATACAGTATATAGTTATGCAGTTATAATGCAAATATGGATACAATGTGGCAAAATGTATATAAACATAACTTACATATTATGGAAAGATGCCTTCTACTAAGGCACCGAAGTGTCGCTATCCGGGAAGCCACACACAACATATAAAAATTGTTTGATAGGGAGACCTGAGCTCCTTAAAGTGTGAGACTGATTAGGATGTAGTTCTGTTGGAAACTACGAGAAATGCAAGTGAAAGAAGATAAGGTATCTGGCTGTACAGAAAATATCGTCAACTTTCATGCTTTGTGGGTTTTTTTTTTTTTTTTTTTTGGGGGGGGGGGGTTGGGGTTTTTTTTTGTTTTGTTTTGTTTTGTTTTTTGTTTTTTGTTTTTGTTTTTGTTTTAGTTTTTTTGTTTTTTTGTTTTTTTCTTTTGTTTTTGTTTTTGTTTTGGTGTTTGGGGTTTTTTTGGTCGTTTTTATTTTGGGGGGGGTGTTTTTATTTTTGCTTTGTTTTTTAATCAAGAGTGTGTGTGTGCGACATTTTGGGTGAAATTTGAATATAAGGCCTCTAAGAATATCACGCCATTGGTCAACAGCTTAATATGGCGTGGTTTTGGTACATTGCTCGGCCTGTTTCTAACCAGGAAATGGTTAACGAGTTCAGTTTCCTTGCCACGACAAGATCACTCCACAGGGAAAGAATGCTGTCGCTTATTCGTCGTAAATTCTTCCAGCCAGTTGTAACATACAAAGGAAGGGCAGATTGCCATCAGATAGTTATTGGGACGTCGACGAAGGAAATCCTATATCTGGACTCAAAATTGATGTTCTCTTAGGAAAGCTTGACAATGTCTTGAATTTTGTAATCATCAACAAGAAATGATGAATTCGATTCACACGTCTTTTACTGAAGATATTAGAACAGGGCACCATACAGGCTAACGTTAGAAATGTGAGAGTGGTATATGAGAGAACTTCATCCTCTTTATATACTGCATCACGCCCCGGCAGACCTGTGGAGAGGAAATTCATTCAAGCCCCTATATCAAAGTTCCCAGGTGCCAACAAGATAATGACCTTCTAAGAAAGTCTGCTTAGAAAGCAGCTCTCATGCTAACCATAAAAAAGCCGTAAACATCTGACATACTACCATAATGATTCCAAATTTACATTTCTCGTAAAATGACGTTTTATTCCTTGGGGGGGGGGGGGCTTGCGACAAAAGCGTGCGGGAAAAGTGTTGCTCTGATCCAAGCTTATCACTGAACGGGTAACATGTAATTGTAAGCTACGCCAAGGGGTTAAAAAAGATAATACAATTTACCAAAGAAGCTTACGTAAAAAGAAAAAACTATCATGGACTACAGGCTACACATTACAAGGCTATGTTTACTACCGACGAAATTTTAGAGATAGTCACTATTTTTCATTTAAAATGAAGGTCATTTAAATCATCACTATCACCCGTTGTGCACTGCCATTGGACAAGTATAATTGAATAATTAATCTTTTAATTGTAATAACTTTAAAAGCAGATTTAACCACATGATATATATTTATGGATAATATTGCGAAACTACTATTTCATCATGGCCATGCAAAAAGCTTGACAACATATGAGTCGACATCTATATTCATGTTTCATGTGGACTGGTCGTCAGAGTACACGAGTCGTGAAATAGCCCATTCCTCTTTCTGCAAATATTGAAATGGTTGTCCATTTGTGAGACAGTAAAGTGCCTTTTGTCAGGCAGTGAAGTGCATGCATTACCAGCTTACTACATTCAGTCATACCACTTTACAAGTCATTTACGCTGGAATGCCTCAATACAGCTGTGTCGGGAAAAGATGGAGAAACTACTTGCTGCACTGTAAAGATTAGTGTAGAATAAGAGAGCAAGCTGTCGCCAGCCACCGGTGGTATTTAGAGTTGGCAACATGTACAGGCCAGATCACGTGCTGTTGTCGCTAGCAAAACTCGTGGGCCACAGACATCATAGACTTGGGAGACCTCGTTTTCAGGATTCGTTTTCTTTGAAAATACTTTAATAGATTGAGGGCGAAAGGGGCACGGGCGACTAGTTTAAGAAGCAAAGGAGATCTGGGCATTGCCGAAAGGTTCAAACCGCGGTCTGAAGAGGGCGCTGTCTGTCCGGAGGAAAAATCTGCTAATGAAGTTTAATATCACAACCCTTTGAATTGAGATGTTTTGTTTGTTGCTCCATTATCGCCACATCTGGCCGACAGGGCTATGCAGTGTGCGCTTCCCTTTAAAGAATCCGCTACATAGCAGAAACTTTCAAGAGACACACTAGGCAAATTAAATCACACTAAGCCTGGAAAGGAAAATTGACAGCATCTGGTCTGGAAAAGAAAAAGAAAAAAATGAAGAAAACAAATCATTTTACTCATGGAGTAAGCTTTTAAACGCCCAAAATACCTTAATATATTCCAAAGTAAAAATAAAGTACGTTGAATACAGGTATATAAATGCATAGTTGGCTGGATTATTGGCCTGCAGGTATTTCAGATGAATTGCAGAAAAAACGCACTAGTTTGCATGAAAATGTTTGATAAGCAAGCCATTTGAATCAGCTGACTTCGGATGATTTATGTAAAAAAATCTTTAAGTATTTACATTACATGTTATATATTTCACATATAGCATGGAATAGCAGTTCTAAGGGTTTTCAGTTGCTTGATCATCATATACCCTAAATTGCAAAATCTTTTTATTCTCTGATTTAATGTGTGCGTGAAATAACAGGTTGTGACCACTTTAATTAACCATTTATTGCAAGCGTCAATTAATTTGACGTGTGCATGATTTATTGTGTTATACTAACATGACTTATTTTAGCCATCTTATTTATTGGGTGTACATGTATACACAGTTAAGACCTACTGGATCTGTTATTCCACGGCCGACGCCTCTTAATCCAGGAATGAATATGGATGAATGGATGGATGGTACACAGGTAGGTGAGTAGATAGGTTTGACGCATGCCTGAAATAATGTGACGCTTGCTAAACGGATTTAAATGGAGCTCCTATATTGCATACAAGTTTTATCTATCTTGAAGTGTACTTTAATTTTATACATTGTAAATATGACGATGATCTTGAAGTGTACTTTAATATAATACATTGTAAATATGACGATGATAAACATTTATTTTCTACATTGTAAACCAAAAGTGCACGATGTACTTGTCCCTACGCTTTCTAGAGTTTTCTCCCAATGAGTGGTTCATCTCTAGTTTTAGCGCGGGGGACAAAAATTATGATATTGATGATTGTTTACACCGGTTGAAAGCAAACTTTAAATGGGTAAGATACTTGGACGCATCATGGAATAAACCCTGTTCCATCGATGCCCCCGTTCTAAAGGGGTAGTTTTCCTAATAAAATTATTTATTTATTCATCTATTATTTACAAACCATTGGCATTGGGTGCGGAATTCGCAATTTGGTATTTTGAAGAGGTAGCATTCAAAATGTATGTGTGATTAGTGTTAAGGGAAGGTTAATTTGTCAAAAGAATGTAATGGATAATATATATGTATATATACATGGAGCTATGAGAAGCCTATTGATGGTTGCATGCGCATGTAAAAAGTAAATTTCAAATGGTAATTGGATGCTGTTCCACGTAAGGCTCAATGCTGAACTTAGATACAGCCCTGCCACACACAAATCTTTACTTTGTAATATAGACGGCTTATTGTAATATACTTGGACGCATCATGGAATAAACCCCGTTCCATTGATGCCCCCGCTGTAAAAGGGTAATTTTCCGAATGAAATTATTATTATTATTATTATTATTATTATTATTATTATTATTATTATTATTATTATTATTATTATTATTATTATTATTACCCCTGTGCGAATTGATTTGACGCGTGTGTTAAATGACTATACGCTTGAGTCAACGCTTAACTTCGAATCAACCTTTCCCATTGGCTGATTTAAGGCACACATTAAATAGGAGATTATGACCTGTTTTGCCAACATTTCATATCGGTGTCGTGACGGTAGTGTATTTAAAGGCGCGAAATGCCATGCAGCGAACATCGTTGGGGGGGGGGGGGGTGCATCTCCCATCGGCTGTTGGTGCCATTCTCACCGTAACAACGTCGCCAAATCCAAAATCTCATGAAAATGCCTCCGTGTGAACTGTGCTGCCGGCACCCTGAGTATCTGGTAATGTTTATGGTTATTTACTTGTAAGAGAAACATAAAAATGTGCCATATCGCCAATATGCAACTACATGTACCAATTGACCACGGGAAGATCATAACGGTTGTAACATCCAATAAAGCTCAAAGTAAGTGCTACCTTAATTTCCGCAATTCAATTTCTCGTTACAGGTAATATGATAATAGTCATTATTTTTCCCCTAAAAGATCCTACAGATGTTTTATAATGGTCATTTTAGTCGTAATGCGTCAGGCGGTAAACGCATTATATCAATCGTGGTAATTCCACCGTATCTAGTCCAAATTGAGTTAATGACTTCACATGGCGCCTGACAGATAACGACGCATATTATCGCAACAGACAAAAACGATCTTTTGAACTTCACGTGGATATTAAATTTATGGAGTATTCACCCTATTACAATTGATTTTGATGCCGAAATATATGTTCCCAAAAGGTAGGCATGTCTGAAATTTTCTTCGCGAAAGGGCGTATTTGGGATAAAATTATCGGTACTAGTACGAGGCTTTGTCAAAATATATGTGGAGTTACGAAAAAATGCTGCCTTCATCCGGCGTTCTGTTGAAGTGGCCTCCTATGACTGGTTCATTCTGCATGAGCAAAAAAGCTTTGTTTTTCAGAGGCTGTCCTGCTTCGTATTAATGAAGCGATAAGAACAAAATAACACCATGGTACGCCGAGTGTTCTGCAGCTGTATCGGGAATCCAGGAATACTGTTTTGCAAACTGTGGAATAAGGAGGGGAGGGGGAACCAGGGAGATTTGGAACAAGGGTAAGATGAAACTTCAATAATAACTGCTTTCCATACATGTATTTCAATTTTGGTGACTGTTGATATCACCCTTGGCCCTATACCTGAGTTTCCTTGTTAAACCCAGTTTGGAATTCAAGTATGTTTTTGATTGTGAATCATATGTTTGTTTTTCTCCCTCTCCAGTAAATATTACTTGTCAGAGAGATTTTGTTACATTCTTTAAACAGTGAGATGCTCAGTCAAATTACCCAGTGCGGTAAAATACCCAGGTGGTAGGCAGTTAACATCAAAAAGTATAACCTTGATTACTTTGTGTGTATTCCTACATTGTGGGTGAATCTACATGAAATTGTCAAAGTGGAGAGTTGAAACATAAGACAAGGGAAGAGTTGGAACGAGGCCAACTTTTTCCAAGTTTAACTTGCCTCTGGAGTAAAATGGACCCTGTTTCAACCTGTCCCTGGGGTTGGATGGAACATTGACTGGGGGTTGTTTGGCACATATTTCAATTTATAATAGGCTAAATAGATATTTATCTGTTTGGATAGATTATATTGTTTCCGCTCATTTGAGAATGTTTCAACTTACCCCCATCAACTGTTCCATCTTACCCATGTATAGGGGCGAGTTGAAACATCTGCCCTTTCATTAGATTTTAATAATTTGATCAAGCTTCACAGTGCTTAAACAAGACAATGTGTATTTTGAGCTAGACCATTTTCTTATCAAAATGTGGCATTAAAATATTCCACATATCATAGACATTTGAACATATAGACCTTAGACTGTGATTGTTCCAACTCTCCCCCGTCTCCCCATAGTATCGCCGATTCCAGTTTGATTACAAATTTTGTATTTCTCTTCTTTATCGCGTAGAAAGGACATCTTTGTGTATCTCGCAATATCATGAAAGTTGCTTGCTGAACAGACTAAGTTTCATGTGTTCTCCACACAAAGAAACACGTTTGCTTAAATAGCAAGCATCAAAGTCACAAAATTAGTTTCTGTTTCATCGGACCACTCACTGCTGGATAGCAAGTGCCCAAAGCATTGGAGATGAGCCAAAATGAATAATTACATAAACATATAAAAAGAAGAATGGCGTGCGCAGGCATGTGAGTGGTCAGTCAGAAAAAAATACCTGCACTCTCTACCTCCACCCGCTCCCCACCCCCCACTCCCCAAAAATATGAATGATGAGGCCCAGAGAATCCGAGTTACTATGGACTATTACCGGAATATTTGATCAAAGTAGCGGAAATAAGGCGTTCAAAATATATTAAATTAGATCAAAAGCTAAAAAACCACATAACTGCTGGGTACTGTCACAAGGCTGAGCAACAAGGAATTTTAACCCTCATTCAAAAATGTGTATTATACATAATATACATTCTATAAATGATGCATTTTCCAAAAATGGGATCCTCAGTTACTTCATATTATTAAAATGCTGATTTAAATTTTGAATAAGTCGACTTTTAGTTTATGAAGTGTTCAGCGGTGTCAGAATGAGGAATTTATACTTCGCAGACAGGATTTGACTTGGACCACAAGCGGATGGCTCGAACTAGCACCTTTCATTCCTCTGAAGATTAAAAACAAACTTTGAACACGGCTAGAAATAAACAGCAAAGCATGGCCTTTGCCAAATACACCGAGTTATTTGCCACTTGCCTATAATCCATTGCAATACAGTGCGAATCAAGTTTCACTCCTTAAATTTATTTGTTATTGTACAATTCTGAGTCAGCTGCTGCTGTATTCCAACATGGAGGAAGGAATAAGGCATCAGTACTTTTGCCTTCTGTTTTTATCTCACAAAGGTCGAATATCATGAGAGATGTCCTGTAGCCCTACGCTATTGATCATTATGCCTAAGATGGTTACTGCGATTGATTGCATGTGTTTTTCAGAAAACATGCGCACCCCACGGCTGTGGGGGCAACTGTTCTGACAGTGCCCAGAAAGTCGAGAAAAAATCCTCAGGATTACAATGGAAACGAACATAAGATGTTTGTGATGGATGGATACATATAAAATGGACATTTAGGACATTTTCATGGTAAGGATCAGCTTTAATCTGTGCAGAAAACATAAAAAGTCCATTCGTCTGCACAGAAATTTCAATCATGCATTCATCGAGGGAAAAACCAGTATGACTGTTTTGTTGTCTCATTCAAGATACACTGCACTTAGCAATGGTAAGGTTGAGGAAGTACATGGCAGTAAAATAAAAAACAAAAATCATTTGGATAAGCATTTGATATTGGAACAGTATAAATCAGCACACCACCAAGAATATGCCAGTGCAAACTATCATAAACGTGTTACAGAAACTCTGAAAGGTAAAGAAGATCCTGAAACCCCGGCTTCATGGGAAGGGTTGTTCTAAAGTACTAATCAGATACTTTGCGGAATTTCTGGGTGTGAATTATTAGTAGAACCAATCACTTAAGCCCTGCTGAGGTTGTCAGTATGTCCAAACAACAGGGAAACACGTGCTCCCAACTTTGTAACTTGGATTGTTTGTTAAGATTTGTCCTCTAGCTGAACCAGATATTCCTTGCCTTTTATGACATTGTCTCTTTTGTCAAGTATTTGAATTGTCACTTTAGGTGCAGCCCGAGGCACTTGTGTTTAAATGAAAATAAGGGTAGGTTGTAGCGCTTTATTGGTCTCTACGAGATTGATTGTGGGTATAGTGGAGCACAGCGAAACGAGGCCTGCTATAAATCTCGTAGAGACCATTAAAAGACTATAACCTATTTTGAACGCTGTCTTTTGTTGTCCATTATAACAGCACTAAAGTGATTGATACGAGAAGTTTTGTTCTCATGAGGCACATGTTGGTTCATTCATAACAAACTTAAGCGACGCGTGCAGCTGGGAAGTGATTGAAACTGACTGAACATGGATACTTTTTTTTTCAAATTTGGACGTTTTAAATGTGTAGGAGTTGACTGCCATTCCTGACGACCTATCCGATATCTGTACCGAAGACCTGTTAGGAGTTGGTGAAAAATGATTGTATGGTTGGACTATCAGAATTTTCATGTGCTCCAAATGATAAATGCCGTACATGTATTGCCAAGGATTGCCGAAGGCTATGCCCCCAGGGCCGATCATTATCAGGCCAAGGGGCGTGTTAAGTATCAAGCCTTGGCACTGCATCATGTGAAAAGAAAAACCAACATGAACAAGTTCAATTAATCATTATTTTGATGACACTGAAAATTATATGAAATAAACTGCCACACATCACTAATCAGCTGGCAATAAATTGTAAAACATCGGTGCTGCGTTAAAAAAGGACTGGTCCAGTGCAGTGTTTTTGACAAACAAATAATAATTGCACCACAGATCTGCACTGCATTGAAAAACAGTCTATCTACATCCACTGGCTATGCACTGCTCGGACTTCCATTCAAAATTGCCACTTTAACAAGCATGCAAAGGGCACTGTCAGATAAATATATGGCAACACATTCATTAATACGTTTAATTAATGGCAATAATGCCATAAAAATGATAGTTTCAACAGTTAAATTATCATCAAGGAACAGTACTCACCATGGGTCACTTAAGCTGGTCTCCATGCACTTTAGGTGCTTTGCCAGAGCTTCCATAAAAATTCTGTGTCCAGTGCCATCTGATGCCGCTGCACTCACTGATGTTGAGGCCCTGTGGCAGAGCACAGCGTCCTGGCAGTAGTAGTTCATCATAGCGAGCATACACAAATCAGTTTCCTACACTGCACAGACGGAACACCAATGTGGAATTGGTTTGGCAGGAATTCTAGTTACCTATGGTGAGTACTATTTTTAATAATGTTCTTACTGTTGAAAAAATTTATATTAAGGACACAGTACAACACCATAGGTCACTTAAGCTGATCTAACATCAGACTGGAGGTGAGAGGTAGCGCCAGAAAATTTAACCCCAAAACTCTGCACCTGTGGGCCATGGACCAGACAACCATCTTGGACACCCAGTCACCCCCACACCAACTCGGTTGAGCTAGAGGGGGTGGGGGAAGCGCCCCCTAAGACTGGTTGGAAGAGGCTGTTGAGAAGCACTGGAACACCAATGGTTGGGCCTCCAGTTTTACCAAATCCCCTAGGTAGAAGAACTTAAAGGTACAGGGGAGAGCCATCTAAGGGCAGCCATAACATCCCATACTGACGTGTTTTTCAGTGCGTCTCAGGAGGCAGAGAACGATCGTCTTATGAGCTCAGAGAGAATAAAGACCTGAAAGCTCTTCATCCATTCCAGCCATACCGGTAGGCCAAAGAAATAGTTCTCCATAGCCACCCCGAGATGGTATTAGGAGAGTCCCGGACTTTCTCTGCTTTAGAGGGAGAAACAGAAGTTTCTGCCAAGCTCGATGAGGTCCAGCCCTACTCAAAAAGAACCGGAGGGCTCTAATCAGGCCCGATCTGGCTTGGACTTTGACATTGTCTCTGAGAGTGACTTTACCCAAAAACCCATCAAAGGGGTTGATGGAACACAGGTCACTTCTGCTTTCAAATCCCACCCTTGTTCTCAGAAAATATCCTTCCCATCAGCAGATCACCTAACGAGGGATCTATCTAAAGCATGTATCTCCCTGCGAATTGCAACTGTGGCCATAGCTAACAGGAAGACTGTCTTGAAGGTTAGGATCTTTACACTGATCAAACCCATATCTTTTAGCTAGAACAGAGGATTAGTCTGCACCACAAGCATAGGAGAGAGATCCCAGCAAGGCCCAAGATTGTGCTCTACCCACCAGTCCCTATAAAAACTGTTGACAAGTCCACAGAGGTAGGTACCTATCCCTAAGCTCTGCCCCTTGGTCTTTAGGGTAGCCCCAATGGCTGACCATGGACCAAAGCTTCCAAAGACAAAAGGCCATCAGCAGTGCACCAAGCTACAAACTTTTTCACCCTGAGTCATAAATCCTTAAAGAAGACTTAGGAAGCTTCCCATGGACAACCCACTTAGCCACTCCCTTTGGGAAGCCAGCTGACACAGTGCCCCTGTTGGTAATAATATTGTCAGATGTGAAGACTGAAAAAAACTGCGGTTTATGGTGGACTTTGGTTGAGCCTGGTTGCTGGAGTAGTTCAGAAAGAAGAGGCAGTTCCCAAGGAGACTCCACACTCAACTCCAGAAGGTCTAAGGACCATTTCCTCTTGGGCCAGCAGGGGCCCACAAGAAGGACTTTGCACTGCTCCTCCCAGATCTTGCACAGATCTATCGACAAGAGCAGGGTTGGAGGACAGGCATAGGCCCACACCCCTGCCAGGAAATTGATATGGCATCCATTGTCGATGCCAACTTGTCTGGTAATGGAGACACAAAGGTGTCAATCTTGCGATTGTCCCAGGTGGCAAAGAGATTGGTGTGCAGTCAACCCCAGAAGGCCCATATTTCTTCCACCACCCTGGGACTCTGAGATCATTTGGCTGGATTGCAATACACTAAGACAAGAGGTGGCTCTTTCTCTCCCAACGATCCCAAAAGCTGAATTGGACAGGTTGACGATGAAACCTCCCCAGAGGGACCTGGGAGTCCATGAACATCAAAGTCCAAATCAGACACATCCACTGATGTGCCAACGGGGGCAGATGAACATGTTTAAAAGGGACACAAGTTGCTTCCTCTGATGGCCAACAGATAAACAGGACTGCTAAGAACTGAATCCCCAGAAACACAAACTCCCTTGTGGGAGTCAGACGGGGCTTCTGAAGATTCACCATTAAGCCTAACTTCACACACAAATCCAGCACAAGCTTGCGTATCCCTGAAAAAAAGCCCTGGTCCTAATCCTGCAAAAGCAAATCATCCGGATAAATGTGCAACCAGATCCCTCACTGGTGCACAAACACTGCTACCTCACCCATGACCCAAGTAAAGACAAGCAGTGACAGTGCCAGACCAAGCAAAAGAGCACAAAACTGAAAAGCTCTGCTGTCGACCACAGAGCACAGAAATTTTGGAGACTACGGGGCCATGGAAATATGCTTCTTTCAGGTCTATTGAGGTTGGCCAATCACCCTGCCACATCACTGCCATGATAGTGACTGGGGTCTCCATCTTGAAGGGCTGCACTACAAGATACAAGCTGAAAACCAACAAGTCAATTACTGGTCTTTGACAACCATCTCTTTCCAGCACCAAAAACAGATGACTTTCCATCTTAAAGTGCTGCACTATAAGATAAGAGTTGAGACGCAACAGGTCAATTACTGGTCTTTGACTCTTGCTTCTTGCCTCTTTTTGGCACCAAAAACATATGACTGTGAAGGTCATGGACCCATCATCTGACACTGGTTGGATTGCCTTTTTGTCCACAAGCTTTGGCACGGCCTCAAGTAAGAGTTCCCAATCTGCCACTATGCAAGGTAGAAAAGAGATAGGAACTCGACAGACCGGGAAAGGGGGGGGGGAGGATTGCCCTTGGCAAACTCCAGTGAGTAACTGAGCTGAGCGATGTTCCTGACAAAAACATTATTCTTTATGTGATCCCATTGGTTGGTGAACAATATTAGTAGTCAGTCAACCATTCCTTGTCAAGAAAGCAGAGAGGGATCACAGATGAGTGGGCCTACAGAGGTGTCAGACAACTGGTGTGTGCCCCTAAGGCCACGGCACCAGCAATGCACCAGCTTCTGGCCACCTTTGGAACCAGAAGGGCCAGACTTAAAAGACTGACCACCCTTCTTAGCTGGCTTCATCCTCTGCCTTTGCAGCTTCTGCTGCCATCTGATCCATGCATAGTGGCAGCACGGTGACAGGAGTAAAATGACCCCCTTGACAGACCTTGTGCCCCTAAGCAAGACTTCATCCAGAGACTGTTGCCCCCTCTCTTTGGCCCCATTGTCCACCTTTTCAAGAATGGGGACCAAGCCTGGGCCCAACAGCCCAAGACCAACTGGGTCCAAGGGCAGCTGGTAAGCAACTGCTCACTGCTGTTGGAGGGTTGGCCATCCAGGAAAGCACATTACGCTGCACCAACTTGACACTAGCATCAAGCATAATTTCTCCCCTAAGCATGTGCTCTACAGCATGGCCTCAATGCTGCTCAAAGCTCAGCAGGGTCCCAATCAAGCATTTGCCAAATGCCTGTTCAACCTCCATTCTGGACGGCGAAGAACATGTAGCCTCCAACTCCACATTATCTGCTCCAATGGTGAGACTGACACATGGAGGACCCCTCTGTGCACCAAGGCTCCACCCTCAGGAAGGGAAACTACCAAGAAAGGTGGCTGCCTATGTGCACCATTGGCACCAGTCTTACCCAGCTGCCATTTATGCCGACCTCTGACAGATCAAGAGGCTTAGGTTTTGACCATACACTATTTGTTGCTTTGGTTCCCAATCTACAGGAACAGGATACTATCGACAGGGATACTGTTCCACCATTATGTGTTGATATCGTAATTAAAAAATCTGCCCAAGCTGAAGATGGTCCAAAATTTTGACAAGCCCATCCACATAAATATCACCAGATATATCAGCAAGATTTGAACATCCATCAAGCACTATGTTATAGTGACAATATCAAATAACGAAGGTCATGAAAAATAAAGCAGCACCAATCCTAGCAAACAAGAACCATCCATTATCAAAACCCATCTGCCATCAAAGAAAATATCCAAAAGTCCAAGCCAGACATACCAACAACTTAATGATCATATTCATATCAGTGATGGAATACGAAAATGCAGTATGAAGGAAAACATCTTTCCCTTTGGACAGGCACCAACAAAAGGTAGTAGTAGTCAACTAAATTTTGTGCTAGAAACTCTGAACTTTAAGAGATATCTTGCCTCCTATATCCATTGAACAGTGTTCCAGCTACAATTGTGACTTTTGTATGGTGACTGTATCATTTATATAACACCTCAAGTTCAATTGATATCTATATAAAAAGTTTTATTATTATCCTGATATGTCGAAATGGACACTTTAAATTCATAATCAAATTCTCACAATTCACAAGTTTCTTACTTAAATGATGGAATGCAAAGTTGTCCAAATCGGAGCATACTGTGGCGCATGGACACCATTTGCTGGCCCAATTGGAATATTACAATCCATGTGAGGATACTTTACTATAATAAATTCAAACTCATCACAGATCCCATACAAGTTGAACTTTAATTAACAATTATCATTCATTATTTTAATAAGGAATAAAAATTCCTGCCATTCTCTGCAGTTTCCTTTCATTCCAAATCATTGGGTTATATTTGTTAAACATATTCTAAAAATGTTTATTGTTGATGTTCAATGGGTTACCAATGTATTATAATGTCAACTTCAATCGTTTATCACGAAATTTATCCTCTTTATTTGTAAAAAATATTCTAAACATTCTTTATTATTGTTGTTTGATAAGCAACCAATATCAACATGTCTCAACTTAAAACCATTTTTCATGAAATTTCTTCTCTTTATGTGTAAAATATATTCAAAAAATTCTTTATTGCTGATTATTATTATTATTATTATTATTATTATTATTATTATTATTATTATTATTATTATTATTATTATTATTATTATTATTATTCCTGTATTTCATACACATGAGCTACACTTTTACATATAACTCGCATAAGAGGAAAAAAAGGCAAAAACGCACACACACACACATATATATATATATATATATATATATATATATATATATATATTATCACATAAGTATGTGCATGAACTGGTGCATAGAACATGTTCACATGTGGGAATTGTTCCTTTTTATGACTCACAAAGAAAAAATATTACCTCACACAGTTCTTGTCGGGTAAGATCAGATTGAAAATTCATGTCGGGAGCCAAACATAGCTCTCTTAGAAACTTAGTTATTTGAACACCACTGTTTTTAGGCTACCAAAAATAATAGTAGGTTATCAATATCTAAATGTCAACTTAAATCATTTATCATGAAATTTCTTCCCTTTTGACAGTTTTTCTTAAAATGTATCCTCTAATAGGATAAATATAAATTGGCCAAAAGAGCTAAATTAGTACCCATTGGACCACTACCAATTGTCTCTCTGAAGATGGAATCTCCAAAACACGCACACACACACAGATATTATCAATCAACAGGTTCAACAACTGGACAAACTGATCATATTCAAATACACACTGGCCATCCCTTACATCGTTCACAAAATGTGCACCTTGCAGAGATACATTCATTTCTTGAAACATATTTTTCTCATATATATGTATATTTATATATATATATATATATATATATATATATATATATATATATATATATATATTTATATATATATATATATGAGTGAATTGATATACTCTTTCAATTCAGAATGAGAAGTAGTTGTGTATAAATTAAAGTAAAGTCCCAAGATGACATATGCCTGTAAGGTAGATGGTTATCTGTTCCATTCAACTTTTCCAACAAGATCTTTGTATTAGATAAAATCCGAAACCTGTTAATACTGGAAGATGTTCTATCTCACCACAGTGAAATTATTGTACCTTCTTTAAGCCTTAGACGAGCAGTTTAAAACAAACCACCAGTTGCCTTTAATGGCTGACTACCTGTCTCCAGTCAGGAGTGAAATTTGTTTCTTCATATTGGTATTGGAACTTGAAAGTTGATGTTTTGGAAATTTTTTAATCTCTAAATTTTCCTGTATTTACTTGAATGTCATTGCTGGGTTGGAACTTGGAATGTGGGTAATGTTTTTCTGAACTTTAGTGTAAGACACCTGACAATTCTTTTGTACAGCAAAATTTTAATAAAACAGGCTATGAATCAGAATCAGTTTTATGTAGTTTTGGAAGTCAGTAAATGTTAGGCACATAAGCATGTACATTAGAAAATACCAGGCCAAATGCATATCAAAATTGTTGATGTCTGCTCAAAATAATATCCAAATGAAGATAAACATAGATTCATTCACTTGTTCATGTGTGGGAAAACTGGAGTTGTGTTACTCCATCAGCAGGTGGAAAAACACACACTTATCAGTTGGCATTTGTGCTCACATTCCCTCTCTTCTATGCCCTCTAAGACAGATCCTTTGGCAGACCAGTAGGAATCCCAACCATGTAATCAGACTCAAAGTGCTTCTTGCATCAATATCAACAGCTCCATTCAGCAACCAGGCCTAATACAACGGAGGGGGGAATGGTGAAGAAGATGCTCTGTGATGTCTTTACCTGCCTCTGTCCCAAAAAGAGGAAGTGCAACCACTCCCATGGCAAGGACATGGAAAGGCTGCCTGATGCTACTGTAGCAAGCAACAACATAGATCTAACAGTTGACCATTTCAAGAACCAGGGTCTGGGTTTGCCTAAGAAGCATCAATCTTTGAAGCCAAACTAAAGCTTATGCCCGAGATGGCAGAGGACCAGGAAGAAATAGTAACCCCCTTCTTCACATAAGCGGAGCAGACTAAGGCCATGCCAGAAAAATTACAGGCCTTATTGGCCAGTTGGTCCCATACATTCAACTTTTGGGAGTTGCTTCCCATGCCTAGGAGCATCCCAAAGATGTGTCTGAGGCTTCCAATTGGGACCGCAAGCCTTGTCGAGCTCAGAAGGAGCTTGGCACTTTATGTCCTGGGAAAGTCCCCTTCCAGTGTTTACCTTGAACAGAGGATAATCAACAGGATTATTGATGACATATATATATATATATATATATATATATATATATATATATATATATATATATATATATATATATATATATATATATATATATATATATATATATATATATATATATATATATATATAAAGTCTTATTGGCCTTGTCTGGGTTGACGTCAAAGCACTACCCAAAGTCAGCTGCTATGCAGGCTGCCAGACTATTCAGCCTTTGATCAGGACATCTATACGGTTTTCAATTTTATAGGCCTATTGGAGGAGTCCAGGGTTCTTTCTTGAGAATATGGTGCACCTAGACATCAATGCCATGTTAATTCAGCAATGTGCCCCCTGAACATGATGGCAATCACCCAGCACCTGGGTTCACATTCATATATATTGCTGATACAGCAGACATGTTTTTTTTACCCTGAAGTCCTGCAGTCAGTGATACAGGACAGTTGCCACAAATCTCAACTGCAGAGGCAGCAGGCCTTTCTCCAACAACACTGCTGGGAAAAGTCTAGGGGTGGTAGAAGTAGTGGAGAAGGTAAAGAGAAGGAATCCTTGCACAAAGCAAGGAATTCTCCAACAGCACCACTGGGAAAAGTCAAGGGGTGGTAGAAGAAGTGGAGGTAGTAAACAGAAGGAATCCCTTGGAAAAAGCAAGGAATTCAAGCATAGCAGTGGCTGAGGCAGCGGGAGTCTCCATGGTTACCAAGTGGCAGATGGCAGCAGAGGCAGGGTTTTAGGCCTGCACCAAGAGCCAGCTGCCAAGTGTGCCTGATGTTGTGCCCCAGTCATCTGCCATTCTTCATGTATCAATTGCACAAGAATCCTAACAGGTAGAAGCCAGGTTGTCATGCTATGCATTAAGATGGTGTTTCACAACACCAAAGATTCGCATATTTTAAATGTGGTTGATGTGGGCTACATTCTTATCGTCACATGTTATACCCACCCCCATGTCAAACTCTCCTTACAGTATACTCTCTCTGGTCCCTAAAGAGGGGGGGGGGGGTGTGGAGGCTAGAGATACCTCCTTCCAGGCACAAAACTTTTCTGCACAGGGAAAAAATTCAAAATGAAGACTCTGGCTTCCACAGCAGCTGTAGTTCCTTGGCAGCTGGGCATCCTCAGTAGACTTCAAAGACATTTTACACACCCCAGCAGCAAAACCAAACTAGAGTTACCAGTATTTCTCAGTAAACAAAACCATCTATCTGTTTCCAGTTCTCCTCTTCAGCCTATCCTCACCACCCCTAGTTTTCACAAGGATAATAGGCATGGTATTGTTTTAAATACACCACTGAGGTACGCACATTCACATTACCTGGATGACTGGCTGATACACTATCTTTCAAGTGGAGGTCTTTGATGGAATACAACTCTCTGCTTAATACTTAGTACTCCACTACATGGTTGCCTGGATTTAGGTCCACTAGTGAATTATCCAAAATTCAGTCTACAACTGACACAAAAATTTGTTTCTTGTCATAATTTAGCAAACAGTTAAGATCATTTACAAGCCATCAGAAGATCACTTCAGCAGACTTTATGAATTTCTTAGAAGGTTTCTCCAATGCAATGCTTCCAGCAAAGGAGTGGCAGAGCTTTAAAGCTACCCCAAAACCCTGGCCTTTCAGGCCCTTTGGGGGACTTCATCAAAGGTAACCTCAATAGGCAGACCTTACTTAACAAAACAGGATATCTTAGCCAGAATCCCTAGCAATCTCCAGGGAAGCATGTCAGTCACTGTTGTGGTGGTGCAGCATGTGCCCCTTTCACTTCACGGGAAATCATTTACACAGATGCATCATTTCAGGGGTTGGGAGCTCACGTGGGCTCCAGAATCTGGCCTGTTCAATGTGAACCTTGTCCCATCAACTGGCTGGAACCTAAAGCAATGTGTCTGACATTGGAGATTTTCCAGCAGAATCTGTCTCACAAACATTTCTCAGTTTGCTCAGACAATCATACCATAGTTGCATATAAGAACGGACAAGGAGGGATGTAGTCAACATCTCTCTTGTGCTTTACCAGATGATCTTGCTTTGGTGTGTAGAAAGGGGCATAAAGCTTCACTGTACACATGTAGCAGGAGCCCTCAATGTGAAGGCTGATCAAATGTTGTGGTGGCAGCAGGTGATCAGCAGAGAGTGGTCGCTTTACCCATTGATCATCAGGTTTATAAAAGGGCTTCTGGGGGACCCCTCATAGCACATTTTCCACATGAGATACAATCAGAAGTTACTGACATACATCCCACCAATTCTGAATTGGTCAACCTTTGAAATATTCTTCATTAACTACAGACTATAGTGTTGCCAAAATATATAGGCCTAAACACCCATAATACAGTTTTTATTACTTCTGCCAAAAATAAAAAGATACCTGGTAGGCCTATCACTTTTTAGTTCTCCCGACTTGTCAGTCGGCTAAGTTTACAGCAATAGAAGAAAGTAGGCCTACATCGTTTTTGTGCTATTTATGAATCTGGAACATTATAAACACAGTTTACCTCCACTATCACTATGAGACCATGACATGGTGTTTGGTACAGTAACCAAAAGTAGACCCTTGGGAGGCCTCCATTCAGGAAATCCCAAAAATGTTATGAGGCTCAACACAGGTCTGGAATTGAAACTATAGCTGACAATGGGTTGGCAATCGCTTCATCTCTAGACATGAAAGGCATCAATGTCAGTTCAAACATGGTTCTATCTCAGCTTGTAAATCCTTAAATGGTCAGACTTGCCGTTATTGACTGGTACTCACGTGATTTTAAGCTGGGCTACGACTAACTTAGCCTTACTTGTGGAAATAACTCATAAATCATCACCAAACTTGACACCGACAGTTGTGTTTCCCTAAAGAAGTACATTGTTCTATATATATATATATATATATATATATGTGTGTGTGTGTATACTGCCCCCTCTAGTATCTATGCTTGTCATTTAGGGCATTCCCCAGTGGTACCCTTGAGGTGTGTGACATCACAAAGAGGGCAGCACCCAGCACACAGAGTTCAAGCCTGATTCAACAGACCATGCATGGTCCAAGCTGTTCCACAGTGGGTCCCACAATCATTGCAGCTGATTAGTCACTCAATCATGAAGTAAGTGCCTCTACTTCCCAAGTATCCCCTAGTCTGTTTCCCTGTCAAACTTGTGTTTATCAATAAACTTCATGAATGACCTTTCGCCTTGGCCCAATAATGGAACAATGCAATCAAACCAACAAATCTTTCTCTGCCCTCTTTGTACACAAGGTTGGGGTGAGGGGAGTATCATGGTTACCAGATACATGATAAACATTGTGGTCTGTGTTGCAAATTGTAATAAGCAGCCGACTGTCATGTGATCTATGTTTTCTTTTCAGACTTTACTGGACGTTTATATGTCGATTTATCTGAATACCATGCATATTTGGACAAAAAAGGTGCTTCACATAAAATTAGGGATACTATGTTCTCTTATTTAGCAACTTTTTAATGTTTTTTTGTCAATAATGAGTATTTACAGTGGTTGCCATGGCAACCCATCATTTGACTGATTGCTATTTTTTGCACATAATTAAAATAAGCATTCCAGCCATCACAAATACTTTCGGTATGCTTCAAAAAAATTGTTCCCACTCCAGTGTGTTCAATGAAAAGTGTCACTTCCATTTTTACAAGGACAAAAATTAATCTGACCCTTTAAGAGTTAGAAACTTGTTCATGGCCAGCCCAGTAAAACACAACATCTTTTCTCAGTGGGACCTTTCAGTGGTGCTTTCCAGTCTCCACTCTCTGCTTTTCACAGGTAACAACATGGGCTCCTTAGGTTAGATTATCTGTCCCGTAAGACAATCTTTTTGGTCATGTTGGCCTCTGGAGCTAGGAGAGGCAAGGTTCATGCTGTTGACCATTCTGAGTTAGGGGTATCATAGAACTACATATAAGCATTTTTTGAAACCTAACCCTTTGTTCATGAGCAACACATACATTCCGGACTGGCTCGCCATCACCTTCATGAGCTTTTCCATCAAGGCTCTGTCTGCAAATTTGGATTGACAGAATCCTGACAGATTTCTGCCCACTGAGAGCACTAAAGTTCAAATGAGAAAAGAACAGATCCCACTTGGAAAAAATAGATGTCCCTTATTTCTTTGTCCAATTTGGGCTGATTCCCCAGGAATCTGCCAACCACTGTTTCTAGCTGGGTCACCAAGACAATCAAATAGGCCTATTCGGCAGATAATATCCCACACATCAAACCATTGCACCAGATTACAGCTCATGAGGTCAGAGCCATTGCCTCAAGTCGGGATTTCTATAAACAAGTTGTGTCTCGCAACATAATTACTGCATGCTGGTAGTGGTCCCTCTTAATACTTTTCTCTGATTTTTATTTGATGAACCTGTGCTATGTTGAGGAACAACTTATGGTGCTTTAAGCCATACTGTTTCCCTTAATGTGTAAGCCACAATTTGGTTTAAGATCTTTTGCCTACCATGTCCTCTGGGGGCTGGTTTATTTGGTGAATACATTGTGTATTTGTGTCCTTCGGGGATGTAATCTCTCAAGCAGAGGGCTTTGATGTACATTGCTTGTGGAGTCCGAATGTCCCCCTCCTCCACTCAGTTGGTAAATATTTCAAAGGCAGTGGAGAGGTCATATGTTATGACACAAATCTGATGAAATTATTATTTCCATATTCCTTAATAATACGTACCTATCTTCTACACAAAAGCCCAACCAGCTGAATCATATCTTTCCAAGGTTAGTCCATCATTAAAAACTGACGTGATTGATCAATATCATAGGTCAAGTACAGGGCATGAAGGTCCACTGCTAGAGAATATTCCTTGGCCTCCAGTCCAGAGGAGCATGTCCAAAGTGATTTTGATGGAATGAAATTTCTGGAAACAAAATAATCTGAGATCTTATACCAAATGTAGTGGATAGGTAAGTATTTCTAGCATATATGGAAATTATAATACATTTCTCAGTTTCACTTCATTTCGCATACTATGTTGCTAGGTTACCTGTCCCTTTCTCAGCTGTATAGCTTTATTGATCCAGGTGAAATACTTACTGCCATAATCTTTTCTTCAAGGTTTTCATCAACCATGTGACCACTTGAAAAGTGAAGAACCAGTCACTACAATTAGAGAAAAGTAGAACCACATTTTATTCTAAAATATAAATACTGTCCTAAATGTTGACATTTGAGTCAACATTCAAGACATGTCAACATTTAGGACATCATATTTTTTTTTTGGGGGGGGGGGTAAGAAAGTAGTACTACTTTTCTCAAAATTGTAATAACCCCCTCCACTTTCCACTGGTCCCCTTTCCGGTGTAATATTTTATGATCCTTTAAGCCCCTTATTAAAAGTGGTGACTCTTAATCCAGAGTTTCAAGGCACACCACGAAAAGGGTTGCACACTTTGATGTGCTGTATGCATATGCTAATTAATCAGATAAGATTGGCTACTCTCTCCAGGATGTTGGGTGGAACTTGGGTCAAAGAGAAAGTAGGTTTTTTTTCGTAATGGTTGGTGGGGCATCTAAGCATATATAACAAAAGGCTTCTATGAATATTGATTACTATTGAACAGGATTTTAAAAAAAATCTATGGGAATGCCCGTTACACCTCAAGATGTCAAATTCCTTTCTGGATTTTAGTTTCTAACATGTTTACAGCGTGGTACCCACCCCACATACATCCCCAGTTTAACCCCTTTTCTAAGTGCCGGACTTGTCGATAAATGTTCCAAATAAAAATACTGCCCAAAATGCTGAATCAGATATGTGACTTCACAACGAAATCACTTCATTACATTTACCAAATTAATTTGCATTGATTCATTGTTACTGGTAGCCCTCAAATAGGTTCAACATTGTTTGGTGAAGTTTTCTCACTGCTGAAAATATTTATTCTCTCTGTGATTTTCGTGATAGCACTATTTGTACACAAGATACACACTGGTTGCAGGAATACGGGAAAAGTCTCTATTAACGATTGACAAAATGCTGTAGTTTTGCCGTTCTCTCACAAATAATATGAACACAACATATCAAATAGATTGTTTACAATCAATCATTTATGTGATAGCACTATTTGTACACATGATACACACTGATTGCAGGAATACGGGAAAAGTCTCTATTAACGATTGACAAAATGCTGCAGTTTTGCTGTTTTCTCACAAATAATATGAACACAACATATCAAATAGATTGTTTACAATCAATCACTTATGTAGAGAGAGTACAATTGCACCATTATTACTTTTGTTTGGTGATTTAGTTGAAGTAGTGCAATGGTATATTGTAAGGGTTTTTTCAAATTTTTAAAGCTATCTGTCTAATTAGCCTTTTAAAAGATATCAAAATTGAAATATTTGATAAGCAAGATGATTTAATAATATGCACAATTTAAGCTACTGCTGATCCCATTTTCCCACTAAACGACTGGTGGCAAATGAGGCCTTAAATACCACAAAACATTAAAGCCTAGATTTTTTTTTTTTTTTTTTTTTTTTTTTTTTTGTGGAGGAGGAGGAAGAAGAGGAGGGGGGGTACCCTGAAAACCTGTAAAACGCTTTGCACTTTGGGCGCTCGCGAAACCAGAGGTCTGCAAAAACGCAATTTTCACCATAATTTCACCTTTGTATGGCAATAATTGCTCCACGTTCTTTGCCAGTTAAATCGACCCCTGGTACACGTAGACCTGCCTGATTCTGTAGAACGGTTTACAAGAGAAGTCAACATACACCACACAATTTCACAGCACTATATGCTTTATTTGGACCCGCCCATGCCCGGAGGCACGGGTGATCATTCTTCGGAGAACTGGATGTTCTTTACGCAAAGGTAAGCCCTTTACTTGAATATTGTTTTGCGCATTTAAATTAATTGTGTGGTTACATATGTACAATGATACATAGGGTTTTTTCGACAAGTCTCAGAACTCTAAGTTCAATGCCTAGGTATTTGTGACTATACACATCACTTATCTGATGACCCTTTTGTTCTAGTGGAGCTTTCGGGTTACTAACATGTTGCAATAGCATTAAATGTTACCGGCCATCAATCCCAGCAGTTGTGTATGGAGAAAAGATAAGTATTGGGTTGGTTGCCACGTCAGAGCTGGTTGCTGGGTCATCCACACGGATATAAACATATACCATAAGCAAAAAGTTCCATATTAGAATTAGCAATATTTACGATGTCATTAACAAAAACTACCAATAGTGGAGTCCAAAGAACTGATCCTTGGGGTACACCCGCAGTTATTTTTCTCACTACAAGTTGTCTCTGATTATGTAAGTAATATCTTTAATACGTACCAATAAATTTCCGTTTATACAAACTTTTGCATTTTTATGTAATATCCCACCTTGCGAAACTTTATTAAATGCGTTGCTTGTGTGGAGGTTATACAATCTTGAATTCTTTTTCTTTGTCTATTACAAATGTTAATTCATGATAAAGGCAGTGAAGTTATTCAACAGTGTTGTCACCAGGTGTGAAACCAGATTCATATGCGGGAATGAGCGGATTTTCTCTTAGAAAATTAAAATACATACTCAAATACTGCTTTTTCAAACACTTTGTTCGTATAGATTAAAAGAAGATCAGTCGATTATTATTTTCTCCAGTGTTAGATATGGGGGTGACATACTAACGTGGGACTTCTTGCAGCTTGATGGGAATCTGTTTGTCCGAAGGGACTTTGTCACTTGTTGAAGAGTTTTCTCAGCAAGTAAATAATTCGCGAGGCATCCTCCATTAATATAGCACTCCCTAATGGCCAGTGGCCTTTGTTATAGGGTAGGGTGGGGGAAGACGGACCGTGGGGGATGATGGACCTTAGTTTTCTTAAACGTCATAGATTACATAGTTATGCTCCCCGCCCTATGTATTAATCCGTTCCATTTGGTTGTAACGGGTGCAGTGTTTTGCTCATTGCCAGCTTCGGTCGTCTGCTCAACACAGTGTGCTCCACAGGACCCTGAAGTGTGGGAAGGTAAGTACTTTTGTTTTACTGTTTTTCCACAATGAATTATGAGCTAAGAACACAATATAAGTTCATGTGGTCATGAAAAAGTGCATCTGGCTTGGAAGATTACTATCATTATCTAAATGTAATCCTTGTAAGTCCAGGCTCTAAAACATTGCAAATACATCATGGCGCTGGCTTTTATGGCTACGGGAGCAGTCATTATCCCAGATCAATGTCATAAGGACCATCTTCCCCCATGGGGTGGGGGAACATGGTCCCCATCAAAACTAGGCAGTCAAGCGTTCTAATTTAGGTTAATTTGCCATATTTGCAGTCATAATAAATTATATTTTTGCATTTTTTAAACTGAAGGTACTAAATAAGAGTCAAAATGAGATTTAAGTATTTTGCTGAGTATCTCTAAATGACGCAAAAAATGATTAGAATGCATCCTTTCTATCGTGAATTTGGAACAACAGCTCTACTTTTTTTCTTGTTTGTTTTTTGTTTTTGTTATTTTTGGTTTTGTTGAGTAAAGCATATCTTGATACTCAGTGCATTTATACAAAAGAAAGCCTTTCATGCAATTGATGCCAGATATACATATATTATATCAAAACTTCATATTTGAATTCTATGATATCAATCAAGGTCCGTCTTCCCCCACTATCTCTAAAATTGTGATATAAGCGTAGGCCTGTATCTGTTATCTATCAGAATCCTTGTATTTAACATTTATTTCATATGTTTATAGGTGAAAAGTATGGGACAAGAAATTATAGGCCTACCTGAACAATATTATGTTTTGCATTGCAGGATGGTTCGTTTTTATCAGAGAAAAACAGACCGTGGCAGCTGGACACCAGGAATGATTGGTGCTGCTATAAGTGCGGTAAATATGCATAAATTGCCATTAAAAATGGCTGCCCGCCACCACGGTGTCCCTGCAAGTACACTACGCAGACACATAAACATGTCAGTGATTCACCCTGGTAAGCAATACCTGGGCAGGCAGTCAATACTGGGGTCCACGGTGGAAGACCAGCTTGCTGAATATTGTTTGCAGATGGAGGAGTGGGGTTTTGGGTTGTCCAACAGAGATGTAAGGGAGCTGGCATTCGAGTACTTAGACCTGCACAAACTGCCAAATCCTTTTCATGGGGGCATGGCGGGAAAGGACTGGTTTTACGCATTCCGTAAGAGGCATCCCGAATTAACCCTACGCAGACCAGAGGCCCTTTCATATCAAAGAGCACAAGGGCTAAATAGAGATCAAGTATCCAATTACTTCATGCTTCTAGAAAAAACAATAAAGAAGCTAGAGCTAAGCGTGAAGCCACATCACATCTACAATTGTGATGAAACTGGCATCAGCACAGTACCGGGCACTACAAACATTGTCTGTAGAAAAGGGAAGAAAGCCGTGTATCAAATTACTAGTGCGGAGAGGGGCACCAACACCACTGTTATGTGCTGTTGCAGCGCAGGTGGCCAGTTTATTCCACCCATGGTCCTCTACAAAGGCGCTAGACTAAGTGAAGCCTTAAAGCAAGATCTGCCTTTCCATACACTGGCAACCTGCACCGATAGTGGATATATGGACAAAGAAAAGTTCGCTGACTTCCTTGTTCACTTTCAGCAACATCGAGTCCACAATGATGAACCATGTTTATTAGTGCTGGATGGTCATGGATCCCATACCCGCTCCATCAGAGCCCTGGAGTTCGCTATTGAACACAAAATCACCATTCTATGTCTGCCGCCCCACACATCTCATAAAACGCAACCCCTGGATTGCTGTTTTTTCAAACCGCTGAAAACCAAATACAGAAATAAATGCAGAGAATTTCTCAAGGCCAACATTGGACGCGTAATCACAAAGTTTGAATTTCCGCAACTGTTTTCTAATGCGTACAATGAAGTGGTGATGCCATCCATCGCAATTCAAGGATTTAAGGTAACAGGCATACATCCACTCAACCCTGATGTCTTCCCAGACAATGCATACAGCGCTTCGGAATTCATCCAGCATGTCCAGGCAGCTCTCAATAAGGATGCGCCAAGCCAGCCTCCACCTCAGACCACGGACGAACCTAGACCTGTAGGAGATCAAAGCACCGGCAATGATACTGCCGACCGCCAAACCCCAGCAGAAATGGATCCACCAGGGGTATCTGATGCTGAGCCTTCTTTGCCAGAGGGTTCGGACAGCCAAAATGCCTTCATCCAAATGCGGCCGCCTGCAGTTGCTAAATCTACTTCCACCAGGAAAAGGAGACGTAATGCAAAGAGCACATCATCGCGTATTGTTACGAGTCCTACCGTAATTGAAGAACTCAAACAAAAAGCAAAGCTTCAAACAAAAGAGAATGATCAACCAAAATCGGTCGTCAAAAAAGGTAGGCCTCTTAAAAAAGTGCAGGCAAAAAAACCCGGAAAGGTAGATCCGCAACCTGGGACAAGCGGCGAGTCTACAAAACGCAGAAAGACAAAAGCTGTGGCAGCAGAAGAGAGAAATAAACCTGAAAACTTTTGCGCAGTTTGCCAAGGAAATTATTATGATGATACTGGAGACGACAGGGAAGATTGGATTCAATGTCCACAATGTGAAATGTGGTTCCATGAAACATGTGCTGGCATTTATGGCAAAAGAGCATATGATTTTATATGTGACGATTGTGCCGAGTAAAGACGATAACAGAGCCCGGATTGATAAAACAAGTCCCTTTAAAGATGCGAAAACTGAGCTTTAAGTTAGCAAAGAAAAAAAAAGTTAATTTGTATTTTGTCACTAATGGCTACTTACTTTGTGATGAACTATTCACAAGGCCCATTAGCAGAGTGCCTTTGAATTGACATTTTAAAACCATCTGTTGCAAAAACTTTCTTGAAAATGTTACACAAAGTTACATAAATTTACATTTGCTTTGTTGGGCAGAATAAACAAGTTGTCTGCTTAAGATGCTACGATGTTTCATAATCACATATAGGCCCTACTCTCTGCATATAGACACATGCACACACATACACACGCACACACATACATATATGAATGTAAACAAATATGCATACACACTTGCATAGAATATGTTGATTTGCAAGCGGTATTTTCAGTATTACATTATTTTTAATTTCTGTGGAATTCAAAAAAGGTCCGGTTCATATGTTTTGTATTTAATTTTGCATTACTAAGCCTGTTGGTATCATCAGACAATGATATTTGCAAATGCAGAAAAACAAACTGGTATATTAGGTAATTTGCCACAGACGGGTGCCTTAAGTTCTCTCTCTCCCAATGGTGGGGGAAGATGGCCCGAAAGTGTATGTCTGAATTAAATGATCCATTTTTCCAAAATTTCTTTAAGTGCAGTTTTTATTTTGTTTTGTTTTAATGCATGGGTGTCTGTAATGAGGTATCCCTTCATTGTTTTGTTTTCATATTGTGCTGAAACATTAATTAATGTAACTTTTGGGAAAATAATGTCATACTACATGAGCAGAAACGTTTTGTCCACAAGTTCAATCTCCTACTCGTAGTTTTCTTGAGAGTATACCATATCTCCAATTCTGCTTCTGAAATCAATTGTTTCTGAAGGAAAATAATTTTATAATCCAAGCTGTCAAGAACAAAGACCGTTTAATATATCGCGTGAATAATCAAAGGGTCCATCTTCCCCCATTTGTGGGGTAAGATGGTCCCTTGTACATGTTGCATTGAGAGCCTTGCCTCATGTAAACCAATATGGTTCGACCATAGGTGATGCCATGAGTTTACAGCCTGGGCCTGGTTACTGCCCTTGTTAATATTTTCTGCACACAGAAGTGCAAGCTATTTTCTCCATTATTAAAAATGTCCTTAGGGGGTCCATCTTCCCCCACTCTACCCTATATAAACTCATCAAGTTGTGTAATATATATTTTTTGCTAATTCGCCAATTTGACAGACAACTCGCAGGCGTTGTAATTTCAGGTAGGCCTAAGGGTTGTGCAGACGAAGTATCAACTTTACACTGATTTTTTAAAAATGTGTTGAATAAAATTGAGCGTTGGCCTTACTAGGCCTATCTGGTATTTGGACATCGTCATGTAGTGATAAAAGTATTGAGGAACAAGAATTTATATGTAGAAAAAATTAGACTTTCCACCATTAAATTTTGTTTTTCGGACGTATATTTTTCCGACAGGCCTACGCCTGCCTATGTACGTTCAGCTGACTGAAGCTGATCATGGTACTGATTGCATATAAGTTAATAATGCTCTCTGCTTATCAGCTTTGTGGTTTTTGCTTTTTGTTTTTTCAAAGGTCCTATGGACTTAATGTTTCATACAATGTAATCACAATAATGCCATGGAACGACATTTGGACGAATGGTTGGGCCTACATTATTCTTGGGAATACAAGGTGGCAGCTTCGAGAAATCCGCTCCTCTATGCAGTGCTGTAACAGTCATCTAGGCCCACATCGTTAAATAATAAACAAAAGTGATCCCAATTGTTCTTTCGAAAATAATGGAAATATTCCGAGTCGGCCATCTCATATTGCCGCGTGAGTAGTGCAACATGGTTCTTTTTTCATAGGAAAGGGAAGTGTTGCACATACTGTGCAGTTACAGCCATGTACGATGGGTTCAGAAACTGATTCGTTAAAAAAAACCAGGAATATTTAATCAAATCTGGCCAGTTCCTGTTTTTCGGTACCGGTAATGCGAGTTGGGGTTTTAAATGTGAGGAACCGAAGTAAAAGATGCCAGCATGGCTAAAGTTACATAGGCCTACTGTGTAGAAGAAGGTAATGGTCCAGATCAACAGCTTTTCATTGTGTATTTTGGGCGTATTGTGCGCAAAGCACGCCAAAAAAGCCGTTGATTTAGTCCACAATGTGGAGCTGGCACTGAAAGAGTTAAAATCAGCTGTATTTTCTGGCAATGTTTGTGAGAGTGCAATATGATCAAACTCAGGCAGAATGAAAATTATGATAATGATCATCATCTTCATCATCATCCTCAGCAGCAGCATCGTTATGTGGCACTCTACTTATTTGCCGTGGCCATGTGTGATATGTTATATATATTATATTTGATACAGAATGTCAGCAGGAATGCACGTCAAGTTTTCCTACTGACACTGTGACAGGCATCGAATATAAAAAGTGACAAAGGGATAATTATGGCTAATCACTCGGTTGCCAGCACAAACCTCTCATTGGCGTGATTAATCCCGTAAATCAACACTTTATATAGCAATGTAGACCTACACCAGGGTAGAAATTGTATAGCACAGAACTGGCAGTGTCAGTACTGACATTAGCAAACCAGGGTAAAGGTAAGTGAAACGGAAACTGTGTGCAGACGCTTTTAACTGTTGTTATGTGTCGTGGGCAGCCGTACACTACATCTGCACACTTCTTTGTTGTTTTTTTCTTTGTCCCCCAAAGTAACTTATAGTGCTTTGTAAGATCGTTTTACCAACCAAAAGGACAGGGTGCCCTGTCACAGTGTCAGGCAAAGCTCCATTTTCATCATTACGACAATAGACCCAGCCTGTTTTCGGGACTTCTTGAACTTCAGGGGACCCGAACGGCTATAGTATAGGATTAATAATGGTTCAATGTTCATGAAAGTTCCGGATGTGTTTTTAATAATCATTACCCATTAGCAACACAATTCGCTTATCTTTACGATCCAAGTTGATGAATATGTCTTCACATGACCAAGTTCGTTTTGTTTTTCTTCTGACGTTACAGACAGCACTTTGACGTCATCGATCTAAAGAATCTACGGTAAGATTACGCCATAATCGTTGGTTGTCTTGGAAAATCGCATGTTTGAGCTTGTTATGTACAGCTATACAAATGGCAAAGCAAATCGGGATGGCTTCGGGCCTGTGCCTCACCCCTACCGTGTAACATTAGCCCGAACATTGGGCATATGATAAGTTTGGAAACATTTAAGCCAGTTTCGGAGATTTAGTCTATTTAGACGCTTCCTGTGTCAAAATGAGTAAGGAGGCTGTCCACAAAATTTTGGCGCGTGTGCATGATTCCCAGTACAAGACAGAGCTGGACACAGAAATCAAGAAGCTGGACCACAGCAAAGAAAGGAGAGTTTTAAAACTATGGTAAGTAACCTGCTGGCCGAAATATCCTAAGCTCACCCTTGACCAGGGGTTAAAAGGCATTACCAAAAAGCCTTTCATATCCTAAGTAGGCCTATTTTGGTGCTGACACTGTGCTTTAGCCTGCGGCGTATCACAGGGGGTCTAACCTGCCGGTTAATTTACAAATTTATAAATTTACCTCATTGCTGTCATGACTGTAGCTGCAGGTGCAGGCCATGGAATGCCTTAGAGGCGGGGATAGGGACAAAGGGCAGGGCTTACTGTATCTTAGTGTAACGGGGCGGGCCATCGTGGGGGAAATAGAGAGAGTATGTGGGGCCCTTACGCCTCGGCTCTGTTCACGGGAATTTTTTTTTTTTAGGCCATCTGTTATTTATAGAACCACGGCAGATAAGTGGAGGGCCACAGTGATATTATTAATAAATGTGGGAAACCAAGTTAATAAATCGGCCTCTATATCCAGTGGCAGTGTTAGCCTCTGATCCCTAGGCTATGAGTATGAGATACATTAAATCTTGTATTTGTAAACACTAGTCATTATAAGAATTCATTTACTGCACTTAGATATGTTAGTATTAAGCTTAAGATTCAAATGTCATTTATTCGACACAAGTGGATACATGCAACAATTTTGTTAGTAATAGCAAACAAACAATACATTCAAGAAAAGGCAACATTGTTGCTACTACCATTGAACATAATTGTCAGGATGACCCAGCATAAGGATGAACAACATCTGCTCTCGCATCGGCCACCTAAAAAAAGATCACTTTGCTGGTTCACACCCTTTTGTATCGTAAAAAAACAAGTTTAACAACTATATATATTTATGTACATATCAACTTAGATATTGTGTGATACAATTTCATGCAAACAATCAAATTATTTGATGATTACCACATACAAAACAATTAGAAATGGGGCATGTTTCGGAATATTGAGTAATATAGAAATTTGTGACATATTATGAGAAACCAGAGTAAGAATGAGTGTGAATATAACAAAAATGTTATTTTTTAGGGCATTATGCTTTCTGATTGGCCCGACATCAATGATCAGCAGCCCGACATAGTGATTAGTGCCCGAGGCTTGCCGAGGGCACTAATCACTATGGAGGGCTGCTGATCATTGGTGGAGGGCCAATCCAAAACTAAAGCATAATGTCCAAAAAATAACATTATTACTATTATTAATAGTTAAGCAAAACAAAAAATAAACAGTGAAATGTTTTATTTCATAAAACAGAATATCATATCTTCAAAATAGGCCTCTTAGCCCAAGACTTAAAACAGTCTGAAAAGAGTACGTCGCTGCGGGTGCCTGTTAAAGTATGGCATTTGTATGTTGACAGTGCAATTTGTGAAACTGGCATTGCTTAGGAAATTTTGCATTGCACACTGTGTGCGGGAGTGGGTACAGATACTGGGCATGGTATTCACGTAATCAGCTGGTAATTCGGCACAAGTTTTGGGCACAGTCACGTTAAATACAGTTCTGGGTGGAGCTGACTGGGGGATACTAACACTCAGTAACAGTGCCATCCGGGGCCATGGTAACATCCACAACAGTATGTCCATCTTTGGACTGTATAGGCCTAACAGGCACACAAGACAATACAGCATTAGACCTCAACCTACATTATCAGCCAATCAGGTGCCTCGATTTCTCTTGTTAAGACACAATCTTAATTCATTAAGACCTGAAGGTTTGCAAACAGTAAAAAGGCCCCTGATTGGCCGACAGCAGGCTAAGATTGACAAGTCCAGCAAAACAACATAAGCACGTCGCAATTCATTTCACAACAATTTAATGACACCATTTACAAGTTGAATAAAAATAACAATGTAACATTGGACGAGGTCTTCAAAGATGGCTTTTAATGTGCCACCGGCAATGTCATTAGCCATGAATCATGATTGTAACACAACAAAACAGCCGCCTGGACTTGTTAGGCCTATGTGAATGTAAAGTTCAAATACTCAGTCCCATGAAAATGAACGAAAAAAAAAAAGTTCAATCCGATAATAGAGCTCTATGGTCCGATGAACGAAAAAAAAAGTCTCTTTATCTCACACGCAATTTCAATACTTCTGTGTTAACATGCAGTACAACAGTGTGGTAGCTTTCAGGCACCGAAATTACAAGTTCTCCGGTCGACAGGCGGCCCTTTGATGCTGGAAGATCATTGTTGTGAGGGGAAACACCGTCCGTGAACATGGGCCTGGTCTGTCGCATTGTACAAGTGGCACTTGCACGTGCCTCATTTCCCTGCTTAAAATGATGGTCCTGCATTGCTCCCGTAGGCCTAAATGTGATCATTTCACAAGGCCCAGGCCCATGTCAAAACGACAAAAGAAATGTCAAGCATATCTGCCACTCATTCCATTGCCTTACCGCTGTTTTCCTTGGCCATTTCTCCGGATGACCCTGCTGCCCAGAGGGACGATGAGAGCTTTTACACTTTAATCCAATCAGAAGACTGCTTCTATTTAGAAAAGTTCATATATCCGGGGGGTGTTAGACTTTTATATAAATACGAAAATGGCATTTAAATGGTCCATTTTAGAGTAACTAATAACGTTATTCGAGGAAAAATATTTTCATATCAAATATTGTGCACCTTACTGGCTAATATGGTAGGTTGAGGCCTAAGTAGGAAGGATACGATTAAGACGGTTCTTCAGTCCAGAAGACGTGGACTCGCCCGCTTCACTTCGCTCCGCTAGCTCCGCCCACGTCTTCAGGACTGAAGAATCGTCTTAATCGTATCCTTTCTTTACTTGTTATCAATCGATGCACTGTGGTTTGCGAGATTCTCATCAGAACTTACAGAAGTATGTTCGTCATTTGGAGTTTAACTTTTAGAAAGATCTAGATATGAGTGTACGATTCTGAACCACACCCACTGCTGGCACTGGTAACTGTTGCTGTAGGCCAATGTGAGGAACTAGGCCTACTAGTACTACTTGAAGTACATGTAGACTTCGGGCCATGAAGGGCTGCACCAAGTATATTAGAACACTCCCTCTTCTGCTCAGTCGACAAATCATCAATGTTGAGGCCAAGGGTAGATGTATTCTTGTGTTTATGCTACTAATCTGTCCACCCTGAGTTACGAAAGGGAATTTTTCGAATATTTCGTAAACAGCGGGCAAAATGACCATGTATTTCATACATAACCAAATCCGAGCAGTATACCTAACTCTCGAAAGAAATTTGTTTGCAGTGTGGTTTGTATTTATTTCTGTAACCAGCAATTTTAGCGCTTTTGCGGTCTTGTCACGGACGGTGCCGGCAGTTTGAAAGGATCTGTTAATCATATGTGCGCACGCGCACTTATCATTTCTCGGACGATATGGATTGCGCTAACTTTTGCTTGCGCCCACAGAAATGCCCCAAAATGCGGCTGAAAAGAAATACAAAGTGCATATAGCTACCACATATGCCTCAATAGTAGGGTATATTGATGAAAAAAGGTTATGCATTAGATATGTCGGCAAATAATAATCCATTGTTGTAATATTCACAAAATCCGTTTCCGTAGAGCAAGGTTGATAGACTATAGTTATTGAGATTATACTTTGCGTAGACACCCCTGCATGGTAGAGATTACTGATCGTGGAAGCTCTCACGCTGTGACATGTATAAATCTTTGACAACCCTGCTTTTTCGGAAATGCGTTGCATCATTCTGCTAAGCAAATTTTTCCCAACGGGTTCGTTTTTATACCAATGTCCGTCACATAAATATGCCCGCAGTAGATGCTGAAACAGTCTGTCACACTCAGGTGACTGTTTAGAAACATAAAACTGAAACATTTCTACTCCATGGCCATACATGCGTGGTTCAGTAGAGTCAAGGTCTTTTTTTTGTGTGGCCGCCTTGGTAGTTTTTGGTCACTTCAGTAGTATCCATGGTTACATAATTGTTCCCTTCAGAGTCACGTTCAACAGTAAAAGTGTTTTTTGTCATCATGGCCCAACCTTCTCTGCCCCGTCGCCCAAAGAAATAGCACAGGTAAAACCAGATCGCTTCCACCAGAATATCAGGGTTGGCATCCCATTTTGCAAAATACTGGCCTAATTTGTGCAAGTCACCTTCTCCAATAACAGGCTTATGTTTAGGCTTTTTGTTCCCTGCTTTTGCGTATATTTTGCAACGGGCAGTGAACATACTGTTCGCTGACGTAAATTCACGGTCCTGGATAATGTTAAATGTTCTGTAAAAAGGTGCGGCTAGTACATGTCGATGAATAGCGGCACGCAAACATGTAAGGGTACTGGGGGTTAAAGATCCACCTTGTTTCTTTGGTTTTACCTCAGCGTAGAACTTGCGAAGAAATTCATTAAGTTTATCAGCTGTGATGGTCATGAAATCGCACGCTTTACCTTTTCGTTGCAGCCAGGCTATCAGTTGAATATTTATTCAGAGCCTGACGTGGGTATTGGCGTAATATGCTCGTTTTTCTTTGTACAAAAGCTTCACCAAGGCACCAAAATATCCTAGGTCAAGAGGTCGGGTGAGGTGGCTCGAGTGAGGTGAAGGGGGGGGGGGGGGGAGTACAAATTACAAAACCCTGTGTGTGATAGCCAATTCCTTTACTGGATGGCTAACATGGGACTTGTGTCCATCATGCATTGGCAGACATGGTTCAGTGCTTGTTGGTTTACCTGCAATGTGTTTCAAAAATGTGTCTCCAAGTAATGTATGAACATGTGCCATTCGACCAACCACTATCCCTCACCCCTAAGTGGCCTGACTTGTGTTCCTAGCAAGCAGTTATTTCATTGTTTGTACGCTTCCTTTTGTAAATTTAGTAAAGGGGTAAAGCTTGGCACTTCCACATGCAATAACTGTCTTTGGGTCAATTCTCTGTGAAGCAATGATGTCTACTTTTAAACCTTCCTGAGCCACCACCAAAGGTGGCTTATGCTATGCATTGATTCAACTTCCATCAGCATTATAAATGTTATGAGGCCTGTCATGAAAATTGTACTGATCAAGAACTTCTTTAAGTGAGTCATAATACTCTTTCATGTTGTCAATGGTGCAGGCTTTTGCACGAGACATGTTTGCGCACGATTGTTGCCAGTGTTGGCCAACGGTTCAGGCATATGCGAAACCATTTCTTCCTGACATGAAGTTTCTCAGGATTGTTGTACTCAGGCTGATTTGACCTGTTGCGGATGGCTATGATATCATTGGCTAATTCTATTACGCCCATTTTGGTGTAACCAAAGCCTAATTTTGACATAAAGATGATATTGTCTACAAGATTCCCTTCATCTTCTTTCAAAAACATGTTTGTGGCCCAGGTCTATCATTGCAGCCCTTGTACCGATCATAGAGGATAGAGTTGGGTATACCGCATAGCATAGCCGCCCTATGTATTCGTATTTTGACATCTCTGGCAAGTTTAAGGGTCGTTGCTATGGATGTTTCATCATATGTCTTTGTACTAGCCTTTCTCCGCGGCTGGATCTAAAAGAAGTGAGGAGTGCTTGCTAAATTGATATAAATAAGGCTATGATATGTAGTCGGTCCAAAAAGATCGTTTGTTGTGAGAACAATTAAAAATTACTTGTCTCTCATTTTCCACTGAATCCAGAAGTGATAAGGGATGCAGCTTTATATGTATGTATGTATTGTATGTATGTATGTGTGTATGTATGTATGTATATATATATATATATATATATATATATATATATATATATATATATATATATATATATATATATGTGTGTGTGTGTGTATATATATATATATTCATTCATATATAGGCCTATATATACAGGTCTTATATTTTTACCCTTCAGCCTTATCAGGCCGACGGGTAGTGTCGTACCCGGCGCCGTCCGTCTGTCTGTCCGTCCCATGGTTTTACCACCATAACATCAGAAATTTTTGAGACAGGACTTTCAAATTGCACGTGATATTACATTTTTATATGGCCTAATTTTTGTGCAAGCATAGTTGACCTTGACGTAATTTTTAAGGTCACACAGTTGTCACATGTGCTAAGCAACGTTACCGCTCTTACTATTGAAAGCTTGCATCCAGCAATCTAAATCTTACACACAAGGAGCTTCATAGAGTGTTCTAGAAGTCTATTGAAAATAGAGGTCATAGCTTTATATTTGACCTACCTTTTGAGGTCAAAGGTCAAGTGCACAATGGTGGTATTGGTATAAGTAAGGAAGTTTTTTAATCAGTTACATGAAATTTCATACACACATGTATCACAGCCAAAGAATGTGTCATGAATCAAAAGTAGGTCACAAGGTCAAGTATCTGGGTCACAGTGACCTATTCATTGAAATTTTGTTTACTACTATAACTTCAGAAATTTTTAAGACAGGACTTTCAAATTGCACGATATTACACTCCCACGTGGCCTACTATGTGTGCAAACATAGTTGACCTTGACGTAATTCTCAAGGTCATATAGTGGTCACATGTGCTAAGCAATGTTACCGCTCTAACTATTCAAAGCCTGCATGTATCAATCTAAATCTTACATACAAAAAGGTTCATAGAGTGATCGAGAAGCCTATTGAAAATAGAGGTCATAGCTCTATATTTGGCTTACTTTTTGAGGTCAAAGGTCAAGTGCACAATGGTGATATTGGCATAAGTAAGGAAGTATTTAAGGCAGTTACATGAAGTTTTATACACTCATGTGTCAGAACCAAAAAATATGTCACGAATCAGAAGTAGGTCACTAGGTCAAGTATCTGGGTCACAGTGACCTATTCATTGAAATTTTGTTTACCACTATAACTTCAGAAGCTTTTGAGACAGAACTTTCAAAGTGCATATGATAGTACACCACTGCAAGCATAATTGACCTTGACCTAACTTTCAAGGTCACACAGTGGTCACAAGTTTGCTGATTGACATTGTGCACCTAGAAATCTAAATCTTAAAACGAAAGAAGCAACATAGGGTGATCTAGCAGGCTATTGAAAGTCAAGGTTATACCTCTATATTTGACCTAATGTTTTTGAGGTCATAGGTCAGGTGTACAATAGTAGTATTTGTGTAGGTAACTATACCTGATACTATGGGACACTATTCCTATTCACTTACAGCAAAACAGATTGAAGGCGGCCGAAGGGTACCGCGTTCTTTGAATGGTATTTTTTATTTTTCAAATACATGTAGGCCTGCCCGGCCAGATGTGTTTTTGGGGACGTTTATACCAGTTACATACTTTACCAGATGCTCAATATAATGTTTTACACGTGCATTTTTATTTTAATTCAAACATAGGAGTCAACTCCCAAAGACGCGTGCCCGGGAGGTTCTCGTAAACAGTGCTGAAATCAAAGAAAATAATCACTTTTGCCTCACGATCCCTGTCATTTTAAAACTTCTTGACTCTCCAAAACGGGATACTGCCAGTGAAAACGTGGTAGTTGACAAATATGCTCAAGACACCTTGCATTTGGTTACTTCACATCATTAGGGATACTACTTAAGTATAGTAATTCTTTGAAGTAATTGAGTAAGAAATCAAGGATTTGCCTGAAGAAAGTTGAAAACTTAACCATAATTGATGGTGGAAAAAATTGGCATGCAAGACATAAAAAAACAAAAACAAAAACAAAAAAAAGATGTATGTAGAATTGAGAAACAATTTCTATTTTTATTATTTGGAATAATATATAATTTTCCTCAAAAAATGGTCATATTTATTATATTACATTATGTGGTGAATGTAAATACGCTATTTGAAATAAAAATATTGGCCATTTCGAGCAGAGTAAACAATAAAAGTAAATATATACTTGATGTATATTTGCTGCATGAGCCTCTGCACAAATATTATTGAAATATCGCCAGATCACATTTCATGCAACGAGAGGTTGGTGACATTTTGCCGGCGTCTACTTTTCGTGGGTTCTGGAAACGAGTACTATGATGGACAAAAAGAGATATTTCTGAATATTTTACACGGCAATGGATATAAATAAGATACACCGAAACTATGCATGGACATTTCGCGGAATCAAGATAGGATCATTCTCCTTAAAATGGGGCGCGATTTTACAACACACATGACCCTGGTGAGTAACCCTGACCTTATAATCTAGGATTAAGTGCAGTTACATTTGACCCTTCCTGCAGACGCTCGCAAAAACCTTACGTATTAAGTAAATTCAACAGGTTTCTTTCTCATTTAATTATTAATATTATTGAGAATTATTATTTAATTTTTATTATTTTTATATATCTTGCTCATCTTATTTACCTGTTTATGTCTCATTTTGAAGATAACATCACCAGCTGAAAAAATAGCAACGCTTGTTGATAAACAACACGACACTTGGCGGAGAATAAAGGGCATAAATTTTAACAATTGGGCACTTCCGACATTTGAGCACACTACTATAGGTGAACTCCTTTTACTATTCCTGCCTTTTGTCCAGACTTTTGCGCTGCAAGCCCAGTGGTAATATTTTTGTGTTTCAGTCTCATTACTCTCAACTTTTCTATAGTGACGTTAGAATGGCTGCTCACGTTCATAGAGTGTAAACGGTGCTGTTCCAGAGTGAAGATCCACCCGACAGGGAAATGCTGCTTTCTGACTGGTCAAAAGTGCTGATGGTGCAGCCTAGTGCAGGGCCGTCTGGTGCCAGTGGTGGCAACGTTCTGAGACTGTGGCCAAAGCTATTGTCACTCGTCAGTCAGTTTGTAAATCTATCACAAGTCCAGTCTGTCACTACAATATCCTTAGGAGTTTATCATTATTGTTATGTAGAAGTCGGCGCGAAAACGAGGCTGCTCTGATATAACACTTTGTTTAACGTGATATAACACCTGCTATATCACAACGAGTCTTCGTTTTGTTGTGCTACCTCTGAATTATCACCCCATTATAGGCCCAAGCCCTGGATTTCTATTCCACCATCATTAATAAATTACAGTGTGTGGTCATTTATTCATTTAATAAAGCTATTACAGCAAATGTGCACAAAATATCGTTCACTATGTAAAGTAATGTTTACTTTTGGTTCCGCGTTCCTATGGTAGTTACCATGGCATGGTTGATAATAGATAGCGCGCTTATTCAAGTGCACATGTACTCACCATCCGCACTTACCGCCAATGCTGCAACAACCAAATGTATAGCAAAGTTACAAACCTTATCACACCATTGCTCCACAATTATTACCCCCAATGACCCTCACACATGTAATGACAAGTCGATGCAAGTGCATTCATACACACCCTTGGTAAATAATCCTCGAGATGGCTGCAACAACTGAACCAGTCTCAAGACACGGTGTCAGTGAGTAGTCCTATTATAGGCCTATAACTTAAGTAAACCTACCCATGCCATGGCGTCCAATTCTTCCGGCGCCACACCCAAAATGAACTTTGCTAAGTACTGGCATAATTGTTTCATGGGCCTTGTACTTTGGAAACCTATCTCCCGTAAAAGTAATCTAAATAGAACACTAACTATTTCGACAATTTCCCAACACACGTCGAATTTGCCTGCTTGCCATCGTCGTTACTTTCAATCGTAATATATTGATTTGTCACATGACCTCACTCAGCCAATCTTTTTTGTTGGACATCGTCCATCTTGCAGACCCCTAAGAGGTTTACCCGTTCTAAATAAAAAATAAAAAATAAAAAAAAAAAGCTATATCGACCTACAGAGCAAGTTAGCCTAATGTGAGGCCAAGACATAATTATAATATGTCACGGTCTCGGTTTTCTTGTGATCACTATTTTAAGCCTAGGCCCATTTGGACGGTTGAAACTTACACTAAAGGCCTAGAACTCAAACTAAGTAGACCTACCCATGCCATGGCATTCAATTCCTCCGGCTCCACACTCAAAATGAACTCTGCTAAGTACTGCCATAATTGTTGTATATGCTTTGTATTTAAGAAACCTCTGTCCCGTAACAAAATTAGGCCTACATACAGAACACGAACTATTTCGAAAATCGCTTAGCAGACGGCGCATTTGCCTGCTTGCCATCGTCGGTCACTTTCAACTGTGATATATTGATTTGTCACATGATCTCATTCAGCCATTCACATTTGATTGACATCGTTCGTCTGGGGGTGCCCATTAGGTATTTCACGTTCCAAAAAGCTTCCAAAAACTGTATCTGCAAGATAGTCCAATGTAGGCCTAAAACACAAATATGATATACTTCCGGGTTTTTGTTTTTTTTTTGGTTTTTTTTTTTTTTGATCAATGCTTAGAACCTAGGCCTGTTTGTAAGTCACAACGGTCCAATCTTCACACGTACGCCCACCCACCCCCAAGTAGAGCCCCGCTCATGTTCAAAATGGTAAATTCTGCAGTGGAGGGAGTACGCAAACAAACAGGAACAGCATAAGCAAAAGCGATCATAACGGGTGAAAATAGGCCAGTTTAATCCTTTTTGGCGTCATATTTTTGGGATTTCTTAGTTGAAACTATATTATAACAGGAATTAAGTACAGTTTGGCATTGATTGTTGCCATTATATCACGAAGGGGGCGGTGAGACACTGTCAGATCGCGAGCCTACAGGTGTGCGCTCTAACTTGAATCTCACCGCTTCCTGAGTGATATATTATTATTGGTAACAATCAATGCCACGCCATACTTAATTCCTTAAGCAAACATGCATTTGCTGCAGGTTCTTTATATAAATATTAATAAAAAGATACGCGTATCTTATAATAATGGACTACGCATCGATAAAATGGATAGGTAAGTCTGCGACGTTTGCATTTCATTGGCGTCACCTCCGGAGTCCTGCTCCAAGTGGTCCGATATGTAGGACCATCATTTGGCAAAAAAAAAAGCCATTGTTACAAGTTAAATATATATACGGTTTCATTTGTCTAGTCATAGACGTGTGGGCCCCTTCATAAGCTCACACAGGTGAGATGCCATATTTTATTTGTTATTCGGCTTCATTTGTCCAAAGTCTGGTCAGAGTTGAAAGACATATTATAGATTATAGCATGCTTTGTTGACGATATTAAGTATATCAACGAGCACTGGATGCCATAGATATAGCAGAACGAGTGGGTGAAGCGAACGAGGTCTACTATATGCCTGTATCCAGTGCGAATTGATTACTTCATATCGTCTACGAAGCATGCTATAAAAATTTTATCTCATGTTTGAGTCGATTTGTATATTTCAATACACAAAGCAAAAATAAGAACGACATTTGCAGACAGTTTTACTCCTCATCAACACAATGACCGATGAAACAGGAATATACCGATGAAACCGGCATAGTGCCGATACCACCGGAACAGTACCGATACATCATATCACTGTAGCTTTTAGGCCTACGATACGGTACTTATACAAGCCTGGTATAGTACTAAAATCGACCCAAACATGAGATATATATGTCTAGTGAGTCTAAATAAGCTTATACATACATGAAAAACATATATGTAACTAGTAAATGTTCATTTAAGGATACGCGTATCTTATGATCATAATGGACTACCGCATCGATAAAATTAATAGGTAAGGCCTAAGTCAGCGACGTTTGCATTTCATGCAGTGGCTTCACCTCCAGAGTCCGGGTCAAACTGGTCAAATTTGTCGGACAATGATTTGGCAAAAACATTTGTAACTAGTAAACATTTTCAGTTTCATCTCAGGATCTTCAATCAGGGAATAAGGAGACATACATGACAGTTCGCACAGGTTAAGTTTAATATATTATTCAGCTTCATTTGTCTGCGGTGACGGGTCAGAGTTTAGAGACACCTATGCGAGATCACGAAGGTGAAAGACCAAACGGTTAGCAAAACGAAGAGTTACTAAAAAATTTCGATGATTAATCCCAAGTTCCAGAATCGGGAGCACGTTTTAGGTTCATACATCATTATAAGGCATGTCATTGGGAACTTGGAAACATTTCATTTTTAATGCACTTTGCATTTTGTTGCCAATGGAATTGCAAGCATCATCGTGTTTTCTGCCCCTACTGCCTGTAGGAGATAGCTATATTAGTGCCAGCTTTACTGTAAGGTTGTAGAGTACAGTATACCCTTACGTATATTGATATATTTAACTCTGTTACTCGACCTGAAACATTAAGACCAACAATCATAATTTAAATGTCAGTGCAGGAAACACGAATTCGAAGCTTTTTGCGGACTTTGGATACGAAAAAATGTACTGATATCTAAGGACGCAGAGCTCATGCAATACATGTAGCTACTCATTGGTACTGTATTTATCCTGATATCATCATCATGTTTGTCTATGTTTTGGAGACAACCATAAGATCCACTATGTTACAGACTACTTTTTTGCTCATTCAAGCCGATCAACTATGTTACAGATCAATGATCCAATTATTGGGTTTCGTATACAGAGATATGTGGACCTTTGTTTGGAACATGTCTTCCTAGGAATAAAGATGTTTAATTATACTTGGAAGTCGGCTGAGGAGTCCATTATGTTACGATTCACTGGTTTGCGTAGAAAGTGATGTGTTATATTTTAAATACGGAGGACTTGTTTGGACTGTATTTTTGTGGAGGATGTGGATGAAGCTCATTAATCATGGTTTTTGTGAAAGGTTTATCCTGATATCGTGATAATTACTTGTTCATGATTTGAGTATTCATCATTCGAAGCTGGCATGTAATCTGCTGCTATACTGCCAGAAAAAAAAAGAAAAACTAGGGACCACAATTGAGTTCAGGTCAAAATTGGTTGAGTTTATAGTCCCGATACTGACCTTTTTCCCAAATTTAGACCTATATCAAGACAATGTCAAGGTCACTTTTAAAATTTACGTGCCTAAAATTGATGAAGGGACTTTTTCTGTGAAAACATAGTATTACAGACTTCTGAAATCTTGGAACATTAATGCTAAAAAAAATATATACTAAATAAACAACAGAAAAAAAATTACAGACATTTGCATATGTCTTTCATGTGACATTTTTCCGGCTTATATGGAAAATACAGCACACAAAAACACGGAAGGATGTGCTAGACATTGTGTGTGTGTGGTCTTCTGTACAAGTGGAAATTGTATTAGCAACATCTGCTGACCTGTGATGGAAAATAGCAGGAAATAATGAATGATAGCAAATTATCGCTCAACTATGTTACTTGACATAGTTGAACTGTTACCCCTCCCCCCTTTCCAGGTCCAGCTAATTTTAATATATTTAAGCCTACATTGTACAAAATTGAAGACCATAACACTTAGTATTACATACCCATAGGATATTGGCTTTCAATGTTCACAAAGTATCGTAAAACAGCAATGGAAACAATTACACAGACTTTTTGCATAGCCTTTTGATGTGACCATTCGCTATATAAGTGACAGTAACTAGGATAAGCTGTTCACCTAGAAAGGGTACATTTTGGTTCAGGGGTAAGTATAATCGTTCTTATCTGAACCTGTACTATACAAATTTGGTAATTATGGTTTGTTTGACAGGTATTCTTCTTTCGTAATGAAGCTCTGCATTTATACGCAAAACTTCACATATTTAGCTAATTCATCAATTGCCACGTTCATATTTATTCATTATTATGTGGGTTGTCTTTGCTGAATATTTAGCTTAGACAAGGAGCCGCTACTCAGAGAGACATGTACGGGTAAAAGGCTCCGAAACATGTTGAGTAGTTACCCGCTGAAGACCCTTTAATTTATTTGGGCAAATACACCCTAAGTCAAAATTTTACAGAGGAACGTGTGCAATATGGATAATAGTACTTCTATGTATATAGCTTACACTGGGACAGGTTAGCTTATGGAGAGTAAAGAGTTTGGACTGCGGAATAGGGTAATGACTATTAGGAAGTGGTTTGTACCCCTCTCGCTGGACAGCTTATCCTAGTTAAACCATCCGCCAATGTTTGACTGAAGTGAAAACAAGGTGGAGCATTATATTCAGTCCCAGTGATTCCAAAATAAACCGTTGCAGCTGGACCACTTGTATAAACCAAGCGAAATCCTAACAAGGACTGCAACAATGTACATCCTGCACCTGAGATGTAAAACAAACTCCATGATGACACCTACTGCTCAAACAATTAAGCTCTATTTCACTGCCAACCCTGAGTCAATGTATCAACGTAATGTGTCAGGTTTGTGACATTTGAGAAAATATTGTCAATTTTGAGTAGTTTTTTTAATAATGACTAAATGTACATTTAGGCATGTCAGAAAAGAACGAAAGTCATTAGCATTTATGCCAAAAACATGTTATCAAAACAAGTTTTCTTAACAGGATTTTAAGTACAATTAGGCAAACGTAACTGCCGTAGGCCACTGCTTGCTACCGATAGCCCCAGGGGGGGAGGGGGGGTTAACCTGACAGAAAACATGTAAGCCTAAAATGTCTGAAAGTGAATATTGAAACAGAACGATGCCAAAAGATAAAGTTAACTAGCAAAACAGACAAGTCTAAAAACTGTAAATTATTGTGACTTGCGCAGATTGATCGTTATTTATTCTGATTCCAGTGGGGAAAAAAAACACTCTTATTTGCCCGAAATTTTTTATAAAAAGAACCCCCACAGCCAATTACCCATTTTGCATGCTCAATTTCAAAATTTGCCCAGGAAGGTGAGGTGGCATGCCCCTGCCCCTGCCCACCCACCCTCACCCCCAAGCCCACTCCCGGAGCCTTGGGGCCTTTGGCTGCCCGCGACGTGTTTACCTGAAAAAGTTGAACCATCGTTAAATCCGTGGCAACGCCACTGCATTTGTACTAGATGACTGTTGATGTCACGTTACACACTGATATGGTTTTGCCCAATCACGGCACGGTACCAAGGCAAGTTTACATACATATTTGCGTCAACAAGCCGACGTAATACCTGCATGCATTAACCGTCGCGCCATTTGACAAAGTATCATATCAATGAATTGCATTTTTTCTACTGTTGGTAAGTCAAAACAAACAGTAAAAATCAAAACTGGAATTTTGACTAGAATCCAAGAATCTATTTTCGCAATGATTCTCCTCTGACTGGGTAAAATACCCACATAAGTGATAGGCAAGAGTCCTAACAAATTCTTGCAAACTTTAACGGAATTTTTCTCCTGAAAATACTAATATGATACGTCAAATCTTTATTTAGAGTTGGTGGAATACACACACACACACACACACACACAAACACACACACACACACACACACACACATATATATGTATACATACATACATACATACATACATACATTTGCACATGGCATTTCAAGATAAGATAATGTAGACAGGATAAAGACATTTATTTCAAAACTGCTTTAATGCTTGGCTTAAAGATATAGATAGATTTAAATAAATAACAGGTATTCTCTGCGAGAGAGATTATAATACTTCTGCATGTACAGAGTGCCCTTAACCGTGTTGAATGTATTTCAATGCCATCGGTTTGTAAGCAGTGATTATAGCTGTCTTCAATTTGTATTCTAGTCAGGAAATCCGAAACTCAGAGGAGTCGGTCTTGTTGTTCATTAGACACATTACCAGTTTGTTCTCTCCACCCTTTGCCCAGTTAATCTAATCAAGGACCCTCCAAGTAGAGGGTTCTTGGTCCAGTGCCAGATGGCACCATTGACTGGGGGAGGTGGCAAAGCCAAAAATAAAGGACTAAAATTAAAGGTTTCCATTGATAATCACTTGGTTTGGTTTAAACATATTTTATTCAAAGAAAAAAATAATTGGGGAGAAGGGCAAGGGCTTACTTATATTGATCCCTCTTGTAAGAAGAAGATAATATCACGGGGCAAACGAGACAGCAAAGGTCCACAACAAAGACCTAAATGGCTTGCAGTTAAGAGACACTGCCAGGAGGAAGAGCACTGCTGGGGATCAACAAAGTTAAGAAAGCCATCACAAATCACAAGACAGATAATGGGGCGATTATACAGAAGCTATAAAATTGCACTGTGACGTCCATCCCATTGAGGATTCATAATTATGTAATATAGTTATTATATACATGCAGGATTGATTGTAAAGCAATTCATCATGTGACAACACTGGTTTGAAAACGTTTGGTTTTAGAATGTAATCTTGGACTGCCAGGAATATTTTCTTACTGTTTTCAATGGTGCTTTCGGAAACGTCATATAAAACGGTTTCAAGGCCGAAAGGTTCACAATTTGTTACTATTCTATGAAGGCAATCACGAGGAAAAGCATAATAAGGACCAACGAAGAAGAAATGTCAGATGTCTTCAGTCCCTTGATTGTAACGACACTTTGGTGATGGAGTAATACTGATATCAAATAAATGGTAATTCAATTGGCTGCAGCCCAAACGCTGTCCTGCATGCAAAATTGTGGCAATGCTGTTACAGACATTGTAAAATTCGTTTGCTTGAGTGACCGAGGCACAGTTGAGGAAATTTTGTTTTTAAATTCCACTAAAGTAAGTGTGTTTCTTATTTCAAGAGGCAATTGGTTCCAAAGTTTTATCGTAAAAGGAAAGAAAGAATTACTCAAATAATTCATTTCCGGTTCTTAATTGAGGCAAGTCAGAGGCATGTCTTGTTATTCACCTTCTGTTAAAATTTTGTTCATTGTAAATTATATGGCTAAGATATTCAGGAACCAGAATAGTGATTTTGCACATTAAGGTTAGTTTACGTACTTCTCTACGTTTTGCCAATGTAGTGACATCAGTTTCTTCACATATTTAAGCATAAGATGTGGTGCGCAGAGCACCAGAAATAACAGATGCAGCAGCCAATTGAATACTCTCAGATTTCAATTCATCTGTGTGGGTGCAGCTACCCCAGACAACATTACCATATTCCATAAGAGGCCGAATAAAGGAGGTATAGATTATTTCTAACGTTTTTCTGTCGAGACGAAATTGGAGCGTTTTCAAAATGTGTAGTTTTTTCGTGGCCTTAGCCACAATACTATTAATATGATCATTCCTTCTTAAGGCATTCCGAAATATAAGCCTTATATGTTTTTGTTGATCCACATGTTGCAACTATTTGAAGAACTAACGGAGAGTGATGTGCTTGGTCTCTTTTCCGAGAATAAACATAGCGTCAGTTTTCTGGGCATTTAATGTCCCCATCCAGTCGTTAGACCTTGACACAATAAATAAGACATCACTATTTGTCACATTTGCAATTAAATTTGGATTATCAACCGAAAGGCACAGAGAACTATCATGTGCAAAAAGTTTTATATTCGACTGCAAAATGTCTACTATATCGTTTATAAATACCAAAAAAACAGTACAGGCCCTAGAACAGAGCTATCGGGAACACCAGCATTTATGGTACCCCATTCAGATGATTGACCATTTATAACTACCTGTTGGTGTCGGTTAGACAATTTCGAATCCAGTTTAAAAGCGATCCAGTTATCCCATTACATTCCAATGTGTAAAGAAGCCCAGCTTGCCAAACACAATCGAAAGCCTTCCTCATGTTAAGAAAGACGATTTGCACTTCCTTCTGAAGAACAATGGCCAGACACAATTCTTTATAAAAAAAGATAGCAGTTGATACCAGTGGAATGTTCGGGTATAAATCCCCACTGATTTGCAGATAAAAGTAAGCTATCTCTGAAAAGGCTAAAAACGTGTTTCCAAATGGTTTTGTCCACAATTTTTCCAACACAGCTTACAAAAGAAATAGGGCAATAGTTCTTACATAAATATCAGTCGCCCTTTTTTATAAGGGAGTGACGTAGGCGTGCTTCCATTAGCTGGGAAAAGTTGCCAAATTAAGAAAAAGGTTAAATAGTTTGGTTAACGATACGCAAATTGATGGTGTTCCTTCCTTCAGACGTCTAGTGCTAATTCAATCTCGGCCAGTGGCCTTAGTGATATCTATGCTCCAAAGAATGTCCAGGACTTTGCTTTGATTAATTTGAATAGAGTCAAGTATGACAGCGGGTGGGTCCACAGTTGGAATTACTGGGGCCCTTGAAGTATCAAGGTTGGTTTTACTTTAGAGAAAGAAATTAAATATTTTGGCTTTGGATAAGCTGTCAGTCACATGGCGATTTTCATGTATTAGAGAAGGAATAGACGAAGATATATTTCTATTCATGAACTGTTTGACGGTGCACCATCAAGCTCTGTTTTTATGCTTTGAGCTGTTGAAAGAGGTGCTAAGTGTACTGTTGTGAACAAAGCCTAGAATTATACAATAAAAGATCAAAGGGAGGAACTGTTATTTCTTTGTTTGGAATAGTATGGTTTGCTGCATCAGGAAACAATTTTGTCCAAATCTTGCTGCACAACTCAACATTTCCAGTCTCAAAACAAACATCCCAATTTGTTCCATCAAGGCAATGCCTAAACTTATCTAAATCGACTCTTCTATATTCCAAATTTGTCTAATTATTAAAGGTTCCTTTTTGTGCCAAAGAAGTACATTGGTAGCAACAACTGAATGATCACAATTAGAGATTGGTGATAAGACACATGGTTCTTTAATAAAATTTCGTATGTTAGAAGTTAATCGATCTCAACAAGTAGATGTTATTGTTGTTATTCGACTAAGCTCGTGAATTTGCAAGTTAAAAAAAATTGTGTCGCAAAACTGCTGAAACTTTGCACCCGACGTGGTCTTGAAGTCAGAATTGAAATCGCCAGTTACAATAATATTTTTAATGTTACAAAACGTAGCTCTCTTGTAGCTTGTCAAAAAAAAGACAAGTGAGTTGATATTCACTTAAATTTCAGAGAAGGGCATATCATGTTACTAACTTTTCGATAGAATTTGCCTAGCCTAAATTAAAAGCTGTGGGCTGTGTCACACGACAATGCCGATCCTGATACTGACAATTTGTGTTTGGCTTTCCACTTGTCTGTGATGGTCGTGTGCACAGGTAGCTATTGGTCATGGTAGAAAACAAAATTCCAAATGTAAAAAAATTACAATACTGGCGATCTTATGAGTGATTACAATAGGTGTGATTTATTTTATCAAAAGAAAGCCAAAAATTGCAAGGAACCCCAAACACAAAAACTAACCACACATGCTTGTTCTTCTCAACACGTTGATACAGGTTGCACAAAGTGTGAAATAACTGAATATCCATGGGCGCGTTGGGTTGATTCAGGGTTACATGCTAACATGTTCGAAGTCATAGGGGATTTCAATGTGTGCGTACCTACAACATGAAAAGAAGTGATGACTAAACTTTAAACCTGCTGCACTATTACGATGAGGAAAAAAGTTACCAGCTTAACATGATTCCCTCATCACAAAGAGTTGTCAATAAAATCCTCTATTTCCACTTGATACTTGTTTGTATTGTATTCTAAATAGGATTTTATCCCGTTATTATTGCCTCCCTTTCGGTAAAGGTTCAATGCCAAAATAATATAAACAAGAAAAGAAACATTTACTTGAGAGCAATTCTATCTGAGGACTTGTAAAGTGAACAAAAATCAACTGGCATTTGCCTACATCTTTATGTCGACTACCAAGAAGAGGTAACAATGACATCCAATTTTTTCTTAATTTTGAACACCTGTAAAACAAAGTTAAAAATAGTGCCCACGGACATCATTTCATCATTGTTATTTGTTGAGTGTTTTTAGATGGCCAATAAGACAAAGAACACTTACTACTTTCTGTATTTTTTTTCATTTACAGCTTAGTCAGAAACTGTACCATTTGTATTTTAGACCAAACTAAACTTTTTTCAGGTTGTCTTGTGTGCAGGCCACATCGCATCTTGGTCTACTTCAAGGCCACTTGCTGAATGGACAAATCTGTCAACAATAAAATGCATAATTAATTAGGTTTCCGAAAAGTTTGGCTCAACTCAATTTAGCTTAGGAGCTTTGCTTACTTTCTGGATTTTACCCATATCTTAGCGCATATCAGTTTGAATATCCCTTTGATCTGGCAGTAAGTTTAAATAGAGTGATATGGCTTGTCAATTTGTGCAATATCAGCACGTGATTATCCCACCAATAGACGAATGTATGCTTAATATTGAAAGGATGAAAACAAATACATCAAACTTAGTTCAAAAATTTACTGAACAGAGACCAAAGAAGAATACAAAAAACTGTACACCATACACATATCCACAGTTAAATGTCTTAGACTTCTATGCACATCACAATGCCAGCATTTGGCTGACAGAGGTCTACATTTGTTTGTTAAAATTTATGATAAATGTCCAGTTTGTAAAGCCATGACTTAGAAGCAATGGGAAATAATTAACAATGTTACAGGTGTCTGTCATAGAACTCACAGTTGCCAAATGATATGCGGCACTTTTTATTTTGACATTTTAAGAATTGTGGCCTTCTTTCATATAATTTTCCTCTTTGATGACCTTGTTTCATTTTTGTTGTTTTGGAGATGGCAGTTCAAGAATTTTACATCATTTTATGTCTTGTGTTGCATTGTGCCTTTCTTATGTCTGCCACCAGCACTTGCTCAGTGTCCTGCCCAATGCATTACTAATTGTTCATCCATGCCTGCTTGGAACAAACTCATCTCACATGTCCGCTTCCAGCTTTGATGTGTAAAATTCCCCTCAAGTTGACTTTCAGCAGGCATATTTTTCCTTAAATATTTCCTGACCCTGCTCAACAAGTTCAAGCACCTGTGACAGGCATGGATCATCTAAATGTAACACCTCAGATCCTCAGCCCCTGTTCCCTGTAGAATGGAGAGTGTCAGCCAAAATCCTCCAATGACACAAAGGTGCAATACAATTGGGTAGAGAGATTTTATTTCTGTAGAAGTGTCCACGAACCATAAGGATCTGCATTAGAAATCCAGGAACAGCTGTTTTTCCACCTTTGTCAGATCTTTGTCAACATTCAAATAATGAATAATGACATACTGGAGCAGCTCTGTCACTGTGTACAATCTCAGGGATGTCATTAGTGCCGCAAGTAGTCCAGCCATCAGGCAACTTCAAATTGCACAAAAGTATTGTCTGAATTCAGAAGATTCCATATCATGCATCTTCATGTGTTCTGCCACACCTGCTGGCACAAAGCCAACATGATGTGCTAGGGAAATGTAGCAAGGCAGATGGGTTCTCAAGACATGAATTTTACATGGGTTACTTGAATGGGACAGAGGGGGGCAAGGATGCCCCCTAGACCTCTGTTTCTTGGTCACGTACTTTAATGTCCCCTGCAATCTCTGAAATACATCTTTTGTCCTTATCCTTCTTAGGTTGAAGAAGGGCTGGTTCCATTGATCTCTACCTTTGTAAGGCGGGGCCCTGTAAGTCAAAGGTAGCAGAGAAATTACTTTGGTCCTCCACGTCACCTTCAGAATACCATTCATCCAATACTGTACACTCACTGAACAGGTCCACTGGACATGAATCCTGGTTTTCCATCTCTGGAAGGTGGGAAACAATTATATAGCTGGTTGCTGTAGCTGATACTACCCAGTTACTCCTGAAAATAATTTATCTACAATGAAAATTTAAGACCATCAGCTGGGTAGCCCATGTATTTTGTTTACAAAAATATACAATGGTAATAAGCAGACTTAGTCCAATCACTTATATTAGAAACTCAGATTTAGTTAGAAATCATCCAACCCAATCAGAAAATTTCTTTCCAAAGAAAAATATCAAGGAGAGCCAAAGAAAGGATACATGATGATGCTTTTTAGAAAAAGGCACCTCACGTCACAGTCAGATCACTACTGACCATGTATACCAGAAAAAAGAAAAATATAAATGCAGGAACAGAGTATTTCTGACCATGAATATCAGCACTCCTCCCATCATATGTGTAGATAGTCAGAATGAATCCGATGATATAACATATCAGATTCTCCTTTCTTATTCAGAGCATATTAATCTAGATAAGCAAGGGGGCAGACTTTTCTGCCCCTCCCTATAACTCTAGATTGAATTGAGGCTTCTGGAACAGATTCAAGTATAGTTTTTGTGTGAATCGGAGCACTAGTGATGATAGCCTCTTGGTCATATTCTGGTAATGTTAATCCTGTGTGAGAGATGATACAGGTTTCTCATAAGGAAGAGTGAGATCTTGATCTAGATCAATTTCTATTTGCTCACTGTCATCAGCTTCTGCCTCAGCAAATAAATCATTAAAAACATCTGGCAGCAGAGATTTTTTTTGCTCATTATAAGCAATAGTTGTCTCCTGATCAAGGAATGCATGCCTCATCCTATGAATCCACATGGGTATGTGCCAGTATTTGCATTGTTTTAACCAGTCATAATGGGCAACACTTTTAATGTGTCATCTCCTGATCTTGTAAAGAATTGGTGGCAACACCTTCATAATTAAGTAAGGGCCACTCCAGATCTTATTGAAATCCTTGATTCTCCCAGTTTGTTAGCTATCTCCAGGCAATAGACAAGATCCCCCACTTCGACTTCTAACAGAGCTTGATGTCATATGTTTTCTTCTAACCAGTCTACACCACCTGAAGATTCTGTGCGACATTATGTGTTCTGTCAAGTATGTCCAGAAGCTGTCTCACATAAACTGGCCGATCTCTCTTATGATCTTCATCTACCAATCTAAATAAGATGTCTCTGGCTGAAAACTCCCCTTGCCCGCATCATTTGGTTTGCTGAGAATCTAGTATTTCTGTTGGCCATTGCTCATATTACCGCTGTTAGCTAGGGAAGATCCTTATCCCAGCTTCTGTTGGATCCTGGTATACGGCACCGCTTGTTTGTAGGAGCAAATGATTTGGACATTTCCTCGAGGTCTAGAAGGAGTTGTTCTTGTCTTGGTGATGTACAGTAATTTGCAGACAGGATGAACTAAATTTCCGCCCACGTTTTTCCTTGGTCATTATGAATTTCCAAAGGACATCCAAATCTCGAGATAAATTCATCAGCAATTTTCCTTACAATTGACACAGCTTTCTAGTCAGGGAAGGGATAGCTGTCATTCCATTTGGTAAACTAATCAATCAGAATAAGGATATACACATTTCCACTGAAACTGGATGTAGAAAACCCGAGTATATCAATATGAACCCATCCATTAGTGCTCGAGCATGAAATATTCCCAATCCTACATTTGGCCATGTCTTCATTTTTTTATTGAGATATCCACACCATTCTTCTGTTTCTCATGCAGTGCTTGATACAGATATCGGGCCACCTATGCCATGTTACTTTCCTGAGCACCAGTTACTGAAACATTAATACTTACAGCCTTAATTGTCAGTGAAAAACATCATCTACTTTGCGTTCAAACCTGCTTGATGTCTGATGTGCTCAGGTACAATACTTGCACCCACCACAAAGGAGCATGGTCGTTTCTGCCTGGTAACAGTCGCAAATGGTTTCTTTATCATGAATTCTACTCAATGCATCAGTGTTCTGATGCTTTTTCCCAGCTGTGCGGACAATATTCATGTCATATTGGTTCTAATCCTCCAGGCATTTTGCCAACTGACCTTTCATGTACAGTAAAACCTCTGTAAAGTGGGCACTCTTGGGACCGGAGCAAAATGCCCACTTTAGGGAGGTGTCCACTTTACAGAGGGTCAGCCATTTTGGGTTGTGTGAATGAGCAACAAAGATAAGGGAGAGGCTATACATGTGCATGCATACACATCTATATGTACATGTATATTTATATATACATGTATACAGATACATGTATCTTAATCCCACATGAAATAAATGAGAGAAGCAGTTTTTTCACCATTTTCCTAAAGTTATTTCTTGGGAAAAAATCAATTAAATATGAACTACATGTACTATGTAGAAAAATAATGTCCAGAACAGGTCCCAACTCATTGATTACCAGCAGGCACATCAAAGTATCAAGCTGCAATGTTGAGCAAATCACTGAGCTGACACTCATTTGCACACCAGCTTGCTTTCCAGTGGAGTCACTAGTTCTCTCCACTTTGATACCTTAATCATCTGGTTAATCCACAAAGCTGTCAAAAGTCATTGTGGACTAAAACAACTGTTATGCTTTGTTGATGCTGGCCTATACATGTACTGTACTCTGTTATGAGAGTAGGTCCACATTAGGTGGTGAGTACTGATAGAAAAATAACCCTTCAAGATTTTAAAGTTAATGATGGCAAGTCCTGATGCAGAAAATATCACTTTTACAAAGTAAAATATTTATTGAACAAAATAATAGTGCCCACTGTAAAAGATTTTGGTACATGTTTGGGGTGCCCAATGCCCAGATTAGGGAGGTGCCCACTTTAGAGAGGTGGCTTTATAATGTAGTCAATAGGAAAAATGAAACGAGACCGAAGAAAAGTGCCCACTGTAAGGAGGTGCCCACATAAAGAGGTTTTACTGTACTTAAAGTGCATCAACAAAGCCAGACTATTGTGATTCATTGGAACCACAAATGTCCGACCAAAAACATAGTGCCCAAATTGTCTCATGTACCAAACAACAGGCAGAAGTTCCTTTGGAATTGTTCAGTATGTTGCTGGGCTGGTGCTAAGGACAAACTATTATAAGATTAGGGAGGTGCCTACTTTAGAGAGGTGGCTTTATAATGCTCATCTTCCTGTCTTGTAACTGTGAGAGTTCAGCCATGATGGCTGTACCTGAGTCATCACAGTCAAGGAGGAATTGTCCTTCTCTTTCTGGAAAGCCAAAAACTAGAGCTATAGCCAGTGCAGACCTGAGTTTTTCAAAAGCATCACGATGTTTTGGTTGCAAATTGAACTTTTCCTTTAGACCTATCATCTCATATAGAGGTGAAGCAATCTCAGCAAAGTCAGGGACATGGTCATGATGAAAATTGGGGAATCCCCAAAATGATACCACCTTCTTGATGTTTTGAGATTCTAGCCAAGTCAATACAGCCTTGAACTTGTCTTGATTTACTCAGAAGCCCTTTTAAGAAACAACCTTGCTTAAGAACTTTACTTCTAACTGGAATAGACTGCACTTTTTGGTGCAGCCTGATCTCATTCTGTTGAAACCTTTGGAAATTTTTTGTGAGATTTTCTAGATGTTCTGGAGATGTTTTTCTCATAATGATCACATTGGCAAGAAATGCCAGTACAGAGGACCATGCTAAGCCTCTTAGTACAAGATTCATGGCTCTCATTAAAGCTGCTGGAGTGTTACAAAGACCAAAAAGCCATTTGACAGTGTTCAAAGAGTCCATATTTGGTTATGAAAGTTGTTTTGTGACAGTCTGATGGTGCTTTTGGTATCTGTCAGCACAAACAGGCCACATCAAGAGATCTTTAAAAGACATTGCCCCTAAAGTGTCTGGACATTTTTCTATCAATGACAGGGGGTATGCGTCCTTGACTGCCCCAATGTTCAAATTTTGGTAATCTATACACCAGCAACATCCACCCTACTTCTTATGAACTTAGACTAGAGCCGCTGCCCACTCAGAAGAAAAAGTTTGAATGACACCAATATCCAACATCAGCTGATGATGTTTTTCTTCCTCATCTTCAAACCCCCATGGGACCCATCTCATCTGTTGATTAATGGGTCTCGCATCTTGTGTGTCAATCTTCTGAGTGATACCAATAAAACAGCCTAGATCTAAATCATTTTTGGAGAAGACATTAAAGTATTCATTAAGTATATTAGCTACCAACTTCAACTCCTCTGCTGATAGATTGTTGACTAATCTCCACAAATGGCTGAATATGTTGTGGCACATCACTCAAGTACTTACAGTCAGTGGGAGATTGCAAGTTGGAACTCATGCCTAGTCTTCAGACAAATATTCATCATTTCCAACAAACTTTTATCCCATGCAAGATCATCCTATTCAATTGATTACCAATTAATGGTGAGGAACTGTCAGTATGACTATCTGGAGTCCGTGTCAAATTCTGTGATTCACAGAAAAGATATCCATCCTTAAAGATGAACCTCTTTCTGATTGGCCTTTTATATCATTGTACTCACCACTCTTGCGAATAAATCCACTCTGTGGACAACTATCCATCACATTTGATGAACTATCTACCACAAAATGAGGATATTCTTTTGGATGCTCATCAGACAGAACTGCATCCAAATGGGTAGCACCTTCCACTAACTTGCTCAGGGCAGTATAACTGTCACCAAGGTTTATTATTTCAGTGGGTGATTGCTTTTGTCCTTTCACAAAGATGGCAAGTGTTGCTAAATTGGAACTAATAGGGGCTCCTGTGACAACATAGTCTGCCTGCTTAGCACCTGTTATGGTTGCTGTGCCATATGCCTTGCTGTTTGGAAGCGAAACTAAACATTGATCCAAACTATTTTGCATATGGCTTGTTCCACTTCTCCATTATGTCTAAGTGTTGCTGGGATGATGATATCTCCTACAACAATGATGTTTTTTTCAAGTCCACAATGCAATTATGGGATAGTAGGAAATCCAATCCCAGAATGACAGAGTCAGTAATGGGTGCTATGAGTGTTTCACATACAAATGTTTCCTTCCCAAGTTTTATCTTTATTCTTTTCACACAGTAAGCTGTCATTGTGCTTTCCCTTGCTGCACATTTCAATTTTATCCTCTAAAGTTTTCAAAGATCCAAGTCGAGGCTCTTGGCAAAATCTTTGCTAAGCATAGTCACTTGGACAGCAGTGTTGACAACAGCTTCTGTCTCTTGTGAGCTCACTGCCACAGGAACCAAGGTGTTGTACCTCAACAAACTTTCATAACAACTTCTCTAAGTTAACGACTATTTACAGGTGAATGCTGCCCTATGATGTTGATAGGGGTTACCAATTGGCCAGCCTCTACAACTCTGACTCTGTATCACAGGCATAGGACCTTGGGGAGGCGGTACGGGTGGTATAGTAACTTGAAAAGGCATATGTCCTTGGGATACCTCATAGGGCTGCACCACATCAAAGTGAGCATATGAGGACATCTGTTGCTGTGGTACATGTAGCTGTACCATTGGTAATGGAACTAGTTGTCATGGCTGATTGCACAGGGGGTACAGAGGCGGACTGTATCTGTGGCACAGACACTTGCACTGGTGGTACAGGAGGACAATTTAAATTACCAAATTCAAAAGGGGGGTGGGGGGTATGCTGGTGGCAACAGACCATACTGCAGAATGAGAGGTCCACACTGTATAGAAATAGGAAGTTGTCCAGAAGTTGCAGTGTAACCAGTGTCGGATGGTCCAGGGCGCTCAAATTGGGCCTTACTGAACTTTAGGGCACCCTAGCCTCCATAGCGGAATTCCCACAATAATGCAACACTGCAACTTGATTTTAACCAATTGCAGTAAGTCTATTACTACTAAATTAGCCATGTGTGCATGTTTACCTTCACGAGCCAGGTGCACATGATGCCCTGGGATATTCCCTGGGAGGGTCTCAGCATTCATTCTGTCTTTTAAATTTGTCCTCGAAATCGTAAAATGCTTTTATTATTCATGCTTACATTAAAAATTATATGATATGGTCCCCAATAGCACTTGCGGCATCCATTTTAGATCAACTGCAGAAACGCTGTTGCTTAATTTACATGATATGACCGGTTGGAAGTCATCTCAGATAAGCAAATCTTGTTGCTAATGATTATTTAAAACACATCAGGAACTTTCATGAACATTGAACCATTATTAGCCCTATAGGAGTGGGTGACCTAAAGTTCAATAACGCCTTAAATTGTGACTCCGTGTTCAACTTTTGAGGACCATTATGTTTGATTGTGGGGGATGCACAGGATTTAGTGGTGTGGGGAACACAGTATTTAACAATGGGCCACAATATTTAATTGCACTAAAGGCACAGGTGTCTACTGTGCACCTACTTGGATTGGAGTTTCACAGCTCCTTGGTGCTGGTATTGGACGCCTCTGTGGTACTGCTAATGGATCACTCTGTTGCAAAGGTAGAGATACCATCTGTGGATCCACCCCTTGCAAAGACTGGCCATATGTGTCATGTAGTAGAGCTGACGTATGAGTTCCTTGATCAGACTAGTTGGGCCTCACTGATTCTGGAGCAATAATGTCTACCTGACCCTGGCTGAGCACAATCCCTTGCTGTTATTGCTGCAGAAAGTCCTGTGGTTGAGGCCCTGTATACCCAGACGGGGGGGGGGGGGGGGGGGGGGTACACAAACTTGGAGAAGGTATCTATATCCCTGAGGGTACAACAGTTAAGCTGAGCTCTGTGGGCTTCTCTGTTACTGGGGAAGGTCCCTGTGTCCCTGGTGGAGGAGGTACCTGTATCCCTAGTGGGGATCGTTTATGTATCTATGCTGATACAGGAGGTACATTGGGCTCTGTTGGCTTCTGAGTGACTTGTTTAACATTAGGTATCTTAGGGAAATGAAGTGTGTGTCACTGGTGGTGGAACCCTTAGGGATGACAAACACCTTGTCAACTTCAAATTGCTTAGGATCAGCTTCTTGATATGGTCTGTCACTGGCTTCCTTGCCCTAGGGACATACAGGGATAGAGGTCAGCCTTGCAGTCATAGATAACCTCCTATAATCTCTCCATCTGTTGCTGGAATAAATGTTAAAACATTTCCTTTTGTAGGCTGTAACTTTTTTTCTTTCAAATGAGGCCTCTAATTGCTGTACCATCCCAGTAGCCATAGCGTCCACTTGATGTTTACAGTATGAACCAAGATCCACTGGTATTTCTGGGTATGCAACAGCTCCCTCTGGCTCAATGCACACTCCTCCCTCTTCATACTGGACTTCGCATGTGTCCCTAGGTAAAACTTTCAGCTGGTCCAATGCATCTCGCATCAAAAATTGATCTCAACTTGAGAAGTCCTGACGCAATCCAATTATGGCTCTTGCTACATCAGTGTTGATGCCTGGCAGATCCACTAATAACTTTTTAGTTAATTGCAGAGATTAACTGGAGCATTTTTTAATTCTATGCACACTAATTTGACCAAATATGGTGATTTGTCTGGAGACTAATTAGATTAGCCAATTATATTGAAATTCAACAATTTCTGATCAGTTGAACTCGCATAAGATAAACTCAATAAATATTAAAATTAACAAGTGTCCAACAGGTCCACTCAAAATAATTTACTTATTTGAGTTACAAAAATATATACACTACCCGGGCCAATCTACATTGGAAGGAAACTACAAGGAAGTCCCATTTTGTTGAAATCACACAAAGCTAATGACAATATAGATCAAAAACTGTATCAAACATTTTCCAGAAAATATGAACTCAAAATAGAAAAAAAATATAGTATGCTCCAAAATATCAGATTGGAATTTTGCATGTGAAAACTTGAAATACCCAGAAGTTGAACTATCTTTCTGACACAGGCCCATTTATTCTAGAACTTTGGTCCTACTGCAGTTTATCAATGTAAGTGTGATTTCACTAAGATGTAGGGACATGCTGGTCCATGACCATTGTTGGCTGCTCCCTGCTGTTCTGTCAATAGCTGACAGTAGACTAATGTAGGTCTCAAATTTGTGTGTGTGAGAGAGAGAGAGAGAGAGAGAGAGAGAGAGAGAAAGAGAGAGAGAGAGAGAGAGAGAGAGAGAGAGACCTTCCGTGCAAAATAAATATGGTATGGTCGATGCCTACCATAAGTGTTGAGCAACAGGAATGGAAATGGAACTGGCCGCCAGCTCATTCTCATGTCAAGTGCAGGCTTGTCCTGTTGGAGTAGCTGCAGTAGATTGTTATTCGCACGTAACCTACTGCCTGACAAACCTGTTCTTAGTCACTTATTAATCGGAACCTAATCGTGAGATGCAAGGGCCATTCCAATGCTCATATGTAAACAAATATATGTGGGATACGTCCTTACCTAGATTTGATTATACAATCAAATACTGGTCAGCTGAACCCCAAACTATCCCAGGAGAATATTGTTTTCCTGCTCTTGTCCATGGAGCAAAAAAAAAATGCACTCATCTCGTTTGCAATATGACAAGTACACTTTGCTATGCAGCCTGGTGATTGAGGAGCAGAACAAAAATGATGTGACTTACATGTATTACATCTGCACTGTGGATTTTATTGCAGTTTGTTGGCAACACTGGCGTTCCTGGTGGAAAAGCACTATATGTCGTTGGGTTATTTTTAGCTCAGATGACTTGTCAGCAAAGCTTATGTTATGGTTGCGCATCCCTTGTCAGTTCGTCCGTCGTCCACAATTGACATTTTCAACTTCTCAAAAACCACTGTCCAGATCGCTTGAAAATGAGTAGGGCTTTACCTTGCATGGATCTATATCAATTTTGTTGGTCTTGGTTCAATGATTCTTGGAATTCATATGAATTTTGTTGTTCATTTTTTGGCAAAAAATATTGAAACAAACTTCTCCGAAATCGCTTGGCCAATTGCTTCAAAATTGCGTTTGAACAATCTAGATCTTAGTTTGTTTAACAAATGGTATTGTGATTATTTTTATGCCTGTTTTTAGAATTTTTCATGGGTTTTCTCTTTTCTTGACTTTTTCTCCAAACTGTAAGTTGGATCCTCTTCAAACTTCTTTGGAACGTAAATGGACTCCACCAAAGTTTTTAGCTACATGGTGGTGCTGTCATTTTCTGAATTTAAAAAAAAAATCAGTGAGTGAATATAGTTAATTTAGGAACAGTGATTATGGTCTTAACCAAAGGTGACCTTGATATCATTCTGAAGTTCACAGCATTACTACAGTCTGTGCATGTGAGGTCAAAGGAGCACAAGACTGTCACAGTTCTCGTGTTTTGGGAAAATCTTTGAAAACTGTTTCTTCTCCAAAACTACTTGCCTAATTGTTTCGAAATTGCACAGGAACACTTCTAGGGACCCCGACCTTAATTTGTTTTACAAATGGCACTGAATTTCTTTTCTGGTTTTTTTTTTTTTTTTTTTTCGGGGGGGGGGGGTAATTTTTGTGTGTTTTTGGCTTTCTTTTCCAGTTCGTCTCCAGCTTGGTAACTAAACTTGACAAAGTCGCTCAGCTGTGATCCGTTTTGTTTGAAATTACCTTCAGACTATCAAATTATATCATCATCATCATGATGATGATGATGATGATGATGATAAAGCAATGAAAAATACAAAAAATAAATCCTGTCCAACGTGTGTGAATGGAACTATCCCAGTATGATACAGCGTTATTTATACTGTACTCTCGTGTATTTCAGTGAAGAGTCAAAGGACATGCGGCGAGTCCTCTTTGACTTGCTGCAAGAAAGGCGCCGGATTGACACTGAAAATACTGTTACAGACACCAAAGAACCAGACAGTGGGGAGCATGCTCAAAAGGTATGATTATTTACACCTCTGAAAGTGCTCAGATACCATGTGACATTGGTTTCGGCAACAAAAACATCGTTAATACTGTAAGCAAGAAATATTTTTAATTGTAACTGTTGAATAAATATAGCCTGTTCTAGCTCAACAGTTTACCTTTGCTCTGAGTTCGTACCTAAGGTGCGAAAACGGGAATTTGTTTGCTGAGCTATCTTTTGGGAATGTGAGATTCACCTGTTCCATTGAATTGTAACGCTCTCTTCCATAGTTCTTGCCTTACCGGTTGTCCATTTTCGTGCATATTTTACTAGATTTTAGGACGTAGATGGGACATTTAATTACTCTTTAAAAAGCCGACTTTCAAATATCAACACGCCTAAAATATTTTCTGCATTCTCCGAGAAGTTGCAGCACCACTCCTTGCCAAACAATGCAGGAAAAACCGACCAACACCGTTGCCAGCGTAGCAAATAATGATTAAAGTGGACCGAAACCTGCTGGTAGTTAAATGTTGCCAGCCTCGATGTTTTTTTTCTAATTTCGACATTAAGGATAAATAGTCTACGAGGCCCCTCAGAACAACATACCTCAAGTCAGTAGCTTTTCTTGGCGGGGTTTAAAGATGACCATCCACCCAATGAAAAATGAAGGGATCAAGCTGTCAAGGATTGGTTATATTTATATAAGTGAAGTGGGCACGTTTTAACATGAAATAATTATTTGCATGTAATCATAAGCAGAGTCAATTACATTCTCAAAAACATTGCCTTTACATATTTTCTGTGGCGTCATTACTATATGTGGCTGTTAAACAACATGAATTCGTTCGGTTCTGTATTTTTTGGTGTACTTTACTGTTTTTAATTTTAGCTCAGCTGACTTGTCAGTCAGCTGAGCTTATGTTTTTACTAGCCATCCGTCGTCTGTCCATCGTCCACAATTCACATTTTCAACTTCTTTTCCAAGACCACCAACCACATTCACTTCAAACTTGGTGGGGATGTGCTTTGGGTAGGTCTCGACTAAGTTTGTTCAAATGGTCCCGCTCCAGTGATTTTTGGATTTTTTTATGAATTTTTTTGCTCTTTTTGAGGCAAATATTTTAAAATCATCGTCTCCAAAACTGCTAACCCAATAGCTTTGAAATCGTGCAGGGAGACTTCCGGTGCCTCATTGTTCTGAATTTGTTCACCAGGTGGCGGTGCAATTTTTAGTTATTGTTTATGTATTTAGTGTTTTTGATCTTTTTGACTTATCCAGAACCGTCACTCAGATTAAGCTGAAACTTGGTGGATATGTTCCTTGCGGAAGGGTCAAACACATTTGTTCATTGGGTGACACTTCTGTGGATTCCTGATTTTTAACGATTTTTTTTTCAATTCGGGCACTGATCGGTCAATGCAGTTTTCCAATTGATTACTATGATAGTCAATGGACATTCTTTTGCAAATTCACATTTTCGACTTCTTCTCAAAAACCATCATCCAGATTGACTTCAAACTTGGTGGCAATGTACCTTGGGTAAGTTTCTACTGGTCAGTTTTGTTCAAATGGTCACGCTCCAGTATTTGTGGATTTTTAATGAATTTTTTGGGTTTTTTTGGGACCAATCTTGCAAAATATTTTTCTCCACAACTGTTCACCCAATTGCTTTGATATTACTTAGAACACCCCTAGGAACTCATAGTTCTTAATTTGTTCACCAGGTGGTGCTGCAGTTTTTTTTTCAATTTTTTTATGATTTTTTTTGTGTGTCTTCGCTACTTGTTACTTCTTCTCCAGTCATTCAGATTAAGTTCAAACTTTGTGGATATGTTCCTTGTGAAAGGGTCAAGCAAAGATGTTTATTAGGTAGCACTGCTGTGGATTCCTATTTTTTTACGATTTTTTTTCCAGTTCGGGTACTTATCGGTAAATGCACCTTTTCTATTGCTTACTATGCAAGTCAATGCGCTTTCTAATGCATTTTAATGGTAATTCTCATTTTGGACTTCTCTGAGGAAGCTTTTTGTCAGATTTACTTCAAACTTGGTGGCAGTGTACCTTGGGTGGGTCTTTACCAGGTTTGTTCAAATGGTCACACTCCAGTGATTTTTGGATTGTTTATGATTTTTTTTTCAGAAATTTTTAAAAAGTTTTAACAAGAAAGTGTAGCATGGGGGTTTCTTGTAATGGCTATCACTTACATAATTTTGGCCAGATTTGTGCCAAACTTGGTAGAGATGTACCTTTTATAAGTGTCTATTTATTTTGTGCAAATGGTCATACTCCAGTGATGTTTGGACTTTGACCGCGTTCCCAAGGTCACAGGACAACTGACACGAAATTTACTGTTCGCTTGCTAAGTTGAGATCTGTTTTTAGTTAGGACCTTGATGGTGCACATGTTAATGTTTCTCTATGAAGGTCACGCTTAGACATTACATGAGTGACCTTGGCCTCGTTTCTGGGGTCACAGTGCAACATACATGAATTTTACTCTTTACTATAACTTAAGAACTACTTGAACTGAGACGTTGATGTTGCACACGTTAGTGATCTTCTATAAAGGTCGGAATTACTCAGTACATGGGTGACCTTGATTCTATCCCTAGTTCACAGAGCTGCAAGTGTGGTGAATGTCTAGGTCCGCTGAGCAAGGGCTCTTCACACAGCCCTCTTGTTATTCATTTTTTTCTCGAATTTTGACGAATGGGAAAGGAAAAGATCAAATCACAAGTTTTTGTTTGAACGTATCAGCAAATATTGACACTAGATTTCCCCTATGTAAATACAAACCGCAGAATAATCCGTTTACGTCAAATTGCGTGGAAAATTAAATTTTCATTTTGAATTTATAGAACAGAGTTTCATGTATACATGCAATTGTACTAATATTTAATTGTTTATCTAAAGTAATAACCTGTCAAACTTAAAAAACAGTGCATGGGGTACATTCTTGTACAAAATACAACGATGGATCGGTATCTCAAATATTAAAGTATGCTTAAAATTAAGCATTGCTTTTACTTTGAAGGATGACAAAAAACAAGGCTTACCGTAAGGCTATTTATGAAAATAAACTGACACATGTTCAACGGGCGGTGCTGAGCTCAAAGCAAAGGGCACATAAAAGTCCACTTATTTGAACACATCCTGCAGAAGTTACCATAATTTGTCTTTTTTTTATGGTTTAAAAGAGAATATTCTACTTAGGACCTCTTTGTCAAGAGAGCATTCTCTGAATTCCTAAATAAGACCATGTACTTTCAATTGATTGAATGCCATGAGATAAACGTCCCAATAGCTGAGCACATTTTTACTACCGCCCTCTTATATGTTCTAACATCTGGCTTGATGTGTGTGAAAAGGCACCAGAATGATATGTCATTCTGTGGTCAGTGAATTAACTCAGTAATATTAGATTGATTGCGTGAGGAAGCTATTTCGACCCAGTTTTGTGCTCACAACTCGTCTGCAAAGGTGTACGGCGTGGTGATTCTCGTATGTCTGAAAAAAAACGTATTGTATACATACATGTATGACGTTCGATCTTGTACGTGCGTGCGAGACAATGTAATGTGATATATCTGATATTAACAACTTGCATGCATGCATGCTAACCAAACTAATGCTACTCAGCAGATGGAACAGGAGTCTGAAGCTGTAACCAAAGCTTTACCTTCAGTTGAGAACCCTGGCTTGGGAAAGAGTTCTTCCGTCCCTGCTGCCACCACATTAACGCAGGAAAAGAACAGGTGCGTTGCAACTTACAACGATTACAGACATGTACATAGACAATACTATTAACATGTGGTCCATTTTGCTCAGAATGCGGAATAATAAAGCTTCCTTCTCGTAGGTGTGATTTGATTCTAATGTCGCAGGACTCATGTGGCATCCTTTACTAAGTTTGTTATAAATAATGTTGCCTTTGTCAAACTGAACAATGCCGCGGTGCATTGAAAATCTAATATTCTTAGGCTTTGTGTAAATTGGTTTCCTGAAATTGGAAAACTCTTTAAGCATGCACGGCTGTGAGCGATTAGAGGAAATTGTAAGGCTCCATGATAGTCCATAGACGCTCTTTTGTCCATTCTACTGATGCGTGATTGTTTTACGCCAGGGAACTTGAAGCATACACGATTCTGGACCATTTGAGAAAATTAGTAGGCCCCATGATGGTCCATGGAGGTCGCCCCTTTATCTGCTCTGCTGGTTGTGCGTGATTGTTTTACGCTAATACAGAGTCACCATTAACATACTTAAACACCACAGCAGATACGTTCAATATTAAGCACAAGGCATAACTATAGGCATAACTATAACTAGCTTACACCTTCATTGTTAGTGTTTTGCACATATAATGTGTGACACTAGAATAAATGTATATATATATATATATATATATATATATATATATATATATATATATATATATATATATATATATATATATATATATATATATATACATATACATTATGAATTTTACTACTGAACAACCCTGCCATGTGGTCCATTGCACCAAACACTAACCAAGTTGTGCCCAAGGAGCAGCTTCTCAATGATTGGACAACTGCAAAAGTATTTCTATAAATGACCCTGTACACTACCTAATATATGTGATTAAAGATGATTAACAGCCATCAATTGCAAATGACAGTGTGCATCGTGTGGGGTACTCTTCATGTATGCCTGTGATATGCTTGTTTAAATATTTCAAGTGCAGTGCTTTGTAATTTAACACTGTATTTCAATGATATTATGTACATTTCATATTTCATAGCTTGTACTGACGCTTGAGTTTTTATTCTTGCAATTTATACCCAACTACGTGTTAATTCGCTATAAATGTACATGTGAGTATAATTTCGTGCCCGGTTTCCATATTCTACCAGGCTATGTCAAAGAAAACGTTGTTGCCCCGACCACCCCCCCCCCCCCCCCAAGGGAGCGTAGCGGGGCAAAGAAACAGTATGGATAGGGGAGAGTGGCCGGTCAATCTGCCCGCTCATCTATCCGTCAGTTAGATCCATTTGGCCCAATAGCTAATGAGCTGTTTAAGATAGGGTGATGTAATGTTTATCATAGATATCTCCAATCTATGGGATGTGTACCGCAGCTAAATGTTGAGCTTGACCTCTTTTCAAGGTCACATGGCTCCTAAACATGGCAGGTCCATATGACTTGTTATCTAATGAACCATTCAAGATAGAATGATGCAATTTATGGCATAGTACCTCCTATGATGAGCATAGGAAGTGTTATTTCATGTTGGCCTTCACCTCTTTTCAAGGTCAGAGAGCTGCTAAACCTGGCTTTGTCGCAAGTACAATTTGTACCTTATTATATATGCATTGTATTAAAGCCAGGCATGTGCAGCATTGCTCGTGCGTTGATCACAACGTTTTTTGTGCAGCGTGGCTTGTTTGTTGACCTCGACCTTGTGTCAAGGTCACCAGTACCACAAGAGATGCAGCCACTAAATATGACTTTCATGCATGTACAATCTGTAACCTATCTTAAAGGCCTCCCATTAAAGCTGTTTGCACTATTGCTCTTGTGTTGGCCTGACCTATTTTTGCAGCATGACTTGTTTGTAATCCTTGGCCTTGTTTCAACGTAACTAGTACCAGAAACCATTCTACATCAGCCATAAGCTTGTGAAACATTGAAATGAAGGGGGGACGCATGTGCAATGTACCTTCATGTCACCTGGCTATAGGTACGTCGTACTATGTTACATACGCATGTACAGCATAGCTCATTGTTGATATTCGCAATATAAAGTAAATATCACCGAATTATATCATATTAACACCTTTTTATACTAAATTTTCCATAGATGCAGCGTTGCGGTCTTAACAGAATGTATCTTTTGTATTATCATACCATTTTTTTTCCAAATTAGGCAGGACCGTCACAAAGAGTTAGGCTCCTACATCATCCCAATTAGCATATCATCGTGTGACACTCAGCTGGACTGGAATATTCAGTGAATGAGTTTGCCTTTGAGCAAGTGCATGTCCTCTCCCTTTGATTTATTCTATCAGTAGTAATCCATATAACAAAGTTATTTTTAATTCCATAATAAGCAGACTATATCAAGGGCACATTACCAACAACAAAACACACACACAAAACAAACAAAAAATGTTTTCCAATGAGCGGGGCCAAAAATAAAAGTGGTAAAACTCGACGCCCTTTCTACATAATAATCATGCAGCAATATATCATTTATGTTTGATAGAAACCAGAAATCCATAGTTGCAGGGCGCAAGACTCAGCCACACGCAAAAAAGCAGGCGAAAGTCCAGCATGCAAATGTAGACAAGACAATGAAAGTAAGTCATTAATTTTGGTCAATACGAATGTTCAGCAGATTATGTTTTTGTCTCACATGTCGTTTGTTACCCACCAGTTTTACATGGGAAGCCTATCTCAATCATTGGCCCGCTGTTCTGTGGAAGCCTGTATGCATGTAGCTTTAGTTGTTTTTGCTTGTTTGTTTTAATTTTTAAACACTCGTCACTTTGTATCTCATAAACATGAAGCCAAACAGACTCAACCTCAAAGTCAGTGTAGCTTTATCCCCCCTGTCCAACGATATGCATCTATTAATTCAGAGAATACAGTAGTGGTTGTGTAGTGATCCAAAATTATAATAACAAACAATACCCACACAATTTCATTTAAAAAAATAATAGAATTTTTTGGTGCCACCTACTGTTTAATTTATAGTTTAGGGGTGCCCATAGTGTTCCTGTTTAAATTTTAAAGTAATTGGCCAAGTAATTTTGCAAAAGAAGCATTTAACATCCCTTCTCCTACCCATACAAATGAACACGGAAATCCTAAAACCTTGTAAAATCACTGAAGCGTGACCAAGATATGAAGTAGAAGGGTTAACAATGTACACTGGTACCAAGTTTGAAGAGTATTCGGTCAGCCTTTTGGAACAGAAGTCGAAATTGTAAAGTGTTGACGGACAGACGATGGACGACGGACTGCACACATCTAACGAAAAAGTATTTCATAGAGCATTTTTACAGGATCGAGCTAGGTAACTTTAAGGGTGTCAAAATATAGTGCCATTTAAACTGGTATCGGGGAAGGCGCAATTCTCTGGGCAAAAAACAACTTACTTAACAGACGATGTAGGCTGCAGTGGACTCATTGTAGTGAATACATCTTGGTCGCAAATAACACTGTTACACGATAACTTCACTAAGGTGTGTATTATCGTCCACCTGACGAGTCTGCGGTTTTTCCGGCATTGGACAAAAACTCGAGCATACATCTTTTAAATACGTGGTCTAACGATCATTGCCAAAGTTGGGGCTATGCTGACTCAGAAAGTGAACTTGTAGAGTGCCTCTTTTATCATCATACCACAAAACAACGTGCATCAGCGCATGCCTTATCCTGCTTGTCCTTGGTCAACAATGGGTTAAACACGCAGCATGCTTGCAGGATCTGATGGGCTCTTTATCCAGATTTTGTCATTTGTACTGAGGATCGGTGTACGAATTTTGGCAAGTACATTTGTGAACATACTGTGAAACTGCTCATATGCATAACTTTTGATAAATACTACGGATAAAAAGACTTTTGGATATATATATCGACAATTGATCCTGCTTAGAAATTGGACTTCATTTTGATTACCCTCTGCTTTCCTGGTGTACCGACACATAACCCAGACATAAACAATCAAGTGACTATTGTTTTGAATACAATGTGGTCTACAAGGGAAGTGATGGTATTGTAGAGTTGACTGTGTACCTAGGAGGGGTCATTCCTGTTTGCATACATGTGTCAGCCTTCTATTATGTACGAAAACTAGACATGACATCCAGGGCAAGAAAGGCATCGATTGACATTGACCCAAAACTGTTGGATGCAGTGCGCATAATTGTCAAGGAAGAAATAGGGGGTCTAGAAAGAAAAATTGATAATGTGGTCTCACAATTGGCGTCTCTGAATGACAAATTTGACAAACTTGAGGAAAAACAAAAAGAACTGGAGACCAGCGTCAAAAAGTGTAATGAGAGTGTAAACACACTTGAGACCAGCTTGCAAGACTGCAGTGATCGTGTGGATACAGTGATCAACAACTTGTTGCCTAAGGTGTGCAATAAAATGAAAGAGCTTTCCACTGCTATGGCAATAAAAATTCTGGATAATGATATCCACGATAGGAAATGGTCCCTCATTATTAATGGTTTAAAAGGTCAAGCTGGCGAAAACCAAAAGGAAACCAGGAGAAATTGTATTGAATTGGCCAAAAACCATCTATGTGTCAATGATGCTGAATCAACCTTAATGTCTGCCTGTCACCGCCTTAGCCAGCAAAAAGATGCCGGCATTATCGTGAGGTTTGTTGACTTAGACCAGCGCAATGAGTGGTTGTCCGGAGCCAAACACCTGCGTACACACCCCGATAAAATATCAATATCACCAGACATGCCACCCATTACACGCCAACTGAAGAATGAAATTATGGACTACAGACGCAACATCTCAGCAGATTTAAGAAAGAACAGCAGAGTAAAATACTTAAAGACCTGGCCCTACGTGCAGCTGGACATCAGGGGACGAGATCCATACTACCCAAAAACTGTTCAGGAAAAGATTACTAAAGGCTTTTTTGAGATTGACCTGGATATTGACTTGAGTCTGAATTGAATCTTAATTCAACTGACTGTCTGACCGTCACAGATGACATATTTCATTACATCTTGATACATTGTTCCTCCACATGCTGATAAAAAAAAATCAATTTTTGATTGATGAACCTCACAAATGTATTTTTTTTCACACATATTTGGTTTTGTCAGTTTCCTGTTACAGGTTAATATTCTCAGACCAACTGTAACACTGTCAGATAAAAAAATGACACTTTATTATAATGGTAAACACTCTTCCATAGGAACACATGCACTACATGGTGTGCCAAATGACTTTTATGATACAGCCCAATTCTTTTGTTTTTCGTTCTTTTCCTACTTACTTTGCTATTTATTTGTTTATCGATATGTTCTTATACTTACTTTTTCAGATATTCAACATGAGTATGATTACGCCTTCATACACATATTTGAGTTGTCTCAGTGGTACATGGGATACAAAGTCTATTGCTTTACATTATTTCTTATTGAATGGCTTCTAATACTTTAGAACGGGATGTTCTTACAAATTTTGGTGGTATTTCTGTTAACTGTTTGAATAACTTGTTGGAAAATGTAAAAGATTTGGAAAACTCCATATCTATTGTAGCTGAATCTCCATATATCGAAACCAAAAAAATTGTTGATTACCTCAAGCCTTTGAAAGATACATTTTCAGTTCTAGATTTAAATATTCAATCTATAAATGATAAGTATGATATTTTTAAAATATTTATTGATGATTTGGCTCAAAATGGTTTTGAATTCAGTGCTATTTGTTTGCAGGAAACCTGGTTGAATGAAAATATGGACAGTTCTATTTTTAATCTTGACAACTACATGTTAATTCCACAGCCTGCAACATGTAGCACTCATGGTGGTCTTATTATCTACTTACATAAACAGTTCCAGTATACTGTAAGAGACATTTACAGTCCAAACCATAATTGGGAAGGTCAATTCATTGAGATTTTTGGTAAGAGTATTACACAAAAAATTAATTTGTGTAACATTTATAGACCCCCAAGAGATCAAAACAATGATATTGATATTTTCTTGAAGGATATTACCCCTATAATTGAGTCTCTTACACGTGAAAAATATGATTTAATTATTGCAGGAGACTTCAACATCAACTTGCTTAAGTTAAACACAAGGAACAAATATGCCGAATACTTAGATGTTATGTTGTGCAATGGTCTGTTTCCAAAAATAACCCTACCAACAAGGTTAGCAGATAGATCTGCCACATTGATTGATAATATTTTCTGTCGTGTGACAAACAGTAGTAAATCATGTACATCTGGTATAATTTTCTCAGATATTTCTGATCATCTTCCATGCTTTACATGCATTGACACTCAGAGAAGTACACAAAGTACACGTAGGTATGTAAAAACTTACACAAATGATACTGTATCTATGCAGAACTTTTATGCTGAGTTAAATGGTTTAAATATTTTGGAACAGTTAAATCTTGATCCCAATTGTAACCCAAATGAAAACTATGCAAAATTAGAAAATATAATAACACAAGTCAAAGAAAAGCACCTTCCGACTAAAATGGTTAAATTTAATAAATATAAGCATAAAAAATGTCCATGGGTAACTAATGGCATTCTGAATTCTATTAAATATCGAGACAGTCTCTACAAAAAATTAAGAGGTACCCGTCAGGATGACCCTCAATATTACATGTTAAAGCAAAACCTTAAAGTGTATAACAATATTTTAAGAAAAAATATTAATCAATGTAAAAAAGACTATTACCATTCTCAGTTTGAGATATTTAAGAATGACGTGAAAAAGACCTGGGATACAATTCGATCAGTCTTAGGTATAAATAAAAATAAATCAAGCTTTCCTTCATTTTTCATGATAGATGGTACTGAAACAACTAACAAGGAAATTATCGCCAACAGATTTAATACTTTTTTCACAAATATTGGCCCGAAATTAGCTGCTAACATAAACGTGTCAAATAAACCAAACTTTTCCTTTTACCTGAAAGAAAAAACACACAACAGATTCTCTTTTTCACACATCGGCCCTGAGGACATTAAAAATATCGTCAAAAATCTCAAACCCAAGTCCAGCACAGGTCATGACAACTTATCCATGAAGCTCCTCAAAGGCATTACCTCAATTCATGAACCACTAGCACTTATTATAAATCAATCATTAACAACAGGTATTTTCCCACAAAAACTAAAAATTGCTAAAGTCATACCCATTTACAAAAAAGATGATAATACATTGCCAGACAATTACAGACCCATCTCTATCTTACCTGCCATGTCCAAAATAATTGAAAAAGTTGTATACACACAACTATATGACTACTTCATTAGCAAAACTCTGTTCTATACTAGTCAGCATGGGTTTAAAAAACTACACTCTACAGAAACTGCCGCATTAGAATTTGTTGACCGTATTATTAAATTCCTTGACACTGGGAAACTACCAATAAGCATATTTATTGATTTATCAAAAGCCTTCGACACTTTAAACCATCAGATTCTCATCGAAAAATTAGCGTACTATGGCATAACTGGCATTACTTTAAATTGGTTTCGTAGTTACCTTACAAATAGAACTCAGTATGTTCAGGTTGATGATGTCTGTTCTCAGCATCTTCATATAACCACAGGTGTCCCACAAGGATCAATACTCGGCCCTCTCCTATTCATAATTTACACTAACGACATGCATTTTGCCTCATCAAAATTTGATTCAATCCTCTATGCAGATGACACCACATTACTCAACTCGTTATGTTCCTTCACTTTCCCTTCTGGAAACAATATACATGCACAAAATGCATCAGACAATATCAATGTTGAACTAAATAAAGTGTATGACTGGCTAGCTGCAAACAAATTATCCTTAAATATAAGGAAAACAAAGTTCATGATCTTTCATTTTCCCCAACGAAAGCTGGATTTTGGTTTAACCTTGAAGATTGATAACACTCCAATTTCTAAGACAGAAGAATTTGACTTTTTGGGTTTACGAATTCAAGAAAACCTAAAGTGGGATGCTCATGTAAGTAAAATAGGAAACAAACTTGCTAAAGTAAATGGGATCTTGAAGAAAATCAACAAATTTGTACCAAAAAGTGGCCTTTTGCATATTTATAATTCACTGTTTTTATCACATTTAAACTATGGTATTCTTGTATGGGGATTTTCATATGAGCGTATTTCTATGCTTCAAAAAAAGGCTATCCGCACAATTTGTAATGCTAATTATAATGCACATACCGCCCCGCTTTTTAAGCAGCTAAATCTATTAAAAATAGAGGATTTGAGAAAGTTGAAAGCACTGAAATTTTACTACAAATATTCACATGACGAACTTCCTTATTATTTCAAAGGCATGTATCAAGTTAAACAACCCACTCATACCTATTACTTTCGTACCAGAGTTGTGCCTCCCCTCACAATACCCAACAAAACCAGATCAAAAGATTGCATTAGATACTACATCCCAAGTTTACTTCTTATTACACCTCCCTGTATAACTGATAAAATTTATTCCCATTCATACCACGGTTTTTCTAGTTATATAAAAAAAATCTACATAAATGAATACCAAGAGTTCTGTACCCTGCCAGATTGTTTTGTATGTAACAGATAATAGAATATATTGTATTTATTTTTCCTCATCATCCAAAGTTTTGACTGCCCAGTGATTCTTTTATTTCAGTTAAGCAATCCATGTGCAAGATGCTGTAAATTAGTTACCCGTTAAAGGTGGCCCCAGCGATAGCGGATCTCAATCCTTAGCTGGGTCATCCTGACAAGACTTCTCATAAGCTTTTGTTATTAACGAATGTACAGTACTGATGTTAATTTTCTTGTATTTTGTTTCTTCATTGTCAAATAAAACGTTTCTGAGTTCTGAGTTCTGAGTGCTTGTTTCATTGAGTACTCTGAAATTCTCTTGGATATCATAATTGATTCACCTGATTATATTTTGAACTCTAAGATCTTGTCCCTATCTCCTCTTCAGATATCTGCTATTTTTGCTCGCTCTCTGTGACTCGATACAAGGATCATCTTTTCATCTTTTCAAGCGTTCTGTCTGGGACTTAAAGAGAGCAAACTCTAAAGATTTGAACAACACACTTGATGAGGTTCCCCAAATCCAGCCGTTGCAGTCTTTGACTCTCCAGTGACATAGGTTCTAGTCAGACCTTTACAGACACATGTAAACAGTTTATACGATTTCGAGAAGTCACTATTCCATCCAGGGGCAGCCCATGAATACCGGCGGAAGTGCAATGCTAATGTTACAGCACAATCGTGCTTGGAACAGATTGAAGCCTCAGACACAAAAAGCCCCTTGTACTCTTCTTACAACTCCAAATATTAGTACACATTTTTTCTATCCTCGTAAGAGGAAATAAAAGCTCACAGTGAATGTAAGAACAGTTCAATTCGACGTCATTTCTCTAAAATATGCGTTGAACTCGACCCACAGGAGATTAACCCCTCAAAATGGTGGAACCTTAGAAACTGCACTCACAGTTGTAAACTTTACCAAAACAACCCTGCCCTTGTTGCGAATGTAAGGACCATTTCTACCAACGTAGGGCAGTGTGATAGTTGCAACATGTATTGTGGCCATCAATGCAAGATCCAATCTAATGATAACGCTTTACTCTAGCCTGATTTTGGCTATTGGACGAAGGCACGTCTACCAATGATTTAACTCATTACACCCTAATGACGCTTTTTCCCGCTAATATCTTAGTAGTGAGTAAGTAAGTAAGTAAGTAAGTAAGTAAGTAAGTAAGTAAGTAAGTAAGTAAGTAAGTAAAGCTTTATTTTACGTCGGTTTTAATAGAATAAAACATTACCCTATGGGAGGCTATTTGCCGACAATAAATAGCAATAAAATGTCGTCTACTAATTGTGTTTTACTAATTAAGGGATTATTTCTCAACATTTTGGATGAAACTTGCATGGAAGATCATTCCAAATTATATGCCCACGGTCAACAGCTCTCCTTGTCACGCTCTGGGCGCACTGCGCTCAGAGCGCGCCAAAGAAAGCTGTTGACTCGGTCTTCTATCGGGGTGGAATGAGTTAAATGAGTATAAAAAGTCTGGTAAAGATCCTCGAGTCCCTCGACCCGTGTCCAGCATGTGTTCCCGAAGGTATAAATAACACTGCCCTGATATTGTTCAGCAAGCCCTGTCTTTACCTCGGCTCAATGCCATTAGCCTATGAAAGGATGATCTCGCCCATAATGGCAGCTGTTTGTGATGTGTTTCGATTTAGCTTTGTGGTTACATCAAAGTTGAATTCTTTTGTGGGGCATGGGAGGGGGTTGGTAAGATGTAACTGTGTGATTCATTTCAAAATCTGTTGATCTCGTGCTTTTTGTTTGTCAGGTGTCGAGGGTGGGTGGGAATCAAACCAGACGGGGCCATGTAGCAGATTTACACGGTCACTTTTTTTATAAATAAAAAAATCCTTTTTCCAACTTACTTTTATCAATAAAAACAAAACAAAGCAAACTATAACAACGAAATACCACTATACCGCGACGATGAAATCACCCTATTTTTGAGCAGTTTTGTAAAGTCACATCATTTAAATTGTCACAAATAACGGCCGGATCATTGATTCAAATCATCGTAGAAGGAAAATATTCATTTTTAACGCAAAATCGAGGCGCCGTCTACCGTAGAACCGTGTCCCTATTCCGCGCCACCTGTCGGCCTAAAATCCACTATTGATACTGTGACCTTATAGCGTTGAGTTTTAAGGAGTTGCGAGCGTTTACTTGGAAAATGGTTATTTGTTTTTCTTTATGAAAAAACCTAAAAAGGTACTGTGTTAGGGAGCATTATGTATCAGTTGTTTGTAATGCAGTGAAATCATTTCACACGCGCTTAATTTACTTTGTATCGACATTTGTGGTTCTTCTTACCCACGCGGCACTTCAAGTCAACGGACACAGGCCAGCAGCTAATATTATGCGATCAGATACCGTACCATATGATACAATATAATCCGAAAA